>KK117833.1:42940-67368 GCA_000611955.2 Stegodyphus mimosarum
TTGCTGCCAACTAATTTTTTACCAAGCTAATGTGCAAAAGGCAGTGACCATTTTCAAATGGCAGCCTATTAAAATTCCGTACTAGAGCAATCAATAAAATTGAAAGAGCAAAGATTTATCTGTAATAAAAAGCTAATTTTTTCTTTTCCCCCAGTTTTCTTTCCTCATGTATGCTGCAATCTGTTTTCGCATAAAAAATAATCAGAGAATTATACAAACTTGCCATTGTACGGTATCAGTGTTGTGCAATAGTCAAAACAAACATGTGCTGTATCCATACCAGGGTTGCCACATAAGTCCTTTTTAGTGACATCTTGGGGTGCCACATAACTGCATTGTTTTGCGGTGTGAATACTTCTTCATGACTTTTCAAGAGATGTGGATAATGAGAAAATATCTTTTCTTATGTAGAAAAATTGTGTTTCTGTGTAAGATTATTGATGTTGAAAGTTTCTAAATTCAGTGGAATAATTTAATTTTCATGAGAGTGAACATGAGTATTTTTCTGAAGGATAAAGTACAAACAACTCTAGCAAAGTACTGTGGTATATAAACCATGTAGGAGGATATTTTTTTAATGAAGAAATAAAAAAATGTGTTCATATCACAGTAAATTGATTCATGTCATATTTGTGCGCATGATCTGCATTTTCCATTGTGGCCTTTGATTACCCTTTCGACAAGGATCCTTTTTCACATATACTGAGGACGTACATCCTCCTGTAGGAGTACAGGATCTCTTTTCCAAATGGGAACTTATTTGTGGATATTGCAGGCTTAATGATAACTGCATAGTTCCAGAAGATATTCTTTAGACCAGGGTTGGGCAGACTTTTCCAGGGTATGGACTGCTTCTAATTTTCTCAAGGTGTTGTGGTCCACTCAGTGGGGTAGATGTGGTGAGCTAAAAAAAAAGTCTACAATATTTATTATAACTTAATACGGAATATGTACTTACCTACCTAACCCTACCTAAAAAATACTTACTCTTTTAAAACCACAAAATATAATAATTTCAAATGATGCATTTTCTTTCAAAGAGTTAGTTCTTGTAGTTATATTTAGAAGAAGACTTAGCCTGCATACTGTTTGGCAGTCTTGAATGTCTAGGTATATAATTACTAACTGCTAATCTTGCACTGGATTCTAAGTGGTCGTCTGTCAGATGAGAACAATATGTTGCCTAGTTATATTCATCGTTGAAATGCATATTCACACAGGTGGCCAATAAACAATGTTAAATGAAATGCAACTGTTTTTAAATTAGGATACTTTATTTCGCCTATTAGATTCCAAAAGTTATTCTTAGGTTCTGAACTAGTGCTTTTAAAATTATATCATTTTTGAAGGAGAAAAACTTCATTTTTCTCAAGAAATAAAGAGAATATATAATTTATATTTTCAATTATTTCTTCCACATCAACATTGCCAAATAACACATGAATATAACAATTGGTTCTAGTCTAGTAAATTCTTGAAAACGTCTCTCAAATTCAGAGTGAAGTTTTATTATTTCTAGTTCTTTTCGTTTCGTTTCGTATTCTTTATTGTTTAATGTACCTCCATTTTTAGATATATTTTTGAAATTTTTTAGCATTTTTCATCAACTGGGAAGATATTAGCTTTAACTTGTTTTTTAAAGTATTAACAAATCCAATCAATTCTACTATTGCTTGATTTTTTCCCCTTTAGCAACTATAAGTTTAATTCATTAAGATGGCTTGTTATATCAATAACAAAAGCTAAATCCATCAACCAAACATGATCACCAAGTTTAACATACGCTTTATCATTTGATTTCAAAAAATCTTTTACCTCTTGTAGCAGGTCCTTGAATCTTTGTAAAAATATACTCCGACTTAATTAATGAACATCTGCGTGATATAACAATTCCGTAATTAGATTCATTTTCTTGTAGATGGGCCTAAAACATTATTCTCTCAAAGCCTATTCCTCGAATTTGAGTTCAAAATTTTCATGCAGACTTCCATAACATGGCACATATTTAGAATTTTACAACAGAAGGCCTGTGAATAATTCAATGATAAGAAAGGTAATGCGGTAAATTGTCATCTCTGATACATATGCCAAAAATCCATTGACTTTGCCAGTCTTTGATGGGGTCCCATCAGTTGTCATGAATACAACTTTATAAATTTGAATTTTTTTTTCTTCGCTATGTATTTTTGATGGCACAATAAACATCTTTACCTCATGTTTTCTTCTTTAGAGGTAATATTGTTAATAATTCTTCGTTTACACTCATATTCTTAAAAAACTAGTCTTATAAAAATGCAAAGTTGAGAAATATCAGTATGTCTGTAGATTCGTTAAACTGCAAGGAAAAGCAAATACACTTAGTAATATCTTAGGTCAGCTGATCAACCAGATTAGAATTCATCATTTCAATATGGTGTGTGACAGTTCTACACAAAAGATGTACATCTTTAATTGCAGAAATAATTTGATTTTTCTGCTTGAAAGAAATAATGAATTGTTGGTTTCCAGAATTTATATATATAATAATTTCACCATGTGTAAAAGGTTTCTTATGTTTTGCTAACACATGACTCACACAAAAAGATGCAACTGTTGCAGCATTAGGTTATAGTATTGAGTTTATTAAAATATGATTGTTGTCCCCGATTAATTGCGATTTAAATTATTTTAATTTTTGTTTACTCAATTTGCTTTTTAAGCGAAAATCTGTATCAAAATTTCCATGCATGCTTTTGAAATGCCTTTCAACGTTTCCTTTTTTTGGATGTGCCACACTTGCATGACATATATAGCGCACACATTATGCATTTACGATTGTAAAAAAAAACTGTTCTTCCCATTCTGTATTGAAATTGTGTGTTTTTCTTTTCTTAACACTTGTTTTCAACATTGTACCTCTCTTTTAAAATATGACATATTACTATTTTTAGTACAAAAACACAAAATTGTCAAGAAGAATGTTTGAAGAACTTTAGCGACAGCTAGACTGTGGAGTGTGGACGTATTCAATGCAGCGAGCATCGAACATACGTGAACCGATGAATCTGTAACCGACGTATGTGCTTAAGCGTCATCATGTGCTTCAAGTGAAAGTACATGCATTGTCTACACATTCATTGAATAATTTATTTACGTAAACACAGTCACATCGATTGTGAAAAGACGATTCTCCAGTCTAGCTGATGTCAGTGTACCATAAATATGTTTCTTTTAGTATGCGTGTGTGAGGTCTTAGTAACGACAGTCAACCCAAAATATCTTTGTGGGCCACTGGTCGATTGCGATCGACTTAATGCCCACACCTGCTTTAGACCGTCTCTTCCAAAATATATAAAAAAGATCTTGCTGCATCCTGTAATTTTGTATAAGTTTCAGATTCAGGTTTTGTTGGCAACATTGTCAGCTTGTGGCAAAGAAGAAAATGGCCTGTAGTCAAGGCTTCTTAAGAGTTATCATTTACTGACTGAATACACTAATGGTCTGCTGTTCAGATCAGTTTCTATCCCTACTAATGCAGCAGAGAGTGTTTCTGCATCCAGCATTAAACTACTAAGCAAGCTAAGCCACTATTAAACACTCGCACCACCCTCTACACCAAACTATCCTTGGCACAATAAATTTCCAATCGGTGGCATTTGTAACATAAAAATTTTGGACTGTGTTAGCCATTATGTTATTCCAGAGCAAAGCCAATTCCTTGTTTGCAGCATGGATAATGGAGACATTGTCAATATAAATGGTGTGAGGGAGTCCACGCCAACCAATAAATTTCTGAAATGCCATTTTGAACTTATCGGGTGTCAGGTCTGAAACAAGTTCCATATGAAAAGCTTGAGTAATTGAACACACGAATAACACAATGTATGCTGTATTCAAGACTACATATTGTGTACAAAGACAGCTGCTGCTGGGACAAAAAGACCTAGCTGATTATAAAAAATGTCGATACTGTTTTCGAAAGTAAGCATTTTGTTGTGGTCTTTTAAGTCAAGTCATAAATATTACTTTGAATGTCTTGATGAAAAAGCGTTTTCTTCAGTATTCCAATTAATACCTAAAATCTGTTTCACAATTTTGAAGTTATCACCAGCATCATTTCCGATTAGTTTTGAGTGTTCATGAATTTGTGGTCTACTTTGCTAATAGCAAACTACTACAAGACATTAAACTTTGCGTTTTGTGATAAATAGTCATGGTCTAGGCTTAAAATCCACTCCCATTATAAAGGCTTCCGTAAAGGTGGTCTTTTCAGGCTGTTTTG
Source organism: Stegodyphus mimosarum (assembly GCA_000611955.2). NCBI lineage: Eukaryota > Metazoa > Arthropoda > Arachnida > Araneae > Eresidae > Stegodyphus > Stegodyphus mimosarum. The sequence goes on from KK117833.1 coordinate 47,202, forward strand.
CTGCTATAAGGTAAGTATCCCAAGTCCAGAGCAGCCAATATGCATAGAGTATCAGACTGCAAAAAAGGTCTTGAAGTTAATCCAAACGGTTGTCGTGAAAATCTGTAAGAAAGAATTCCTTCATTTAGAGTTTTTTTGCATCTGTGTTCTGTTCTCAACCAGAAAAATCGAGTTATGTCACTATCTTGCTCAAATAAGGTCAGCTGTAAGAGAGCTTGACTTCCATCACATGTGATTGCTTGTTTATGAAGTTGAATTGCTAATAACATAGCCAAAACATGCAACATGTAATGATAAAGTTTAAAAAATCGATTAATTTCATTTCACTCAATAAATCCAAAAGGTTGATCACAAAATTATTTTAAATCATCATTATTTACATCTTTAGAACTATCATTATTAGTATCCATCAATTTCATAATGAAGTAATAAAGTGAGTAATATTCGCTCTAATGGTCTTTTCTTTTTATCATCCATAGCACTATCTTTGAAAAACATTTCAAATGCACAGGCAACAAATTCAGAGTCAGGTAACAAAGTTCTAAACAATATAATTGAAGTAAAATAAAAGCACACTTGCCTCTAATTCTAGATAACTGGAGTGTAAATGCTCAAAATCCTGCATCTATCAAATTTTGGCACCAAAATATTGGGTTTATATACACATTTTATTTCGTTATTATATATACAACTGTTCTAAACATAAACATATCATTTTACAATTTTTTATGTTGCCAAATTCGAAGATTGATTGAAACTCTGCATGTAGGAAAATTGTTATTGACGTCACAAGCAACGTTATCTATTGAGAGGCCAGAACAACTTTTATTCAAAATGTGTAATGAATTTCTGTAAAATAAATGGAAGTGTAAGCTTGAAGTTTGTCTAATTGTAAATGATAATAGTATAGGAGCTATGCGAAATAGAATTCAGTAAATGTATGACTTAAAGGTTCAATTTATTGAAATTTTTTTACTTGGTATTTTTACTCTGTTAATGTGTTAATTTTCACTCTAATGAATTTATGATTGATTGGCAAGAGCTTCATGTGTATTTTGCAGACTATTTGAAAACACTATATAGTATACTTATGTCTGCTTTTAGAGTTTCTTACGTGCAAGATTTGAAGAAAAAAATTTTAAACCGTATTTTTGTGGTTATGTTGATAACAGCTTGTTTAAGGTAGTAAAAAAATGTCTTTTAAATTATAGAAATTATGAATACGGATCATATTTTCTTAAGGTGAGTTTACTTAAATGTATAGGCATTTGTGATTTGCAGAACTCGGTGCTAAAAGTACTTTTTGTCTCATGATTGTCGTGAGTTTGAACACAATGAGTTAAAATTGGTTTTGTCAGGATTTTGAATACCTATGTACTCTACTCTTAAAAATATCATTAAAGTTACAAATAATTATTAAATAAATTGGGCAAATGCGAAAGCAATTCATAATCTTAAATTCATCTTTTAAATTAGCTGCTAAGCCTCAAGTGAGCCCCCAAGCAAAGGTTCCAGCCAAAACATCTGAAAAAAGTACTGCTAAAGTGAAGAAAGTTGTGAAAGCACAAGCAAAAGGAGGCAAACCATCAGTTTCAGGGGAAAAAAAGGCTACAGTTAAAAGTAATGCAGATGGAAGTTCCGTGAGGCAAGTGGTAATAAAACCAAGTCAAAAGAGTGAAACTTCAAATGTGCCAAGCAGTAAGGTTAGTATATAACTATTATCTAAAACTCGCGTTACTACAATAATTCTCTCTCTCTCTCTTTTTTTTTTTTAATTATGTGTGAATGTGTTTTATGTAAAAATAATAAGAATTACATTTTTTTTTTTTTTTTTTTTTACATACACAAAATATAGGCTCCAGTAAGGATTGTGAAAAAGATAGTGCCAAAGACTGTAAAAGCCTCTAATTCTACTTCCAAACAGTCTACAAATTCAGTTCCTACTAAAGTAATACAGAAGACAATAATTGTGAAAAAAGATGCACCAGGTAAATTTATTTTTGTTATTTTGCTTGTGATTATTTTCATTGAAATGTAATTTTTTACAGAATTTTGGTAAAGAAAAAATTCAATCACACTGTTTTTGTATAGGGTTATTTTTTCATTATTAAGAAACAAAAGATAAGCACATTGAAGAATTGCCTTTTCACTTCATTAAGCGGAGCAGACAATAGAAATCTAATCACAGAATCTGGAGATATTATTTCATAAAATGGAAAAGTATACCTTTATGAAATGTAGTTGTTAATCTGGATTTGTGTAACAAATTATTTTCAGTGTGTGTGGGGGGGGGGGAATTAGAGCTTACTCATGAAAAACATAAACCTGCAGTGAAATTCTTAACAATTGTGACAAATGAAATTTCTTGCCACTCTATGTGGTATATAGTGATGTTTAAGGATATTCCTGCCAAATTTAAAGTAATAACAGTCTGCTGCTTTTTTTATTTTTTGATTCATCCTTTTTTATCTACGTATCCATAGCTACATAAGAATAAAAAATAAGTAAATTAGAATCCTGCTCGATAATATTACATCTGAAATCTTTTATTAATAAATAACATGAAAATGGTATGTTTCTTCTAAGAACTTTGGAAAACTACTCACATCCGGTGAAATAGTAATACAACCCAAATTTTCAGTAAATACGCAAAATGCTAGCATATCCCTCTGGGGAAAGATTTAAGGAACTGCTTATTTTCAGATTTATAAAAAGTAATCTTTTTCTCTTGTATCTCACTTTCAAATGGCCAACTATGATTAAAGCCACAGAACAGTGATGATTCATCTTAGATTTCATTTCCAGGTTCTGAATGGCCTGACTGCTGAATGTTTTTATGGTTTTCCTCATGCAGATTTGCCAGCTCTCCTGATTTGCGACAGTTCTTGCACCAACCTGATTTACAAAATATTTCTTCAACTTTCTCTTATTCTTAAAATTTCTCACGATTTTTTTGTAGCTTGGTTATTTGCATCCCCAGAAAAGCTATTTGTGGTGTCTGAAAGCACCATGTTTTTCTTTAGACTGCATAGAAAGTAGATTTATCAGTGAGAAATTCTGGCATGCTTTTGCTTTGTGAGTGAGGGCACGTGTCACTAACTTGTGCGAACATACATGTTTTTGAGAAATAGTTTAAGAAATTATGTTATTTCGTATTACTTATGTCTGCGAAAAAGACAAAATGCTCAGGTACTTTTCAAGAATCATACATGGAGGACTTTCTTTCTAATATTTCCTCAAGGAAATGGAATGCATTTGCCATGTGTACACTGCGCAAAAAAAAAAAAAAAAAAGGAACAGTTCCATATCTCTTGTTCTACTAGGCCGATTGACGAAATTCAACTTGCGTTTATCATGTCTCAAAAATGCAACTTTAGGATATGTATTAGATTTATATATAGCATTTAATATAGGTATTTTGGCACAAAATCAGATTTCTTCTGAAATGGCATTCCAATTTTTTTTCCATATTTCAATTCTATGACTCAAATTATGCCAAATTGCCATGTTTTGTAAAAATCGCACGAGTGGTTTTTAAAAAAATTAACCCCTAAAATTTTAGCTCCTCCATGTTCATTGAGTTTGGTATATATTTATTAATATCTCTTTTTTATTAAATTTATTTGATTATTCCTTTCATATTTTGAAATTGACATTCATTCCAAATAAAATTTTCCCATTTTTTATGATTTATTTTTAAGTTTTCTATTTTGAAAAAACTGTTAAATTATAACCCATAAAATTTGTATCATCTTAAAGTAGATGTATTTCTAAGCATACCTGCAAAAAATTAGAATTTTTTATTCAAAATTTCCTAGCATATACGTGAATTTATATATTGGCGCATTTTGAAATTTGGCATAGTTGTTAAAAGTGATAATAACATCAAATGTGGTTTAGGCACTTTCTTAAAATTACTTGAAAGTAGGAACGATATGCCTTTTTTTCCACTCATCCCCAATGTAAAAAGAAAGGAACGATATGACGTTTTTTCCACTCCTACACAGTGGGAGGGAAAGGAAAATAGGTTGCCATATATTAAGAAGCTCGCTAAGTGAATTATTCTTGGCACAAAGTGAAAAAAATTCACAAAGTTAAATGTTTAAATTTCTCTGTAAATTTCGAACCAAATTTTACAAAAGTTAATAGTTAGGGATAATTTGGGTCGTAGAATCGAAATATTAAAAAAAAAAAAAAATGGTGTGTTATTTCAGAAAAAGTCCCATTTTGTGTCAAAATACCTATGTTAGAGCAATGCTGTATATGAATGTAATATATATTCTAAGTCGCGCTTTCGAGACATGAAAAACGCAATTTGAATTTCGACAACATGAGATAAAACTGTCCCCTCCCCCAGTGTACCGTTCGTCATTGCGATTTTTCGATTTTGCATGGTGGAAGGCTTGGCATTCTCAAACATGTTCGTGCACAAAAACGCAAGGACAACATGAGTTCTATTGAAAAAAAAAATGAAAATTTAATTAATTGTTTCTGTGGAAACAAAGGACCAAACAGTTAATAATGCAGAATGTACTGTTTGCATTTAAGAATTAGTAAGTGAACTTTCAGATATTAATTACTAACGATTTGAAGTTAATTCAATATTAAGAAAAAATATTTTTATCATTTAAAAATCTTTGTCCTTGAAAATGAATCTTCCGATTTCTAAAAAAATTGTCCTGATTTTTTAGTGTCGTAAGTATGCTTATGTATAGCATAAATACAAGCCTTTTTTCCAGAGAAAATCCTTCATGAATACATCCTTTCTCATAGGCAAGTAGCCCTTGCATGCATTACGTAAATAAAAAATAAAGCAATAATCCAGTCCAGTGTCTTAAAGGTCTGGTATGTGGTTCTCAATGCTCAAATATTAGAGTAATGCGTCTCATTATTAGAGTGCACTTTGTTTAATTTAAGCCTGAACCCCTTACCTATTGGAGTATATTTCAGGAAAATATGTAAGAAATTGATTTTTTATTTTCTTTTTAAACTCTTATCATTCTTGATGCATGTCTTTACAGCTAATCCCACCCGTCTTTCAAATAAATGTGGAATTGCATTTCATTAAGCATTTGGTAAAGGGAAACCAAACTCATGTCGGGCTTTATGGAAATTCCCAGTTTGGTTGGATTGTGTTGCCCGAACTGGATTCAGATGACATTGATAAGGGCTTAATGAAATGTATATTTTTTAACATGTTTTTCTTTATATTTTAAAATGCACATGCATGCTGCTGCACATGCGAGAGGCGCAAAATTAGCTCAACAAGGATTTCTGTCCGATACGAAAAAAGCATATCACATACTTTAATTCTACATATAACGACTATATAAAAATGTATTCGCATAAAATTTGATTTTAATGGGGACATTTGTTTTTATGTATATAGTGTTACTTTCATGATTAATTTAAATAGAAGAAATACTGAGGTATTCATTCCATTGTATAAAAATTATTATAAATATGGTGGAAGGCTACATAAAAGTAATGCTCACTCATGTGAAAGACTGCGTGTTGCTATTAGATGTTAACCTTCCAAGCGGCTGAACTATGCATACATTTGAAAATATTTGTTGTAATATCTTTAAGAATGCAGATATCCAGCTTGAAATGGGTCCAAAAAATTAAAATATTATATGTATATATATATATTGGAAGAAAAGGAATCAAGATACCAAAGAGGAAGCTCATTTTGGAATTATAATCGAGAAAGTACTTCTGAATAGGATTTTGGAACCAAACCCTTGGCTGCTTGGAGGGTTAATGTTTTGTAAGAATGGATGGTGTGGACTTTTCCTTGAATGTATATTTTCCTTGTTTTCTTTTAGCATCTACTGCTAAGGTTGAATCTGCACCTAAAAGATCCATTCCTGCAGGTATTATATCTGCACCATCAACAGTTAGGAAGTCTGTAAAAGTAGTCCAAAAAAAACCTGCTCCTGCTCCACAAAATCCACAGCCTGTTGTGAAATGTGTTCTGAGAGGCACAGATCAACAGAGCAAAGCCTTGGCCAACAAATGTAAATTTGTCTTTTTATAATATTTTAAGCAATTTTATTATATTTCGTACTTAGAAACATGAAGAAAATTTTTGCATAAAATCATCTCTATGTTTTTAAGAGCTTCAGAAATTTATTTGAATATATCATAAGTAAAACTCATGAATTATTAACATATACTATATAAATAAGTTAGGAGATATGTTATTTCTTCGTTCAATGAATTAATTTGCAGTATACTTTGAATTCATCATCTAGTGACATATAAAAGAGTAACATCCCTTTATTAATGATAATATATTAATCCAAAACATTGGTTTCATTTTCATTACTCAAATGGTTGTCTTAAAATCAGTATTCATTTTGTACATATGCAAATTTAAAAATGAAGAGTTTATTCTTTTGTATACTGTAGATAAGGCAGTGGTCTTGAACTCAAACTGCACATATGCTGAATCCTAAAACTAAAAACAAGAGAGAGGTCAGAATTTTTTTTAATGAAAATTTTTTGTCAATTAAATTTAAAATTTTGCTTACGAAATATTTGTCAAAACATAAATAAATAATAACATAAAGGGAAAAAAATTCTAATTTATATTTATTTTTTGTCTGAAATGTAAAGGTTGGTATCAGCAAGAAATTTATGTTCGTTACACTTTATAATTCCAGCATATGACTGCAAATTTTCAGACTGACATTTATTTCAAATAATTTGAATATGTTAATTAATCATTAACTTACATTAGGTTACACTAAAAATAAATAATGAAAATTTGTTAAGTTTTCAGAGAAAATTTTCCAAGTGGGACAAAATTTGAGAATAAATAATGACAACCTCATCTCTTTCTTGTATTCGTTTATAAAAATAACTATAAACTTGTTAATTTCTTGCTACAATTTTACACTTGATGACTTTTCAATTCAGGTAAAGTTTGTAGCTTTGGGAAAAAATTACCAGAAATTATCTTCATTACAGAATGTAGATGCTTATCAGTTAATTGGGTTCGTTCCCTAGTGATTTTCAGTTGTGAGAAAAAAGCTGTTCGCATATAAATGTATTCCTAAACAAAGCAACTCTTCTTAGTACAAAAATTTGTAATTGAGCATATTTATCTTTTGATAGGTATAAATAAAAATAAATCAAATCTGTATTTACATTGTAAGTTAATTAGCTCCGTTTGTAAATTTTCTGGTTTATTATTCATGCTCGATTTTGATGGTGATGAAGATAATATAAACTCGGATTTCAAATAACTAAAATCTTGAAATTTTTGCACATTTTATTCATAACAAATACATTACTTAAATGTGTTGGTGGACTGCAAGTTTGAGACTATTCAGCTAAGGTAATCTGTTTAAAGTGAAAATTTAGTGTCGTTATTAATCTATTTTAGATGTTATTTGATGTGTCTAATCATGACTGCTTTTTTTAAATGAAATATTTACTGAACGTTGTAGTGATCAATAAATCATTTTATTTATTTAATTTTCTTAGTGAGTGATTGATATTATATGAATTAAATTAATATTATGCAATTATTATATTATTATTAGCGACTGGTATTATTGAGTACCAGATATTGGAACCATAGCTGTAATTTTTTCAAAATTTAAAGAGATGTAATTATTTAAGCACAAATTTTGAAAAAGTACATTTGCTTCCTCTTCTATACATGGTGAGTGTCCAGAATACTATTGCAAACACGTAAAATAGGAATTGTATAACTAGTAGGACATAATACTACCTTTGGCATCCAAAACTGCATGAATTCTTCATAGAATGAAAGTATGCAAGTTCTGAATGGTAGTAATAAGTATTTTACGTTATTATTTTACCCGAAATGCTCAGTGCAGACCACAACAGTTCAGTGATATAAAAGTAGGTATAGTGTAGATCATTGATTCTGAACCTTTTTTTTTTTTTCATTATGGTACACTTTTAACATTTTAAAAATTTGGCGCACACTAACGATACAATAAATTAAAAAGAATTTCACTTGGTTAATCAATGTATCTATAACATATTTTGTGGGAATAGCATATGATAATAATTTTCAGGGAAATATGAAATAAAAGTGAATTGCAAAATGAATGAAATGCTTATTTAATGATAAATTACAAATTACATTTAATGCAAAATTTGATTTTTTTTCCATAATTTTGTTTTCAAAATAAGTAAAAATGATAGTGTTAATTTCATTTCTTTATTTAGATTTAAAACTCTGTGTCCTTTTTCTCGTTCTATGTTGGTCAAAGCTGAAAATCGGAAATTATGACAGCACACTTAAAAGTTTTTTTGTGATATTTTGAAAAAACATATCTAAGAGAAATCAAAAACGAATTTCGAATAATTGATTCTTCTGAATGATTAAAATTAATTCTTAGTTATTGCATACCTATTTTAGTTCTTTCTTGACTTTTAAAGTTAATTCATACACTAATATGTCGTTTATTACCAATGGATTTTGAACCCAATTTTTTTTAAATTTTAAATGTGGAAAGTAAGAACAGTTCTTTGCTTTAGTATTGTTAAATGATCAACAACTATTTTATGAATTATTTTGTAACAGTCTTATGAAAACTGATTTTTCTAAACTATCTTTTCCTGCTTTAATCTCCTGTTAAAAAAAAGGGGGGGGGAATTTTTTTTTAAAGCAATTTATTGGTTGAGATTAAAGTATTTTCTTTCGGTTCTTGGATACTTGTATTTATGTATTAAAAATAAAAAAAATATCAGATAACTATGCTAGCTGAGCACATAGCAAAAATAGTTTTGTAAATGATCTTCATAGGCCATTTAATGCTGTTTGTAATAAGAATAACTGATTTGTTTTGTGATAAGATTACGTTTTCTTCATAAACTTGCCATGCATTTTGGCACTAATTTCCAGTCTCGTGATGTGTCGGCATTGCAGACTCTCACTAAGCTTTATGATGATGGTTGCTAATTTGAAGGTTTCCAGGTATCACAAGCAAAAGAAAAAAAAAAAAAAAATCCAGTTAATGGGATTTGTGGGGAAATGGTAATAAATGATGATGTAACAGAAGTATTCCATTGCGTTGGCGATGCACCAATGGTCAGTCAACAAATGGATGGCGAAATCTTTAATATGCTCCTATATCCAGAAAATTTTGCTGCCAGTAATGAAAAAAGTAAGAGAGTTTGTTGAGAATGAAAACATTTTGATTGACAATTTAATGTGAATTCTTGACATGGTAATTTCAGTTTGTAACTGAATGAGAGATTATGTCTGTCTACAAAATTAAAGAAAAATTATTGGCACAAAAAACGAAACAACCTTGAACAACTTACATAAAAGAAATGTTTTATAAAGCAAACAAGTAAATATTGAGTTTTTTTATAAATTTTGATTCCCTTAAAATCATAAATGCTTCATTATTTTATAAACAACTAACTATTTCAGGTTTTCAGGCATTTTGGTTAAAACGTTTAATGGTCTGAGATGCTTTGGGACTTTCAACTACTCCCGAAGTTATAATTATTAATGTCGCTTATGTATGGGTAGTCACAGTGGAATATCGTGAATGTTAAGTTGTAGAAAATTCATACAGCTATGGTATAAGGAAAAAAAAAATTGCATTGCTTGTGAGCAGTCACTCTCATTTTAAATACACACAATATAATTTTTATCATAAGCATTTGTAAAATATGATGGCATATTTCAAGAATCTCATGGTACAGTGCTTGAGAATCATTGGTCTAGGTCAGCAAATATGTGTAACTTTATCTTCATGTGCTTTAAAAAAGGACTGAACTGCTTAAGTGAATGGGGGCATTGTTGAGTGCCATTTGAATGTCAAGATAGCTTAACATGATTATGTGTTCACTATGATTTGCTTTTCATTGAAAGGTGATAATTGGTTCTAAAGGAAACTACAGTATGACTGTTCAAAACATAACTGTAAACCACTACTGATTGAAAGCTTCAGCCTGTGCTTTGCATGCATAAATGTGTTCCTGATATGGGGAATATGTAAGGTTTCTCTCATCTAAGCAGTATTTGTTTCCATTGATCAGGAGTTCACATTTTATATTCCTCATAACAATGTAGTGCATATGTTGCAACTTAGATTAATTGACTAGCCAGTCCTCAGTTATTCAAGCTTTTTTTTTTAAGTATATCCTTCTTTTCCAGTTTTAATTAAAATTTCATGCCCCCCCTTTTTTTTGAGGTTTTCGTGTGTCTTTTAGCATACATAATATAAACTGTCTTTTTGAAGATCTGACTTTATCCAAGGAACAGTGTTTCACATGAGAAAATTTATTTATGCCAATGATATTTTCTAATATGTTTTATAGTGCTTTGCTATTGTTTTTATTCTTCATTCTTGTGTTGAAATCGAAAGTTCATTATCTCTTAGTCTGCTGCCTTTAATTTCTTTTGAATAAACTTAGATTAACTCATAATCAAAAGTAAAATAAACAATGCAGCAGACAATAAAATTTAATTTTAACATTTATTTTGAAATAAAATTTTTTTTAAATAACATAATTTTTTTTCCCATTTCTAGCCTTTTCCCACAGTAATAGTTCCAGTCGAGAGAAATCGCAGCCAGAGGTTGTGAAAAAGCCTGAAAAACATGAGTCTGTAGAGAGCAAAATTAATTTGTCTGCCACTTCAGATGATGAGCTTCCTGACGAAAAAGATAAAAGTGATCCCAAAGATGGCAAAAATGCATGTTTCAGTACAGTGAGTGATGCATCAAGTTCCATTGCAGATGACGTCACATGTTCTTGTGGTCGCAGTAGTGTCATGTCATCCTCTCCGTCAGTGTCTCGCTCTGCATCGCCAAGTGCATCACCTTCAAATTCTGAATCTGAGTCAGGTTGTAGTAATTTCTAAAAACTTCTTTTATTTTTTTTTTTTTTTTTTTTTTTTTTTTGTGCTTGCAAAACTTTTATTTTATCTGCATAATTTAATAACATTTATAACCTTAACCTTTAAACTACTTATACATCTGTCATCATTTCCTTGTTCAGTAACGTTATAGAAACCTGTTGAAGTCTTTGATTATATGTCATCATTCCAGTTTAGCACCTGAATTTGTGGTATGAGGGGGTCCTTGATACTAAGTTTCACACGGATGTAGTACTCATAGCTAGTATTTTAACCAATCAGTTTTATGTGTTAGAGCTGTTGGATCTTCATTTTGTATCGCATCTTTTGGGGCTTTGATGAAGCTTTTATGAGTAGGGTTAGGGTATTGCATTACTTAACATAGCATGCAGTGTCTTCTATCTTCTTCATAGGTAACATTTTGCAATTCTGCATTGATCAGCACATTCATCATATCTTTACTCTCTTAAACATATCTGGAATTGTGTTCATGGATTCCGGAACAGACACTACAGTGACCAATAGATGAATTCGTATCAACAAAGTAAAGCCTCATAGACTTAGTTATTTTTAATCCTTCATAGTGATATTATTTTAATGCACGTGTATCTATTTTTGAAATCCCAAGAAGTTAAACATTATCTCACTAAATCATAAGCTTTCAAAACACACGCTCGAAGTTTTTAAATACATGGAATAACTGTAGCAAAAAGGTACTTGTCTGTAAATAAAGAAACTCTTTAAATTTGCACACATATGACATTTGCATAAATATAAATTGTGAGATCCACCTTTTTTTTGTTGGGGAGGGAAGCGTGAACTGTTGAAGTGTAGCATATTAAACATGCTGCGATAGTGGATAATGCCACAATAACAATAAAAGAATTTGAACATTTTTAAAAAAGAAGGGCTCCTTACATTTTCATGAGCTTGTTGAAATTTTTGCTTTCTGGATTAGGCATCCTGGAAATTACTTTCCATTCTCTATACTCTTATATACACACATATGCATACATACACATATAAAAAAACTTTTTGTGATATTGTAAGATAGTTATGTAAGACAAAAAATATGCAAATCAAATATATAAATTATAATTTGATTTAGTAATAGCCTTTTAATTCCTCATTTTTAATTTGGTATTTCCTCTCTGTATTCTAGAAGTAATATCACTTTTCTGTCCTGCACCATTTCTAGATTATTCTATGCCACATGGCTTGCGTAATGCTGATGATGTGGCTAATTTGGAATTTGAACTCAGAATTTTGAAACCTGGTACCTTTCTACCCTAAACCAAAACTTTCTCTTTCTAAGCTTCCATATTGGATAATTGCACACTTTAGCTTCTGCCTCTTTTTCTTTAATGTTACTATTTCGCCGTGCCCTCTTCCTTTCACAACATTATCAAAATTGTAAATGTTCTTAAATATACACGATTAGAATGCCAAGTAAAATGTGGCTACAAATGTCAACTGAAATAAAAATGAATATTTAATCTTACTCAGCTACCAAATTACATAGTCATTATGGATTCAGCTTTTTAGCATTCTATGCAATCAGAATTCTTCCTCTTCTATATGGATCTGCATTGTAAGACTTCTGTCTGCTAAACCATCAACATTGCTATGTGTTTTTCTCTTTTTCATCACACACATCTATAGTATATGTATTAATTATTAAGGAAGAATAAAAGATAATTGTATATAAATTTTTTAGTTGCAATTTTATCTGCTGTGTAGCATTAGTATCTTAAATCTTTATTTTGCTTTTATGCTATTCCTATCCCCGTTGAGGGTTACTATGATGTTTTACAAAATAATATTACAGTGAAGCCTCAGTTCACAAATTTAATTTGTTCCTGAAGGCCATTTACGTGCAAAATGTTTGCTAATGGAAACAGAAGATTTAAAGAAGTTAATATAAACTCATATTGCATGTGGGCAAAAGTACGATGTGAAAACGGCTGATAGGTCAGATTTCTTATCTTCTTCTTTTATATATATGTATATAAAGAAAATGAAAAATATTTTAATTACATTTTTATTTTGTCTTGCTAAATATATATTGAATAAACAACAATAGTAATAATAATGTAAAGGAAAAGAATTCAATTTTATTTATTTTCTATCAGAAATCTAAAGTTTAGTACATGGAAGACTTTTTTGTTAATTGAACTTTATAATTCAAACATATTGGTAGCAAGATATTAAATTTTTAGATGGACATTAATTGCAAATAATTCTAATATGGCCCACCAGCGGCCGAGCAGTAAACACGCTGAACACTGGTAGTTCGGTCCGAGGTTCGAATCCCATGAACGGGCTGGCTGCATAGGCGTTTTCGTGGTTTTCCCCATGTATAACATGTATACGAGCCAGTTTCCCTTAAAAAGTCCTCCACAAAGGCATCCCTCCCTTTAGGCAGATAGCCCTCGTGTGCTTTGCCATAATTGAATAACCTAATCTAACCTAATTCTAATATGTTTTTATTAAGTTACTTATTAAACTAGAAACAAACAAATTGGGAAGACTTTATGATTTGACAATGTGGACGTAAGCCAATTTCTCTTAGAAAGTTATGCCAAATTGTAAATTGGCCAAAACTTGAAATTAAATAATGACAACCTAATCTGTTTTATTTTTTAAAATTTCTCCTTGACATATCAAAAATCTTAAATAAAAATATATGTATGTGTAAATATATGTACGTGTGAACTTATTTCTTACTACATCTTGACTTATGGTCAAGTTTCAGCTGTGATAAAATGTGTTGCTTTTTTCATAATAATTTTTAACTGTGAAAAAAGTCATTTCTATATATAGATATAGTCCCTAACAAAGAGATTATTCTTAGTACAAAAATTTATAACTTAGTGTATTTATTATTTGACAGGTATGAATAAAAGTTAATGAAATCTATATCTTCAATTTTTTTAATAAGATTTATATCACGTAAATTAGTTTGCACCATTTTTAGATTTTCTGATGTGTTTTTCGTGTTCATTTTGAATAGTAAGGAAAATAATTAAAATCATTGCAACAAATTTGCACAGCGTAAATGTATTCATGAGCCTCATGAAATTGTTTCAGGGGCTATATGTAGCCTGCCAGTTTGAGACAACTGGAGGAATACATTCTTGGACCTCATATGATTTCTTATTTAAACTATATAACAGTCCATTTTGCTTAAATTTATAATCCCCAAACCAACAGAAAACATTTGATATAAAATGAAAAAAGATAAACATAAGATTAAACTGATAAAATAGACAAAAAAAAATTTGTCAATCATGACCTGTGTTTTAATATAGTATTGCCATTGAAAATGCTTATGCTATACGGGCTTTATCGGGCTTATATCTGTACTTGAAAACTGTCCATCATAGCCCATTTTGCGGATCAGAAGGCTAGAGTCAATTTTTTTCTTCCTCTTCTTTTGAAAACATTTCTTTCACAATCACCTTTTGTAGCTGCTTGTAAAGTTATAGTTTTTAAGTTTTTTTTCATGTTTAGCTCGTATTCATTGTCCTCTAGTAATTTCTCCATGTCTTCATTGTTAATTTCGTGGCCATGGTTTTGCCCAGACATGTCATAGGTGACCCCCTTCCCCCCAAAAAAGTTTTAAGTTTCAATGTGTTTAGTCTCTTCTATTCCCTATCTGACCATAATATTCTTCAAATAAAATTCATAATCCTGTAAATCACTTCTGATAGGCTTCATTAATGAGAGTTAAGCAACAGAAAATACTGTTTTTACAGATGGTACTGAGTGTTAATAGTGTGGCATAGGTTATTTCAAAATACTTTTGAAAATCATATGTTGCTGATTTGAATGTTCATAACTGGGGACACTGGTCATCATCTGAAGGGCCCATCAGTAGTCAAGCTGTAAAATTGCCGAACACTGGTTCTTCGATCTGTGTTCAATTCCAGACAAGTGGGCTGCTTGCATGGATGTTTTTATGGGTTTTCCCTTGTCTAATGTGGATGTAAGCCAGTTTCTCTTAGAAAGTTATGCCATTATTAATTAAATCAGCCATCATTTGACACATTTTTGTTCAGATAATTTGTTTGTGAACTGAATTGTTTGTGAAGTGAGGCATTTGTGATCGGAGGTTAAAGTGTATTTCTGACTCAGAAGAAATTGAGTTTTGTGAGGTCCAAGAATTTAGAGTATTACTTCGTATTGCTCTCTTTCTCTTTTTTTTTTTTTTCCTGAAACAACTCTGACTGCCAAAATTTAGAGAGAACTGACCTAGCATGAGTATGGCCCTGTATAGCTTCTGAAATTGGAGATTTTTGGTTATGAATTCAAGTATTTAGAACTCAAATAGTGTTAGTGATAATGATAAAAGAAAGATATCTGATGACTTAGCAATCCACGAATGCACTGCTGTATTTAGCTTTTATTTTAAAGTAATTTATGCTTTGATAAAATGCTGTGTGGTAGATATAATTGGAATTAAGATATAGATTTAAAAAAAAAATAATAATTTCATTATTAGGCATTGCAGTTTCATTGAAGTACAAATTTATTAACTTTTGGATTTGTATATGAAGACAGCTAAATGTAAATATTAAAATGCTGTATTTATTATTGTATCTTTATTCCCAATGAGGGACGAATAGGTAAGACTAATGAACAACAGTAGCTCAATCATGACAAACAAGTTATATGTATTGGTGTTTTCTTGATTTTTCTTATGTGTAATGGTAATATAAGCCACTTTCCCTGAGGAAATCCTCTATGCATGTATCTCCACGCTTAAGCAGATAGACATTGTATGCTGTTCCATGTTCGTTTACTCAAATAGCAATTTATACCTCTCTGAAAAATTTTAACACACGGGAGGAATATATACAAATGTCTGATAACAATACTGTTGTAACTTTCAATGCATCTTTATTAATTAAGGTGATTTTACTGTTTCTATATGTTGTTTGTGAATAACTGCCTATGATTTGTCTAAATTTAAATATTTTTGAGCTATAAAGAAGTATTGTGATTATTTATCACATTGCAAACGTTTCCTTTAGCAAATATTTAAAGTGTCAGTGATTGTTTTTAGTAGGCATTGTGAGATGCTCTTTTCCTGTTTTGTTAAAATGTAGCTTTTCAAATTCCCTGCACTCTGAAAAATTTGTTCATTTGTAATATTAATTTATATTTAACTTTGGAGTTTGTTTATAATGAAGATAGTCATAAAAAGCATCATGGGGACCGTTTTAAGAGCTTGAAGGATCTGTTAAAATGATTATCTTTTTCCTTATAGAATCATCAACTGTCATGCTTCATTTTTAATGAAACAAGTTTTGCTATTATTATATTCATTATGAAAATGTTTTTATTTTATAACTAAGATCATAATTAATATTTAGAACCATAAATTTCAGATGAAGAGAGCCCAGAAAAGCGGCCTCGAAAAAGAACACATTCACCTGTTGTGTATGAAAGAAAAGGAAGCAAAGAGCGTAAGTTTGTATGGTTACTGAAATTTATCAGTATGATTTCTCCAACAGTGTAAATAATGAAGCTCTTAAAAAGTAGTTGCTGTGTTTAATATAAATCAATATAAAATTTATTATTTTCCCATTATACTAATGTATTTCATTAAAATATAAGTATAAAGAAGTTATTTTTCATTAAAAAAGTATTTATATGTAGCATCTTTATTTTGAACTGAAATGTTTTCTATATGTGTTATTTTGGATGCTACAGCCAACGTTTAAGGGCAAAATTTGCCCTTAAGTAATTTGTTTTAAACCATGATTTAAATTTTGATGAAATGATATTGTGTATAGAAAAGTAGATCTCACACGGAAACATTTAAATTTTGCATATTAGTAATTATCTCGAAAGAAGAATATTTAAAGCCAATGGTCAGCAAAAATATATTATATTTAACTGACAGATTATTTAGAAATGTTAAAAATTATTTTAATTTCTCTATAAGCAAATTAATAATAACTTTACATTTGTAAGCCATTTATTATTATTACCATTATCATTATTGTTTACTGTTTTCTGAAGTTTTTTATTACCTGCATTAAAACAGGTTCTGAGAAGAAGCCAAGAGTTTCATCTTCTGTTAGCAAGAGAGGTATTTGTTTTCTTTAATACTTAAAATGCTTTCCAAAAAAAAAAAAGACATTTTTTATATGTGCTTAACTCATGATTGTGTTAATTAAAAGAGTATTTTTAGTGTTTGCTTATAAAATGAAAAATATTTAAGAGAATAGAAACATTATATTTATGTATCAGTGTATTGAACTTACTCATAAGAAAAGGCATAAAAGTTATTTATTAAAAATTTCGCTATTGTCAAATTGTTAGATTCGATAAAAATAAATACATTTTATGTATGGAATGAGGTTAAATCACTAATTATGTTCCATTATTAATGTCATCCATTTGGAATGCTTGTGCTCTTTATATGATTTAAACCTTTGTTGAATTAAATTATTTTGCTGTTTATATGATATGCTTATCATTAATTTAACTTCTCCTCCCCCAGAATCAGATTCCATCCTAACACTTGAAAATTGCCATAAATTTCAATAAAATCAATCAAACAATGGTCTTTCTGGTGAACAGTTTAACTTTCAATGCTAATTATAGGATATATATTGCAGCAGTACTATTTAAAAAGTGTCATGTTCAAACATAGACTGAGGAATGACATTCTTCTAGCTTCTGTTTTGATATTGAGAATAATAAATAAAACATAGTTGTTTACATATCATAAGATTTTATTAATATAGTATGATAGAGTTCTCACTCAAATAGAAAATTGGGAAAGTGAAAAATTGATAACCCTTTTCAGAAATCTCATCAAAAATTGCAACTTTTCAAAAGTTGCAAAGTTAAAAAAAATGTATAAATTAATATTCTGAAACATTAAAAAGTTCTTGTTTCAAATAATGCATAGGAAACAAAGCTTTAATTCTTGAAAGAAAATTAAAAGTTAATTTTTTGCAAAAATTAATTTAACCTATTTAATGTTTAATATAATTTTACCAACCTATAGCAGTCTTCTCAACCTGTTAGTGATTTTTCTTCACTTTTCTCTTTAGAAGTGTAATTTAGAAGTTACTAGGTTGGTTTTTTATATGATAAATACCTATATTAATTAAGAACATTTTTGAGTCCATTGTGGTTCTAAATAGCTCAGTTCTATTTTGATACCCCAGGGAGCAATATATATTATGAATGATTGTACATTATACATCCTTTTTCCAGAATGAACAGTTTCTTACCCTCTGAATTTAATATTTCTTTTGAAAAACTTGCCTATTTTTTTAATAATTCCTATAACTATTTCATTACTTACATATTAACATGCCTCCCAGACGGTATAGTGGTCAGGGGAGCCGACTATGATACCAAAGGGCGCGGGCTCAATTCCCACAGAAGGCATGGTTGTAACTGTCAGTCCCTTCATATGAGGCGAAGGTGATCTACCTATTAGGTGCTTTCTTAATAAAGTTACCACCATTTCTGGCCTTAGTTGGGGCGTGGCCGAGCCGAAGTCGGCTGAGAACCCACCATTTGGGAAGGGGAAACATATTAACGTTACCACGTTGGTGCACTTTGGTGATTTTTAACAGGTGAAAAGGCAAAAGCTACTTATCAAGGGCAATTTTTTTTTAATGGAGTATTTTGAAACTATCGATAATTATCATAAGTCAATGAATGTAATCATTGTACAGAAGATTAACATATAGCTTAGCAATTTAAAATACAAATTTGAACTATGAAGTAAGGATTACATAATACATTAAAAAATGAAAAATTTACATTCTTCTTCAAATCTTTCTGTAATTTGTTTGTGCATTTCTTCCCCCAAAGTACACAACAATCTGTTTTCGCTTAAGAAAACATCAGAGAATCGGTTTCGTTTTGGCAACAGTGGCTGCACACATGAAAATGGGGGTGTTGCTTGTCTGAAGGATTGTTATCAGCATGATTGCCAAAAGAATGGTTATGTGCATGATTGGCAGAGTTTCATACATTCTAAAAATTCTGCCTCTTCTACTAAGGTGGTTGCATTGATATGAAAGTATCAGCTTCTTTCATTTGCATTACAAGAAATTTTATAATATTTTTATTTACTATGCTGTACTTTGTAGCAAACATATAAAATTAATTTACTCATACTTAATACTGTAACTAGTTCATTATGTTTATTTAGGGAAATTGCTCCGTTTGCGTATTGGAAATCGGGGAAATTAAAACTTGAATTTCATTACAAACGGTGTGTAAATTCTGCTGTAGTATTTATAATTTAATTGTATAATGTACAAGAATGTACAAGTTTTCTTCTAATATAAAACTGGCATATTCTGTATTCTTAGGATTGAATGTTGTTTTGGGAACCATGATTACGTAATTTTGATTTGAAATTGTGCGTTAACAAATTAATATTTAATTATATCTGCTTAAATTACTTGTTTGAAATTTACATTTAAGGAATTATTTTGCGATGTGTGCATATATGCATATTTCTTCATACAGCATTAATATTTTCGTAAATCTTGCTTAAATTTGTGTGGTAATTTGTAACAGTATTTGCATTAGTATATTCAAAATGCTAAATTTATGTCTAGACATAAAAATTTGAAGATACTTTTTTTGTAGATTATAGCCACCTTCTGAAGTACTTTTTCCGAGATGCTCGCTTTTTTCTAGTGAAAAGCAACAACCATGAAAATGTTGCTTTGTCAAAAGCGAAGGTAAATATAAAAATTGTCTTTAATTTTTTTTTCTTGATTTTTTTTGGGACTCTGTCATTTTATATTTATTTGCTTAGGAAAAATTAATGTTGTAGAATTGTTTTCAAAACAGGAACTAAACATTATAGTATGATTTTCTTTAGTGTTGTTAAGGAGGAAGAAAATTCTTTCTTGAACGTTTTTGTACTTATCATCTTTCATGCAGTTTTGCAAAATTAAATTTTTAAATCTTAAAATATTTTATTTAAAAGCATATAAAACATAATTTGAAAATTAAAATCTTTGTTATTTTAATATTTCTTTTGATTACTACAAAATTAAACACTTAGCTTGTATTTTCTTCCACTTAAAAAATTGTCTTATCGTAAATTCTGAAAAATTAAGTTTGTTAAGAAAGTAAAATTAATTTTGTAAAAATTGGTCAAAACTTGGAGGGAAGAAAGAAAATCTTAATGGATTCTGAACGTTGTACCAGATGGATTTTAAGTTTTTTGTTCTCTCACTTATCATTGCCTCTTACCAGTGTAAAATTGGGCCAACTCCTGCTAACACATTTTTTTTTTTTTTTTTTCTTTTT
>KK117833.1:73715-92108 GCA_000611955.2 Stegodyphus mimosarum
TTTTTTTTTTTTTTTTTTTTTTGCATAAACGATTATGGAATTTTGATCCTTTTTTATAGTTAAGGTAAGATTAAAATTAATTTAATAATTTTAATTAGAAACTAGCTTTCCTCAACAAAAATGTTTTTTTATAACAGTAATAATAATAATTTTTTTACACTCCCAAGGAAACATAAATTACACTGTTCTATTAATTTACTATATTTTCTTATTTGTTAATCTGTATGAATTCAGAATCTCATGCCGGAATACTTCACTAATGCATAAAATGGATGTTTTTAATGTAGGGTATATAAAGACTTGAAATTCTAACATGAGAAAAGAAAAAAAAAATCTATACTTATAATCCATACATCCCCCTCCTGGCTTTTAATATACAGTAGAATTGTTGTTTGTGTGTGTATTTTAGAGTACACATGAAATAATACCTAATTAACACAATCATATGCCGCAGGTCTGTTTGAATACATGTGGATTTATATACTTTAAATTAACCATTATTTTACTGAACAGTATCCACTATTTGTAAAGTCAAATTTCCCATTTCTTATAAAATGCTTTTTTTTTTTTTTTTTATTCTTATACGTTGATTATTCTTATTTATGAATAAAACGGTACCTAAGAGTGATAGAACAAAAGTCTTTCACTAATTCACAAAGTCAGCAATGCTTTACTGACTTTTTGCAGCGGATGAGGTAAAATTTGGACAGTTTTCAGCTAAGCATTGTTTTCAAAAACAAAATTTAATTTTTTCGAAGCTGTTCATGAATTGAAATATCGCTGTTATATATGTTTTTGTAGGTCTCGTATTAAATGTATGTAGTTTTTAATTTGTTTGTATACAGTTTAAATTATAATTTTTTTTTTTCAGGCGGGAGCTTTCTTTCACAAAGACTCAACACTTATATAATCCATGGAATGAAGGAAAACAAGTTAAAATTGGAAGAGATGGCCAGGTATGTAATATCTACAGTAGTAGCTGGCGTCTTTTTGAAAAGTAGCTATATGTTATTTATAGATTTGAAGTGAATAAGACATTTGCTTCAATTAAAACAAATGAGAGAATGGTATGAAAGTGATGAAAAAATTTAGAAGAATGTTTTTAAGATTTCATGCAGGTATTTAATCTGTTAGCATGACTTTGATAAAAAATGTAGGAATAGGAAATTTCTAATATTAGAAAAGTTATAAATATGGGACCTTTATAAAGCATGTATTGGTGTTTTATTATTTTAACTTTCTTTTTTTTATTCATTACCTAACTTTTAATATTTATTTTTATTATAGGAAATAGAACCAAAGGTTGGGGAAGAATTGTGCCGATTGTTTCCAGTGGATGAAAATATTGACCTGATCTCTGTTTTACGAAATATGAAGCGAAGCAAACCAAGAAGTTCTAGGTCAAGAGAGGATCGTGAGCGTCAAGATCGCCGTCGTGCGGTTCATTCTTCATCTCGCAGAAGCCCTCCTGATTCTTTGAGGTTAGCTCTACCTAGATTGCAAACATGGCAAAAACTGTCACATATTGGATTAATAGCTAAGAAATATGAATTATTCTGGTGTGGTACAGCAATTGCAGGTGGCTGATTGAAAAAAAAAAATAAATAAATAAAAGTTTATTTCATAATGTGACGAAGAAAAATATCTACTGTTGAGGAGCAAGACAAAATCTACCAATGTGCTATGAAAGAAAATTTGAAAGATGTTAAAAATCATATCAGAAAGAAAGTAGCCATTTGTTGGCCTGCACTTTATGCATTATTGCACCGTTTTTATCTTAAATTTTTTGCATGCTTCCACAACGGAAATAATATAAAACAAAATCAAATTTACGAAGAAAAATTGTATAGTCAAATGTGGCATGGTGTTCTTTTAATCATAATAAGAACTAGGAAAAAAAGGTTTTTACCATTTAATGAAAACAAGCATTGTGCTTAATTAGCCCTAATTTGAACTTTCTAAAATGAAGGGTGAACTTTATGGGTGTTTTAAATTGAGGCATGTAGGGACACATGCAAGGGTCTCCATAATTTTAAAAGTGTTGGACTAAATGAACTTAATGAGGGTGTTTCTTTTTTTTTCTTTTTCTATCAATGAGGACACTCCAGACACTCTGACGTGTCTGGAGTGCAAATTCCCTATGCAGTTTCTGGAACTGGTAAGTTAGATTGTACATCATCCTAAGAACTTTCCCGAAGAAATGTTAGATTTTCTTTAACACAAAGAACTTTTCATCTGTTTGCGTCTTCTTTCTTATACAAATCAGCCTTAACATGTTACAGATCAGTTTTGCCATTGAACTCTTATAAGTGTCCGTGTTGTGCACATAACCACGTTTTACTACTGTCTGCGTCTTCATCTAAGCTGTGGACTATAGATGAATGTTTCTTATGTGCGGTTTTTTCCGCACTGGTATGTTGTCTTTTTTTCTTTGTGTGCTACTATATTGTTCTGATATGTCATTGCAGCCAACATTTTATTGATTTATAAATTCCGCAACAATTAAATCTCTTATTAAATAATAAGTGAGTAGAGAATAGCATTACTCTAACAATGTTATGTGTGTATATCTGCTTACTGCTGTTATGCCATTAAAATTTCATGTAATTGTAACAAATACTCATGGTTTAGCATATCAAGTATGTAAGTATGTTAATGGAATACTACAGTAAAAAGCATTATGAACATTTATTATATCCATATAAAATATTTATGAGATAGGAATCATGAAATAGAAAGGTAAGTATTTAATTTTTTTAAAGAAATCCATCTATCTTCTGCATGTTTATTTTTTAATAATATTCTTTGCCATCGGTAGCTATTATGAATTTTCATATTTTAAATTATCTATATAGCTTCATAATCTGCATAATGAATGAAATCTTATAGAATAATTGAATAGGAGTTTAAAAAATGGAATAAGCACTATATTTTATTTATTAACATTCCATCATTTTTCTAAATATTCATTTCCATCATCTGTAGAATGTAACTTGCAGTTGTTGAATTTTGAACTTCATTGAAATAATATCTGGTTGTAACGAAAGTTTTCCACTGAAAACTTTCTTAAAATGGTAGAAGGGGGGGACATAAAAGCAGTATCTTTAAAGTGTGGGTAGTAATCACCACCCAAATCTGTGATTTTCTGCCAAAGTTTGGTAGTTTTTCAAAGTCTTCGGCCCAGAAACTTGGTTGCCGTAAGTCCAAAAATAGAT
Organism: Stegodyphus mimosarum; assembly: GCA_000611955.2. Classification (NCBI taxonomy): domain Eukaryota; kingdom Metazoa; phylum Arthropoda; class Arachnida; order Araneae; family Eresidae; genus Stegodyphus; species Stegodyphus mimosarum. The sequence continues at coordinate 76,931 of KK117833.1, forward strand.
CAACATCATTTTAGACGTCCTGTACAGAATGGCAGATAGCACCAGCTAAATGCAGCTGCAGGTTTGGTAAAAGGTAGAAGTCCGAAGGAATGATGTCAGGGCTATACGGTGGGTGTGGTAAATGATCCCATTCGTGTCCATAGAGTCCAGCCAGTGAATGCGGATACATGTGGGTTTGCATTATCTTGATGGAACATTACCTTTTTTCATCGGAACTCAGTTTGACATTTTTCCTTTATAGCATTGTCAGCACGGACTAGTGTCTCTCTGTACACCTTACTGTCGAGGGTTTTATCTTTTCCCAGATACTCTTTGAGGGTAATACCACAGCAATCCCATCAGATACAAAGCATGATCTTTTGTGAGTGCAATTGTGCTTTGCAATGCTGCCGAAGGGCTCGCCGGGTGCAGACCAACCCCCTTTTCAGGTTGTGTTGTTGAAGTAAATCCACTTATCATCACAAGTGACGATCCGTACAGAATTTTGTCCTTGCTTTGATATTCAAGCAGATGCAGGCCCGAGCACATCTGTCCTTATTTGCTTGAGTCAGCTCATGTGGCACCCAGCTATTAAACATCTATGTCAAGTTTATGCAATGTATAGCACGATGAATTGGCATGGCACTAACGTCTAACTGCTTAGCAAGCTCTGAAGCAGTTGCATCTCATCTTGTTTCACAAATTCTCGCAGGCGGGCCTCATTGATATCAATAGGCCGGCCAAAGCACTCTGCTTCTGGAATGTCATCGTCCTTGTTTTTGATCTTTTGGTACCAAACCTTCACAGTGTTATATGATACAACATTAGTACCTAAAACTGTACACATGATTTGGTGACATTCTGTAGCTGACTTTTTACAACAGAACTGGAAATAAATGGTGGTTCTAATCTGGTAGGAATATCTGCAAGGAAATATGTCTTTGCTTTTGTCAGTTTTATGATTAATATATTGTAATAGTTACAGTTTAAAGAATTAATGACTAATGATTTATTATTGTTTTAATTATATATCATAATTTTAGATATGCATATATCGTTATGTTTTAAATCTGTAAATATGTCCCTAAAATTTTCGCAATTAAAAAAATTTAATAATAATAAATAGTGTATGAGTATTACTTAAACGATTGTGATCTTGCATGATGTTAGAGCTGTTATATGTCTGGACATATTTTTTCTGTAAAATAATTCATGATGGATGGGTCAAAGAATTGTCTGCAAGTTGTCTCATAACTTTCCTCTAGTAGCCTGTCAGATGTTCAGTTATGTGTGTTACCCTAAAATGTTGTTGAACTATTGTACATAAGCAAATTTGTGGAGGAGTTAACAGAATATTTGAAAAAAAAATTACAGGATGGTGCTAGTCAGTTATGCAAGTCTAGTACTATACTGAATATAGGAATGCTTTTCTGCTGGAGGTAAATTAACAATTATAGTAATTTGTAACTGCTATGTAAGTATTTTTCATGTGTAGAGTGATTGCTTTACTTGCTATCGTAGTTTTAATCATTTTGTGTTTAGCTCTTCGTTAGTCATGTAGCATTTCATTGTATTTTACTAATTTTCTGAAGTGTGTGGACTTTTCTGTCATTGAGTATAATACAAAAAACTGCATCTGGGCATGGCTTTTTAAGATACTTTTATTTTCAATTTTTTTGATTTACAGCATACAATTGGAAGTAAATGTAATATGAAATCTTATTTTTGCGCACTAATTTTAAAATCGCTTCTGAAAAGAAACGAAATTAGATGCTAGCAAATTTAAGCCATCAGAATGTTATTGAATTAAAAGTTAACAAAGCTGCTTTTCAATCTTGTAATTTATTCAGGTGTTGGTGAGGGACAGTTTTATTTATTTATTTAATCTGTTCTTATTACTGAAGTGAATTACTGTGGCTTAAGATCAAAGAATTGTGGTACTGATAATGCAGTTATTGCCTCATGTAGCTAAACTATTTTCAGCTCATTAAATTTCAGAAAAACCATCTGAAAATTCTGTATTTTTTTAATTGGAGAATTTGAAAGAAAACTCCACTTCTAGATCAAATATATGTAAAAAATCATTCATATGTTAAAAATAATACCTATAATATATATATAGAGAGAGAAAAATTACAATTACCCCTATAATATTGGCTTTTTTAACACATTCAGTTAGTAATAAATATTAAATATTTTGTATAGCTGTACATTCCATATTTATTACACATCTAGACTAGCTATGACTTAATATTTCATCTCAATATAGCCATATTTTTAAACAAGGAATGGTGAGTAAGGATTTCATTATATAACAAATGAAAATCAAACCATGCAAATTACAACAGCTTTTAATAATAAGATTATAAAAGTATTAAATTGTAACAAAACATTTTACTAAGCAAAATGTTTAGCAAATGTAACACAATATATCTGTAGGAAAGCAGGTGTTTCACTACAAATCCAGTAGCCCCCCCCCCAGAAAAAAAATGTGTGTTCTACATATGTACAAATGGTCCAATTTCATTTATGTTACAAACCTAAAACTAACATGGCATGGAAAATGTCTCCTCTTCATTAGTGGTATTTCGCTGAACAACCAGGCCTGTCACTTCTGAGTGAAAGATCTAGGCCTATCCAAATGGCAATGGCGATTTCAAACAACAGCATATGTAGAAACAAATGGGGCTGTGCAAAACAAGGGTATATGGTAAAAAATCTTAATAAATTTCTTCCTATCACATTGATTTTTTTATTTATTTATTTTTTTTTATTTATCAAATAAAATGACAACATAAATATGCGAGAACTTTTGGGCGGGGGGGGATTTTATACTTTCAAAAAATTCACATAGGACATAAATGTCCCTTTAGGCTCCCTTAGGTCCTACCATAAACTTCTGGTTCAATATTTTCTTGATCACGGTTTGAGCTTTCCGTATTCTCCTGAAGAAAGTTACTTTCATCCATGTCAGATTCTGAAGTCATTCTCTATTATGGAAGGAGCATATTCGAAACCACTATCTTGAAATGGATCTGCATCGTATTCAGACTCATTCCAAAAATGATCAACAAGCTGTTGTAGTTCTCTTTGTGTAGCCAAAGTCCGGTACTCAAGTGGGAGACGTGTGTTTATAATAGATGTGCTTCCCTCTTGAATTTTTTTATTTTACTATGGGACATAACTAACCATATTAAAGGATTAATATTGATTCATGTAGGTTAGAAATGAGTTTTGATTAATTTTAGCTGGTAGAATCTTTTCTTTTATTTAATTACCAAAGTTCAGTGGAATTTTTAAAGCAGTCAGAGTATTAGGAAATATTTAAAATTTTTAAAGTTTTGCGGCATTTTGATATAAATGTTTTTATATTACAATAAAAATAGCATGATTGTTAGAAAAACAATAGAGGATATGTTATCCAAATATTTTATAACATGTTTGATAAGCAGACAAAAAAATTATTTTTAAAATGAAAAAATAAATTGCTTTTAGATATTGTAAAAAATTATTTTCATATTTTGTAATCTTTGCTGATTTTATAAAATTATGGTCATTTTCATATACATGTACCAGAGTTCTAATACAGATTCGATTTTCTCAATCCCTGGTCTTAGATATATAATTCCAATTTTAAAAATGTATTAAAAGATGCAAATATCCATGTTTTGGCATTTTTAAATTAAAAATTAATCCTATAACAATTACAAAATCTTAACATTTTAATACAATCTTCCCAGTCCTTATCTTTATATTTAGTAAAGGTTTTACTCACTATAAAACATAGAATGTTAGACTCCTGTATAGCAAAACTTGAGTAGAATATTTATTTTGAGGGTTTGGGTATAATTTTCAGCTTTTCTTAAAGGGTCATTTAAAAAATAAAATAACAATTTGAGGTTGATTTTCCTCTTTAAATGTATGTATGTATATTCCAATTTTCTCTTCACTAATAATCCTTTATGAGTTATTGTTCTGTAACAGTCTTTAATTTATAATTTTTTTTGCATATGGTATGCTGAAAAAATCAAATAATTCTCAAGTTTTCAAGTGCTAAAAATAGGTTAGGTTAGGTTAGGTTAGGTTATTCAGTTACGGCAAAGCACACGAGGGCTATCTGCCTAAGGGGAGGGATGCCTTTGTGGAGGACTTTCTAAGGGAAACTGGCTCGTATACACGTTACACATGAGGAAAACCACGAAAACGCCCATGCAGCCAGCCCGTTCGCGGGATTCGAACCTCGGACCGAACTACCAGTGTTCAGCGTCTTTACCGCTTGGCCGCTGGTGGGCCTGCTAAAAATAGGTAATTAATATAGTTTTATTACTGCATGAGAATTATAATCTAGTAATTAGACAAAACACTCATAAAACAAGATGTATGTTTCATTATAATTTATGCAAATAATGTTACAAGTTGACTGTGTGCCAATACTGAAGCTTGTTGTTGATTTCTAGAACACATATTCTATAAAATTCTGTGAATAAGATCTTCTTTAATGAATACTTCAGTGACAGTTTGCATAGCTGTGCTCGTCAGTTATCTATTAACATCAGAAACTTTTTTGTAAACTGGTATTTCATTTTAGTTTTGTACAATTGCAAATATTATGCTCTTCAATTTGTGTATGATCCTTGAATATGATATAAAACTTCAAATTTAAGTATCTTACTTTTTGGCAGAGGGGTGTCAAACTTTTTAAGCTTTATTTTTTAGAACAAGTTTAAACTTTTACTGAATATATGTACTGAAGTACCATATAAATGTTATATTTTGTAATTTTTATGAGATTGATGTTTTAATTTTAGAAATGCCAAAACATGAATGTTTGCATCATTTAAAATATTTTTGTATCTAGAAGTATATGTTTACAGCTAACAGTTGCAAAAATAAAGGCATATACATTTTGTAGAATCCATGCCATAATAAGTTGCAACTGTTTTGTGTGCATCGGGTAGAACAATATGGAAATTAATCATTATATTTCGGTTGATCAATAAATGTACTTCCTGCATGCAGAGAATAAATAAAGAGAATTTTTTGTTTATGAAAGAGAATATGCAATGAATAAGTCAATGAATAAGTCAATGAGAATAAGTCAATGAATTTTTTATGTACTTGATGTATAATGAAGTGCTTTTCAATTTTTGAGCAATGTTATGTGTAAAAGAAAGTTTTTATTAAGTTATTTTAATTTTTCTGTAGTGATAAATGTACTTTTGTTTTAATAGCTTGTACAATTTTTTGTATTGATGTCATAAACATTTTTAAGTGCAGTTTGTACACATGCAGCCTGATAGCATTTCTGTGTTATCATTTATGTATTTCATTTGAGGTTTGTAAAAGTTACGTATATTGATATTGGGCTGATTTCATTTTTATAGTGCTATTTCTGTTTTATGTATTATGTAACTTTAGTATCTTTTAATTTTCTGTATACAAATTTGAGATTATGAGTGATATTAAATTGTTTGGGCAAGAATAATTTGCTATGGCTGTCACCTCTGTTCTGCTAGATGGATGCAATAACGTGCCGTATTTTAAAGTATGTAACCTGAAAATGATAAGCAGAATACGTCACGACTGTTTCTATAAGATAGCCACCATCTTCATAAAAAGTCTGAAATTCTTAGATTACAGTGTAATGCCAAGCTGTAATTTCAGCAAAATTTCATGAACTTTGATACATAAGTTCCTCACAAATGTAGATTTATTTTATTAAATAAATGTCCACCTTTTACATTTCTCGTGATAGGAAAAAACTTGGTTATGTATTACTGAGTGTAAATGTTAATGCTTATTAAAATATATCAGTCAAGCTTAAACATTATCTTCCCCTCCCCAAATTGTGACTTTGTAACATATTGTAATTCTGAAATTGGCATCTATTAAGTAATGTTACTCAATAGTTATGTGGCATAAGTCATTTACTGAAAATTTTATCCCCCTTTTTTAAGGAGGGGGAGAATTTTTGGGGGATGATAAATTGTGTAGTATTAATGTAAACCTTTGTCTCTTAAAGGAAGCATGCAGATCATGTCATGGTAAGATTTAAGTTAAATGTGTACAGTGGCCATCTTTGAAAGAAAAGTCCGGAAAAGTTCCCCCCCCCCCTATTCTTAAGTATCTTTTCAGGGCAAATGCAGACTTCGTGGAAAATTCATTTTGGGGTTCAAGGTCAATTATTTTACTCCATGGCCGATAGAACAAAGAAGTGTTGTCTTTCTAACATATATATCTTGCCAAACTAATACACAGTGAGGCTGTTGATGCAGTTCCTTAATCTTAGATGGTACTAAGACATCAATTGACTACGTAATGCCGTTATGGATGTTGATGAACAATATCAAAAGTGTTTCTAATCAGTAAAAGTAATTTTTTTTGCAATCTATCTTCACAAGTGGCATGATTTGTTATCAACTGGATTAGTACCTGACTTTTTACACAAGTCTTGCACTTTTTTTTGGGAGGTTCACCTTTTAAAATTTTTTATTTTAGCTTCTGACCCCACCCCCTAAGTTTGTGAGTTCAAAGACTTGTACTTCTTTAGGAATTTATCTAAACTGAGATTTTATTCAGCTTCTCCTTTTCCTTCATTTTCTTTCTTTTATTTTTTTAATACCTTTATTGCTTCTTGGGTTGTTTACTGTATGCTTCTTTCCTTGTCTTGATCTATCCTCATTGGGGACTGATTGACTGTTTAAGAGTCTTCCTACTAATTATTTCAACAGATAATTATTGTGTTTTTTTCCCCCATTGCATTTGCAAATGAAAACTGCAGTTTGTTTTTTAGCTGTGATTAACTAAGTGAAAGAGGGCGCTATTAGTAATGAAGGAAAATTTTAGTTAATGCAAGCAAATTTTAAATTTTAGCAGTAGTAAGTGTATGATATTCCCCCTCCCTAAGCTTGTTTAAGATATTTATCTCATTTTGAAGTCATTGGTCATATTGGCAGTGACTGCGCAACAGACTCTCATTGTTATCACCATTTGACTCTGCAGCGTCTAGTAGTTCGTCTACATTTGAAAATCTTAAATATGATTTATGATGACCTAGTGTAGTGCCTATCTGGATAGCAGTTTCATATTACATGATCCCATCATCTTGCCTAAACTGTTGTTTTAATTTGTAGATCAACAACCTGAAGACTTAAGAACAATATCACTTTATAACATATTCAAATCATGGTAATGGTATTGACTGTACCTGAGGAGAAAAAGGAGCATTCTTAAAACTATGTGATAAAACCACTTGTGATACCATAGTTTACCATGATAAAACCATAGTTTTTCCATGACTTGATTTTTTCTAAGTTTTCCTATCTCCCCTCCACAAGTCTTTCATTGATATTTTTGTATTTATAGGGCTGTTAAGATATGAAATACTGTATGTTTTAGGAAAAATTGTAAGACATTTGATTTATAATATTAAATTAACATTTTTCATGCATAAGTTAAACCCTATGAAAATTGAAATTCTTATTACGATTTTTCTAAAACTTTTAATTTAATGTTTTCTACCATATTAATCTGCGTAAATAGTTTTCTGAATGTTGAAATATACAGATAATAACTTTAACTGATGTCAAAAAAATATTTACACTTTCTTATAATATGTGAATATCAATTAAACCATGTTTTTCAAAGAAATATATCAAAAGAACACTGCAGTGTACAAGAATATGGTATAATAAATATAACAAATCTTCTGCTGAAAAGCGAAAACGCTAAAGAAAAGGTTGATTGCATTTCAAGATTGCCAGACTGTATTTTATTTAATTGTGTTTTCTTGAATTTCATAATCATGTATTTGTTTCAAATTGCTTTTTCTGTGTAAAGGTGTAGGCATAAAAGCAGTAAGCAGTGATAGTAGAATTATACAATTTAGCAATTTATACTTAAAACTAATCAGTTGAATATTGGCTGTTGTGTCATAGAAGTATATGTGAAGTTTTATTTTAGGTCACAATAATGTAGTTATTATTATTTTGCATACTTTGAATTAAAATATATTTTAACTGTAGAAAACGTAATTTAATTATTGCATTGCTGAAAGTAATTTATTATCTTTTCATATTTATTTAGATTTTATATATAGGTAATAATTTATTTAATGTGTTTTCATTTCTAAATTTGCATTAATTTTATGAATTAAAATTTTAAAGATTTGTGTAATATTCAGATATTTAATAACAGTAGGTACTTAAAATGCGTCCCTATGTTCCCACTCAGTAAGAAGAAACAGCTCATTTTATGTGAAAGACAACTAATTTTGAAATTATTATTATTTATTTATTTCATTTTCAAAATATCCAAATGTGAAGTGTGCAGTTCTTTTTAGAGACTTTGTGGCATTCTTTTGAAATTTCTTCTTTAAACCTAGGTTTATTTTGTAATTTTTTTCTTTGTCTATTTGGTTGAACAGCATTCAATGTTTACCCCTAAATTTTTGTATCTTTATAAGGAATTATCACTTTCCCTATGCATCCTGATATGGTGTGAATGAGTTATATATTTGCCCAGAAAATGAAAGATCTGTGATTCGAATCCTTGTGAAGGCCCACCTGATTTGCCTCATTTTCTGTCTATCTAAAATGTAACTGATTGTGAAGTAAAACCTGAACTAAAATGTAGTGGATGATAATTTGTCACCATGTACAGTTTGGAAATTCGGATATTTTATCTATTCCCATTCATCTTTTAAGTAGAGGATAATGTAAGGAATTAACTAATTTCCCGCTACATAATCTAATGATGTAAGTGGTTAACAAATCCAGCTAACAGTTGGAAGATCTATGTTTTGAATTCCAGGGAGGACACGGCTAATATTTTGCCCTTCCTAAATTCTGAATTGTCTTTATATCTTTTGCTTGTTGTCTTTCTGTGTTTTACTTTACATGTTCAAAGAATTAAAGCTCTTGATTTATAAATCTCTAGTTTTTCCTCTGAATCACATTATCCTCAGGTTTGCACTCTACTCTGACTACCCAATTAAATTTTATTATGCATTTATAATCAGAGAGCGCTTAGGGACTATGATGTCTGTAGACTTATCCTTTTTATGCTAAAATTAGTGTCACCAATTTTACTTCTCAGCATAATACAAATATGAGTGGAAGATGTGCTGTTGTGTTCTGATAGTTGAGGAATTCCACCCCCCCCCATTTAGATTTAATATTTTTTAATTAATGTTTCAGCAGAAGTTGGTTAGATTTCTCCTTTCTTAAGTATATTAATTTAAGCCTTTTTTTTATGGTTTGCTTTTGTACATATGATTGCAAGATGTAACATTCATTAAAGTGGTCTTCATTAAAATAAATAGTAATGAAATTAAATTATTTTAAATGTTCTTCCTTTTTTAATATCTAGAAGGCGACGTAAGAGGCCAGAAAGTTTTGATTCTTCAAGACCTAAAAGAAGCCGTCAGGATTATCATGAAGGTTTTATTTCTAGCAAACAGTTTTTGCATATTTTATCATTTATATTATTTTTAAATGGTTTTGTCATATTTATGTAACTCATATGAAAAGTGTTTTTCATAGCAATTTAAAATTTTCTTTTAATATAATATGTGTAAAAACGATTTTATGCTATATCATGTTAAAGTACTAATTTTTCATGAATATTTCATATTAATAGAGAAAAATTTAGCTGCCAAGTATGTCTTAAAAATGTTCTAATTAGTGTTGTAAATTGAGGTTATAAATTGGTACATATAAGTGTCATACTGAAGTATGAAAATAAACATGATGCTTAAAAACAATAATAGTTCATATAGGTTAACTGAAGCTTTAACAGACAACCTTTCCACTTGTGATGCATGATTTTGTCTTACTGAGACAAATAAAAATGTGGAATTTAATCTATTTTGCATTTTCTTTTCCCTTGTTTTATTCTTTTTCTTATTAAAATAGTTGATCTTATCACAAATTAGTTGTAATAATAAAGTTTGATTTTGGTTTATTTAAACAATACCCCTTACCCAGTATATAAAGCTAAGTAATATTTTATATGTAACATTTCATATATTGATGTATGCATTATCAAATAAATTGAAGAAAAAGGCAATTTTGGTTAACAATAGGTTAGATTCTTGCATATCTATAAAATATGTTTTCAGTTACTGTCATGGGTCATATTAAAATGATCTGGATTATTAATTACTACATTGTTGTTTAGTTAAAATTATATTACAATGTTCTTAAAAGTTCCCTTTCACCAAAAAATGATTTTGCTTCCTCGTAGTTTTCCCTGTGTATTTAACTTATACTTAAACCCTTAGAGTTGATGAATTTAACTTGAACAAGATAGAGCAAATCAAGTGCACTATACTGCTATTGCTAGTTTCTTGATCTTGATCAGTTTCATTATTGATAATTTTAACTTTGGAATCAATTATGTTATTTTTACTACATGTATGTTTACTGTGTAAGTAACATGTATTTATTATATATGTGAAAACTATAGCTGTAATATTGCTACAGTAACTACTTATGAAAGGCAACAGTTTAGCTATAAGTACAAGACTCCTTCTTCATTTGAACATATTTTCTTCAAGACTGTTTTTCTTTCTGAAACCAAATTGTACCATGACAATATATTACCTTTTCCAGAAAGTAAAGTAGTTTTTTCTGTCAGTCTTTACATGTGTTAATTATTACTTGAGGTAAGGGCATTCAACAAGTTGTATTTTTAAGTATGGTGTAATACTTGCGGGATGACTAAGTGTGTTGAAAGGATTGCTTCGTCGATTGAATGTACACACTTGCATTATTTTTGAGAAATTTTGTCTGTCAACAGATGTTTGTTGGTATTGGACATGTCAAAGTTCAGGATTGATTTCTTGACAAGAAGAGGTGTAGCATCAACAGATATTCATGAACGCATGATTGCAGTTTTGGGTAATATAATTCTTCCATCACCACTTGCAAAAGGTAGACTGTTTAAATGGAATTAGTTCCATGTTTAGATGGTAGAACATCATTCAGAGTTGATTGCAGATGTGGTTGCATACTGCATATGATCACTGAATGTGTCCATATAACCATGTGTGTGATAAAGTCAAGGAAATAAAATAATGGCAGATTTTCAGTCTGATATGGAAATGAGATCAGTACAAAAACAGTGGGAAAATTCTGCTTGCAAGCTGGAAGTACCAAAAGTTTGAACCAGATCAGTTCCTTGAATATTGTCATCAAAAATGAAGAAACATCAGCTTCAAATGCCCTTAAGAAGTACTTTCCATGATAAATGCTGATCAAAATTTTTATTCGTAGCTATTGCTATGAGGTGAAACTTGGCTTTACCATAAATGAAGGAAGAGAGCATGTTATATTAACATGTTCACTCAACTCTGGCAATCCTAACGTGCTGACAAACTCAGCTGAAAAACTTTACTCTGTTAAGTCAGCAATGTGAAACTCAGCTTCTCTCTCATCCACAGTATTCTCTCTGTCTTCTTTTTGTTATGCGGTATTTATATGTTTCACATTATAGTAATGATGATAATTTTATGGAATGATATTCAAAAATGATGTGAAGGCTGTGACAATATTTTTTTCTGTTGGGACATGAAGGTTGTACTGAGGGCATTCAAAATCATAGAGCTATGTAGAAAACTCAGAATACAATCTTATACTTTTATCTTTACTATGTGTGCTCTGCTTGGAACTTATTGAATGATCTCTGTATGCCTTTCTTTTGGAGAGCTCATTTACAAATGAGAGTCACTGAGCACTATTTGTTTGACCTGGGCTCAACTTCCAAGAAATGGGCTGGTGGCATGAGCTCCCTCCCCCTTTTTCCCCCTGTTTGTTTTTTATTTTCTTCATGTGGATATGAGCCAGTTTCTCTGGGAAAGTCCTATATGAAGGTATTCCTCCCTTTGTGTTTCCAAGTGATTCCAAACCTGTCTTTTGCCATGGTCAAATGGACCTAAAATTATCTTATCTCGTCCCTCCCCAGATGGCCTTTACTTCCTTTGTCATGGTCAAATAACCCAAACCTATCTTTTGGATTGTGTTTGCGTTATATTATTTTTTTCATAGTCTTGTTGTTGTAAGGTAAAATGATGTGATGGATTAAAAAAAAAAAAAAACAATCAAAAATGGGATAGGTTACCTTTTGAAGTGAAGCTGAAAGCACTGGAGCATAATGGAGAGCGTATGAATTGAATATGTAGGAAACTGAATGTTAGAAAAGTGCAGAATCATATTGCCTGAAAAATTCCAAAAAGAGCTCATAAGATTGTAATAGCCTAACTAAAATATAGTTGTTTTGAATGCTAGAATACTGAAGAACTGTGTAACGACTATTCGCTGAGTTCTTGTGTGTAAGTAACAATTCCAGAGAAGGGTTAAAATACCCTTTTATTCTAACTCAAATACAGCGGAAGGATGAGATATATCTGTAAATATACTAAAATATATTTACAGATGGCCCTCCTTGGGGAAAGAAGCCTCCAGTTGGGCTTTAACTCAAAATAGACAGTATAAAACTGAACTAATGCTAGATAAATTTAATCTTTCCCAGCTGAACAGAATTAAACTCATGGAAATAGCCCTTAAGTAAAGATAACCGGTGTATATTAGCAGGCACATAGTAAATACGGCCATAGAATAGCAAGCTTTAACTAATAGCAACAATGTAGCCGAAAAGCAGAAAACACTTTCCTTGCTGAAGTAACCAAGAATTTCAGCTTAAATACTAGTTTCTACCTTATTTGCATAAATCATAATACTGAAAACTCATCCTGACAGGAAAACGTAGGTAGAAAATTAGAAGGTTAAGGAACAGCTTGTTCTAAAATAATAGCTATTAGAGAAAAAAAAGTAAAACCCTACAATATAAGTATTATAACTTTTTGCTGACTTTCAGGAGTAATGTTATACTTCAAAAAGTGTTCTGTAAAGCCCCCCCCCCTTCTCTCTCACACACAAGCAAATTTATTGATCATGCATTATTGATGCATAATGAGTTGCATATCAAAGTGCAAAATAATTTTTATGCCATTGATTATTTATGTGCATAAAAAAGTGGAACGAATTTGTTTCAGAACAGGCTTTTAAATTTAATAAATAATTAAGATCAAAATTACTATTTTTTTAAACTAAATATATTTTTAATAATATTTGCGCATTGCATACAAATGTGTATGAGATTTACAAATAATATACTTTTAAATTCTAATCCACTATCTCTAAATATTCTTTTGTGAATATTTTAAAATCAATTGCCCTTTGTCTGGACTAAGGCCTGATACGTAAAGGATCAGTTGTTAATTGAAAGTCTGCTGTTTACAGAAATTGTTTTATGTTTTATTACCATTTGTTACCAGCGCTTTTAATTATGATATTAAACAATCAAGATTTTTTTCATATGCATAACATAAATTCATTTATGTATTTTGTTTGCATTTCAGGGGTGATATATGCAGTTATAGCATTTTATTTAATTTTTTACTACAGTATCATAACATCAACGATTTCTGTTTCATATCTAAATTTTTCTCCAAACCTTAAATTTACCAGAATTTCAAATAAATAAAATGTTAATTTAGAAGTCAAGAACAAAAATCAGCATTATATTTGCAAATTTTCACAGGAACTAGTCCTGTGAAAATTTTCAAAAATATAACAGTGATTTTTTTGTTTCATTTCTAAATTAATATTTGTTCAGGTGTTATTTTAATCTAAATAAAATATTATTTCTAGTGCATTCTGTATATAATTTAGGGAGTACAGATAAGTCTCCATCATTTTTTTTATTGTGAAAGAACAGTACATTTTGTTTTATTCAAATTATTGGCCATCCCCCACCTTTTTTTTTTGGCAGCGTAAGGATACCGTGTCGGAAGAACATTTCGTCTTTTGGGGCCATCCATAAATCAATCTAATTTTTTGGTATCTTAATATGATATGAACGCTGTTGAGGCAGGCCATGCATTATCAATCGGAACAAGTAGTAATCAGAAAAAGCTATGTCTGGTGAATACAGTGGGAGGGGAAAACTTCTCTTTTGAGTGCTCCTGAGTAGGTTTTGACTGGTGCCGCAACATATGGATGAGTTTTATCATACAGGAGAATAATTTTATCATATCTGGAGTAGTAGTGAGTGATTTTTCATTTAAGTGCTCATTTCAGTCTCATCAGTTATGTTTGGTAGAGAGCCTCAGTAATAGTTTTGTCTGGTTTGAGCAACTTATGTGACACCAAGTTATCTCAGCCATATACACAGCATGAAGTTTTTTTTTTTTTTATTATTTGCTTCCCTCCATGAATATTCAGCTTGACTGTTGTTAAAGCATGGCCAGGTGTTTCTCATGATTTCTTCTTTGGGTTATTGTGATGGATCCATTATTCATCACCAATGCAAAATAGCCCTTTCGTTTATGCCTGGTAAGCAGCATTTCACATGTAAAACATCAGCATTCAACGTTTCTCACCTTCAGTTCATACAGAACCCAATTTCCTTGCATTTGAATCATTCCCAATGATTTTAAATGATGTGAAATTGCTTGTTGAGTCAATCTTAATATAAGAGCAAGTTCTACTTGCATTTGGCATGAATCTTCATCCAATAATGCTTTCAATTCTTTGTCTCATCCTTCCGCTATATTCTTTGTCTCCGAGGTCAAATTCACTGTTCTTAAACTTTTGAAATTAGTCACAACTTCTGTCACTTAAGCCAGTCTGACCATATGCGTCTACGTGCAATGAATGTTCCTCAGCTGCAGATTTCTTCAAGTTAAAAATGTAAATCAAAAGTTCTCTTAAATGATGCTCAAACTCAACATTTTCGCATGAAAAAAGAATGTATATGGTGCTGATACAAAATCGCTTACTAATTCAAGGTTATATTGTTAGCAGATGTTCGACCTTACGATACGATGTTTTTATATCAGACAATTTTAACCATAACTTACTGATGGTGCTATTTTTTGTCATGCATCAGAGACATATTTGTACTCCCAATGTAATGTTTAATAATTTTTACATGATTATTTTTCCCCTTCTTCAAAATATAAGTGTTGCTCATTAATTTGGACTTGTAGGGGTTATTAAAATTATTGATGTTACGGAAAATATTCCAATTTTTAGAATTTTATTTATAATTCTTAAATATTAATTAAATATTAATTAATTTAATCCTGAAATATTAATTAAATTAATTAATTAAATTAATTAATATTTCCTTTTTG
>KK117833.1:92251-104621 GCA_000611955.2 Stegodyphus mimosarum
CCAAAATTTATCGCTCTTAAAATGGGAAAGAAATTACCTTTCAATTTTTAAACATAATGAAAATTTATTCTTCTGGAAAATTTAACTGTTTAAAAATATTTTGGGCAACCGTTATATGCAAATCCATATGAATAAAAGGTATATTTTTCAAAATTTTCATGTTGAATATAGTTTTGGTTTTTTAATTTTTTTCCTGTATGTAAATTTGGTTTTTGGACATCATTACGCTGGAATAGTTAAGTGCATTTTTATTCATAATATTAATGAATTAAAATAATAGGATATTATTTTTACTTTTGAATTATTTTTATTTAATTATTTTTTATAATATTTATTTATTTTAATTGCTTGTAGGTTACTACAAACCTATGTCAGGCAGAGAAAGGTAGGTATCATTTCTTGTCAATCTCACTGTATTTCATGCAGTTTACATCTGTTTAAATTTAGCTCCTCATAACTCTGAAGCATTTCATTGTGATGAAGAATTAAGAAAGCGTATAATTTCATAGTCTGAGTATTGAAGTAAAAACATACTATCTGCAAGATTTCTCATATTTGAGAGAGAGACAGAGTTTCCTCTTATATGTGAAATCGTATTTTTTGTTGTTCAGGTAACTTCTAATAATAAGGCTTTTCTGCTGTGAAGTTATTAGATGAGCAAATTTAAACAGGGTGCGTAGTGGTCCTTATAAGTGCTTATATTTGAAAGTAAGGCCCTTATAGGTTCTTACTTTTTCTCTAAAGAATTTTTTTTTGTAATGAATGCTCATTTTTTCCCCATACCAAAGCCAAAACTAAATAAACAACTTTTCTTCCTTATCTTGGAACGTCAGATGGTGAATCATATTTGCTGAAAAGGCTGAAGTTACCAAAGACTTGAATCTTTTAAATAAATCTAATAAAATGTTAAAAACTATTTGTGAAGAACAAACTCTGTTTAGAGAACTGGATTCAGACATTAATGAAAAGAGACAAAAAAAAAGTCAAAAGTAAAAATTTTATTACTTATTATTAAGCTTCCCCCTCTGTAAAGTACTTTGTGTGAATATATGGCTTATTATTTATTTTCTCCATTTTGAACTGAAAAATTTCATCGTTAAATCTTGTAATATAGTTTAGTTTTGCATAGGTTTTTTTTTTCTCCCATTCTAAACTAGTTCTGTAAATTCAACTGTTATTTAAAATTTAAAAAAAAATGATAATTGTTTTCCATGATTGAGTAATACTCATTCTCTCTTAATAAATACTGAATTTCTCATATTTTAAATTACAAGTCTAATTTTTCTTTTAAGGTTATGCAGTTGTATATATATGTAATTAGACAGGTGCTTATTTTTTTTTTCTTAAAATGTGCTTGAAATTTGCTTATAAGTGCTTTTTTTTGTAACTGAAATGTGGCTACTAACCCTGTTAAATCTAGCAATAAAAAGACCAAATAGATTTAAATCTATGTTTTAAAAATTAGATGTGTTAAAATATCTCCATATGGGAGTGAACATGGTAGAATTGCATTTTCTAAGCCTTTAGGAAGGGGTTTGGTAATATGATTCGGAAAAATATTGAAGTTGTATTAATAGAAGAATAGGTTAATGAAGTATATTTAATGGAAATAACATCAAAGTTGCATCAAATTAATTCAAAATTTGGTAGCACAGAATTCAGCTTTGGAGTTAAGAAGGCATAAAATTAGGCAAAGTTGTTCTGTATCCTTTACATCAGAAATTTCAAACTCAAATTGCATACGGGCTGAATGCTTGATCTGAAAACAGCTGTTGGGCCAGAAAATATTTTAAATAAAATTTTTAACAAAACAAATTAAAAAATAAAATTTTAAATTTCACTTACTAAATATTTATCAAAAGATACCTGAACAGCAATAATAGTATCAAATTTATAGTTGTTTTCTATTTGAAGTCAAAAGCTTGGCACCTGCAAGAAATTTCTATCAGTTATTCTTTTTAATTCAAGTTCATTGGCAGCTAAATTGTATAAAGTTTAGGACTGACATTTATTTTAAGTTTTTCCAGTATGCTGAATTAACCACTAAATAACTTTTAACTGTAAACAGAAATTTCAGAATACTGAAGTGTCACCAGCTGCTCGATTTGGAACTTAGTGGCGAATTCAAATAAGCTTTCCAACATTGTAGGATTTGTCAGCTCAAAATAATCCTGGACTTAGGGTAGTAGTCGCGGCAACATTACTTAAATAATTTCTTCATCAGGGCCTCTTGCCATACAACAAATTAAAAATTTGGACTTTCCTTAGAATGAAGTCACTCAAGTCTTTGACTTTATACTGGAAGTTACTGATTGCCTCCAACGAGATCTTGGCCTTCTGGACCAATGTGAGACGTTTTCCCACATTATCCTAATCATGTTGCCTGATGTACAAAGACAATGTCTCAGCCTACTTCTTTTATTATTTTTCCTTCAGTAGCACTCATGCACATTAGGTCAATCTGTATCTTTATATCTCTAAAACTATAAGCATTGTATTTGCAGACAAATTCATAATTATAATATAATTGCAGGCTGCATAAAATTGCTTCCGGGAAATAACATGGCTTTGCAGGCCCATGAATTTAAACCCACTGTTTTAGGTTGCAGCTCTACAGTGAATATCTCTAAAATGACCACCCACAGTTCCAAGCGATTTTGATCTTTTGTGTAAGTGGTCACTTTAAGGATGACCATTAGTATGCATGATTATTGGTTTGCTTAAAGTCTGTTAAAGAAAAATACTTAAATAATATGCAGAATAACGGTTTTTGTGTCCTTAAAGATGTTTTTTGTCATTTACATAATATCTTGCTAGTTATTCCATTCTTAATGCATAGAAGTATTTTCAGAATCTTACTTTGTGATTCTTATAATTTTTATGGGAATGTATTTTAATTATTCCGACCCATTCTTCTGATGTTTAGAGGTTTTATTTTATTTTTATTCCAATTTGCTTTTAGGCAAAGATGCTTATTCTTGATATAGCAGTTACTTCTAGATTTGACTATAGTTTTTAGCAGAACTAAAGTATATTTTTTTTTTTAATTTTTTTGTTTCATCTATTGGTTTATTTATACTGTCATGTGAAACATTTATGAATTAATCAGAAGTATAAATAAGAAATAATAGTATGAAAAGTCGGGAAAAATTTAGCTTTAGTTTTGAAAAATACTCATTTTCAGTAAACAATGATCTAAAATATGAAAAACACATTTTTATTTATTTATTTTTATGTTAAGCGGAAAGCAGTAAAACTCCATAAATTTCATTTAATAATTTCAAGAAACATTTATTGCTTATTAAAATATTCAGTACATATGTATCAATAGAACCAACCTGTTGTAATTCGCCAAATTCTGACCACTCTGGGCTTAACCATTCTTCAATGTTAACAAAGAATGTTGCCGTTTTTGTATGCATGCTTTTTGTTCTTATCTAATCTTAAACACAGTTTTAAATTATGCACTTGTGGGGTTTTTTCTTCCGTGAAAAACCTGTTGTAAATTTTCTTGAAGGAATGCTATATTTTGCTCTAAAATTGCTAAATGGAACATTTGCTTTGAATTCATTCTTAAAATAATTGCCTTAAAACTTCCTCCATAACCAAAAATGGGGGGGGGGGGGAATAAAAAAAAATGCGTGCAACTAGATTTATTGATTTTATGGTTTAAGTACCAAATTAAAATGTAAAATAACTTTTCACAGTTTTCAATCAACATTCTTTTTCTTCTGTAAAAAAATTGTCAAAATGTACTAAGGTAGTCGTATCTAATATGTAAGTACTAATATTCATCCAATAAAATACGTAAAGGCTGGTTTACACATCTCCGAGTGACTCGTAACAAGCCGCTCGGTACGAGTTCCTGGATAATGTAAACGCTCACGTCGACCGAGTAGAAACGTAGGGGTGATGAGTCAGTGAGTCCGTTTCTACTTTGAACGAGTTGAAAATCTATCCGGACAGTAACTCCGAGCAGTGTTCACAGAGACGCCGTGCCCAATTTTTTCTTCATATCGAAAGTACCGAGATGGAATGATAATCTAACTACGGCATTTTTTAATGCATATGCATCTTGTGAAGTATTGTAAGATACTTCACTACCTGAATATTACAACCATTGTTGTCTAATACCTAAATATAATGTGGATATAACTACCATTCAGAATGAATATAGATTTTTGATGTTGTAGAAAACATAGAAGAAATTTAAATTAGGGTATCGTATTCAAAATATTTATTTTAAACATATTTCTGAATTTTCTTTAATCAAAAAAGTCAAATTATGTTATTCAACTACAATAAAATCAATAACATACAGTTTTCAATTAAAAAAATAAGTGAAAGGGCAAACTTTTATTTTGTTGATATAAATTTTGAAAAGCGAGTTTCTACTTATGGCCAATTACACCTAATAAAATACAATCTAAAACTTTAAAATTTTGTTTTATAGACCTTTTTATTTGAATCACAAATCAGATTTTATTTACAAATGATCAGCCGGAAGTGTTAAAATAAAAATCGCCGACAGAAGGTGTATGAGGCTGTTATTAACATGTTAAAATCCGAGGGTGTTGGAAAGTTCAAGCAAAAGATTAATAATTTTCAGTCAACCTCATACACAGAAAATGGCCTCAAACACTTTTGGAATAAATATGCTGATTGTGCATTTTGGCACTCGAAATAAATAATGCAGAGAATTGTAGGATTCACCCATCACCAGAAACCGAAGTGCTATGTGCATTTTAATTTTTCTGGCAGAGCATCTCAAAAGAATGTACTTTTTCTTTTTGAATAAGTGGAGTGGCCATTTCCAGTAAAATTTCAAATTATCCTTTACCCATTCTGATGAAGTTTTTGTAACTTTGGATATCCTCGCCCCAAAGTTCATTTAAAAGTTAATTTAATGCTTTCGGTTCATCATGTTGAGCTACACAGTTACGTTTTTATTTCTTTCTCCCCCCCCCCAGAACAAAAATAAATTCCTTGGAAACAAATGGAGGCGAGGTGTCAGTCTGCTCTGATTGGTGTGAACGATCTATCAGAGTACAAGTCTGCTTTACTCGGTTCGAGACGCTCGGACGAGGGGCTCGCTGAAAGTCACTCAGAGAGGTGTAAACTGGCCTTAAGTACCAAATAGTCATTCAATAAAATGCCTTTTCCTCTTTTTTTTTTTTTTTTTTTTTTGAGGTCAATTACTTCTTTTTCTAAAATAGTTTTATTTCCTACATCTAACATCTTATTACCAGTGATATTTTTCTCCTAATTCTTTTTTAGCGGCATCTTCAGTAACTTTGAATTGTTTCTAAGTTTATGAGTTTCTTGTTTTCTGTTAATATAAGCCTATATAAAATTCAACCAAAGATTACTTATCATAGATTTATGAAATTTGGAATACACAACTGAGGCACATTTGCACTGGTGTGAGTAAGTTAAAGACAAAATTTATTTAATATAATAGGATGAGCAGGCAGAAAAGATTGAAAGAAAATTCAGTCAGTTAGGAGACAGTATATTAGAGAATGCAGATACATGCTGTGTGGCACATTGGTTATTCTGAGAAAAATATGAAACACAAAGATATGCACATGCAGCATTTAAGTATAAGCTATTGCAATGGGACGCATATCAGTTTGAACATTGTCAAGTTGTTGTCACAGTTTGATAGGTCAGACAGTTTTTTATACAGCATCTGGTTGATTGAAGAATTTGGAATCACACACGATATGATGTAATAAGCTTATGTATTATTTTGAATGATAGTAGTGGTTGTCCGTTGTTTGTACTATATTCTGTAGATAAGGAGAAATTAGCTGCAGATAGTAAATAAAATTGAAAAATATAAGCAGTTTACTAGTGATAATTGAATATTGCATTTTACAACTGCATTCATGTGGTGTATTCATTCGGTGACCAGTGTGTTGTATGCCATTGATGTCTAGTAGTGTGTTTCTAGTTGCTAGGAGCACAAGAATACCCAGCAGTTACTGAGTGCCATGTGCATTTGAGTGCTGGTTTAGTGTCATAAATGATTTTGACCATCCAAAACGTATGGAAAGAGCAGGAAACATGCACTTAACCCTCCAAAATTATCTAAAGGGATCAGTTTGGGGTTGTCATTTATGAAGGCATAATGTTTGTTCGCAAAGCTTTTAATCTTCTGTAATCCAGTTTCTTATGGTCACTGTTGCATCAAAGTTATCCTCATATGCATCTTTTCCAGGATACTGTGGCCATGAAGTCCTCTGCATGTAACAGGAAATTACTTTCTAACAGTGGCTACCATTGAATAGTTGGGAAATGAAGATATTCACTACAAGGTTTGGCTTATGCTATTCTCAAACTTAAATCTATTCGAATACATGTAGAATTTTCTCAGAAGAGCCTGTGACCGACCATTTTACTAATCACTAGAAACGCCACCACAGCTGCAATCTAACTGCAAAAGTAATGTCCATGGTATCAAGAATGCATCAATGATCTGATATAGAGTATGAATAGAGAGTGCACATATTGCATCATGTCCAGTGGTGGTCATACTTTTCACTAAAGACAGCATTTTTCTTACATTTCATCTGTCACATAGGTCTTCTATCCTGTTGTGCTCTGAGCCACTTTTAAATAAAATCTTTTGGATTTCTTTCTCTGTCACTTTGTTCTCTTATCTAATAGTTTTAAGTTATAGTATCCTATTGGATATTTTCAATGATGTTAAACAAGTCTTTGTATAGATGTGATACCCTGTTATGCAACATTATTTTAAAACCTATCTCTAGTCCTTAATTTTTGCACACATGTGTACATTGAGTTATTCAACTTTGAAATAAATGTTACTGATTGCAGTAATCTGAAAAGCAGAAATTAACTGCTGAATGTCTTCTGAATCTTGATTTGTTGTACTTTTCCAGCTGCTGTGATAAATATTGAAAAATTAGTATAGAAGTTTAGGAATGTAATGAATCATTCTACATGTATAATATCTCAGAAACTAGCTTATAGGATCAATTAAATTATGCTGAAATCAGCATAAAATTAATGTTTCAGAAATATATAAAAAGCTGTTTTTCACAGTGAATATTTTTTCTGTTGAAGATACATTTCTTAGGAGGTTTTCTAGGCCTGGAGGATATGCAGAAACATTATCCATTACAAGCAAGCCACAGTGATAAATTTGTCTCAAGCAAATATATTTTTGCACATAGACCAAACATTTCATGTGTCCAGCTCACATGTCATCCAAGCTCTGTTGTTGGACCTCCACATGACATTTAGCATGCTCTTCTGGACTTTATACTTCTTGAAGGCATATGGATTTTCCATATGGTAATCAAATTGTCGTGTGCATTTGCACAAAACAACAGTTTGAGATGGTCTGTCCATTGGCTTGCGACCTGGCAGTGCCTTCTACTCTGCTGTAATATAAGATGTTAGCTGAACGATCACTGAACACACAGACTGATGCAAGCAGAATTGTACATGTGACGTCACCATTTTTCCATATGACTCATTCTGCAAAATATTGCTTGTTAAGGGAGTCTCCCCCCTCATTAGAACTCGTTGAATAAGGTTTGACTGTAATCAGTTAAGAGAAGTGATCACCATAAAAAGCGTCACTTTATACTGATATACTAAAACTGTATTTAACTGAAAAAATGTAGAAAATCACATTGTGCCAATAAATCCAGAAATTACTCGCCTCATTTTTTTTAATAATTGCTTTTTTATTATTTAATTTTTTTGCTGATAAATGCATATTTAAAGAAAATAATGATTATTGCCAAATAACTCACCTTGAAGTAATTGTTCGAGAGGTGACATTAAAGTAACTGCATTTACTGATGAAATTATATCAGTTAAATTTTCATAGTATCTGAAGATATACTTAAAAGTAATGAACTAGCAAAGAAAGGGGGAAGCATCAGATATTTCAGTAAATTTTAAAAGTAGAATGGGACATTGTACAGTAAGCTGTAAGTTATAAGTGTGCAGTTTTTTTGTTAAAATTAAACTGAAAGAAAAGAATTAAATCTGAAAACTTCTGTTTACAGTTTAATACATTGAAGAATTTACCATTAAGGTATCAAAAAGTTTAAAGTGTGTCAAAATTGTAAGATTAAAAGGAAAATAGTCTGGTCTTACTATGCAAATTTCAGTTTAACACCTGAAACAATTTTAAGCTGAGCATTAGTTAGTTGGTTTAACAGAGCCTGCTAGTTTATAGCCTTTCTAAAATTAAATATGTACAGCAGGGGTTCCCATAGCACCCACCGATCATTTAACGTTGCTGTGTCAGCTCAATAAAAATGTTTTAGTTTTCAGTAAAATTCTGTGTGAAAGTTTTCTCATTTTTAATGAAATAGAAATTGTATTCAACACAGATACCAGCACAAAGCGAAATGCAATGGGTCTCTTTTTTTTTTATATCCATGTATTATTAACTCTATCCAACAATAAATTCACATTGAAAAAGTAAATGGTGCCTACCATCTAACAGACATTCTAGAATATGCTCTTAGGGACAAAAAGGTTTAGGACCCCTGATGTACAGCATAAAATCTGATTATATAAAAGCGATTCAAAATTGAAAAGCAGGTGGTAATAAAAAAGAAAAATCCTATGATTTTATTTTACTGTAAATGAATGCCATATGGAAATTTGTGCATAATTTAATAAAGACCGTTCAAGATATAGTTGCATTTATTTCACTAGGTCACTTTTGTATAAAATTTTCAGCCTGTGTTTCCCTCAAATGACAATACTCTCTTTTTGAGAGGACATGAAATCTGTTAACTGGGGGGGGATACATTAAAAAAAGTTTCTTTCAAGGTGTTAATTAAATATGTAAAAATGTGATACACATGTATTAAGCTTAATAATATTATTAAGAATTACCTAATATGATGTGTATTTTCAGATCACCTATGGATAGATACAGTATGAGAAATAGAAGTAGTGTAGTAAATGGAGTAAGTGTTTTATATATTTGTCATCAGCGATTTTTTTTTTCATGCAATACATGTATATGTGTGTTAACCGTATGACGGCAAGGATGTATATATATGGTCTGGAATATTTTTGTGATATTTTTAAGAAAACATATATGCGGGCAACTTGAAATATGCCCAAGAATTTAAGTCAGTATATTAAAAGAGCATAAATCCAGGTGTAAAGTACAAGTGACATTCTGGCATTAACAGCACGAAAATTTTCATGGCATTTTGGGAAAATTGAGCTTTTTAATGAAAAACATTGAAGTTAGAGTGCCATAAATAATACCGTGTAATTGTGTATTGTTTTTACAATCGAAATCATACTTTTATTTCTATTTCAAGAAATCATTTGCAAGTTTATTGCTTGCAGATAATTTACATTTTATTTAATTTTTACTTTGAGTTGTGATCTTTATTTTTAAATCCCTATTGTTAAATGTGTTCAGTCCTTTGTTAAGGTTCATAATAAGAGTTTTTATTTTCTTTCTACTCTGTTAAATTCTTAGAACTATTTCTTGTATTAAATATAGCATGCTTTTTTTTTTCTTTTGTTGTTGTGCAAAAGACAGTATTTGAAAATGTTCTCAGAATTCTGTTTTTAAGCTTTATTTTTATTTAAAGTAGTGTAAATATGTCCTTGTGGTTATAAAAGAGATTATTTTTCATAATTTGAAAAATTGTGTTATATGTTTTTGCATGTATGTACTAAGATAATGAAACATGTGCTTATATGTATGAACATAAATTATGTATAACAGTGAATTAATGTTTTTAAATATTTGGATTTTGTAGACTAATTAATGAATGAACTGAAGGAAATCAGCCATCTTCGTTCTTTATAAAAGCATAAGCTATGAATAGCGCACCACATATTCTACTTCTATTATAAATTATGTTAATAATTAGCATGTGGTATTGATTCTGGTTAGAATTCTAAGTGATATCCGAAACAGCTTGATAAAACTTTCTATAAAAATGATCAAATTAAATGAAAATAAGACTATTAGGCCAAAATTTTGAATTATTCTTTGCACTGCATGTTTTTCTTTATTAAATATAAAACTACTAATTTCAAAGCTGAAGATGAAGTATTGAAGACTAGAATTAGAATCATATCTTATAGCAAAGTTTTATATTCTAACATATTACATGGATGTTAAACATTTCCTTAAGGAACTCCAAAAATACCAGGAAAATATTTGTATTTATATGAATGTGTACCACTTTCTATAACTACCTTAAATTTTCTCTATTCCTTTGTGTGCATATTTTGTCTTTCATCTGTAACCCCTCTTTTTCATATAATTCGTTGATTCTTGTTATCTCTGTGATGTTGTTTTGTGATCAGTGTATTTGGTGTTTTTTTGTAAGATGATTTATTTTTTATGTTAGCTGTATATAATAGTCTTTTCCTCTCTTAGAGCTTCGTTCATTTTTTTTTTTCTCCCCAGAACACAGCCAGTGTTAAATATAATAAGATAATAAAATAGATAAAAATATGAGCACTGTGCTTTGAGTTTTATTCTTACCGAGTGTGTTTGCTATGGGATTATTTTTTATGCTTTCTTTTTGTAAGGAGTGGCTAGATCTGTGTTATAACTTCAATATTTTTGTCTACAGCTTATTCTTTGAATAATTTCTTTGAATAACTGAATAATTAATTTTGAAGGATTTTAATTACTTTATTATTATGCCATTGGCATGTACTAAGGTTTCCTCCATATCAGATAATTATTACTTAATTAAAACATAATTAGTAGTGTTATATGTTTTATATCTCTTATTATATCAAATCATTTTATATGTTGCATTATTTTTAGCTCAGTAATTTAAAAAAAGCAATCTAGAAACTTCAGATTATAGTCTTAACACCTGGTAAAGGTCACCATATTTTTTAAAAATTAAGATGAGTTAAAAAATATAAAAATGTAAGATATATTTCACTTTTATTCTTAAAATAATAGCTACAGTTTCCAAGTCACGAAGCTATATCTTTACTCTTGAATAAAATTAAAACAGTTCAAAAAGAATTCCGAAAGCTTCTGTGTTTATTTTTATATTTATTTTGAATATGAAATGGTTATAAACATAAAAGATATCAGAATATTGAAAAAAGAAGATTCAGTTAGAACACTATATTATAAAATCTTGGAGGGTGTTTATAAAGTCTCGCACCCATTTTGATGTTTAATAACTCATAAAATAATAATGAAAATATAAACAAACTTATGGCATTTATAGGTGGAATAACTTATATATTTTCCTTTTCAGGTTTGAATATACTTTTGTAAATATCGTCTGCACGTGTGGTTAATTTCAGATAATTTCATTTTTCAGTCTAAATATCTGTACTTTTCTAAATATCGTCTGCTTATTAATTGCATTTTTCTCTCTTTTGTTTTTTGCAACTATTGCAGTGTTATGTTTACTTCCGATGTGTTTATTCTAGTACTTTTGTATGGGATGTTTTATTCGACCGGATATGAAGGAGAATGCATACAACGCAAACGGTTTATCTCGTAAAATTAATGAACTTAGGGATTTTGTGAGTGAGCACAGCCCCAAACTACTATTCCTACAAGAACACAAGCTTGGTCCTTCCAGCCCAATTTCAATTCCCAATTACTGTGTATACAGATCTAACAGAGTAATTGGAGCCAATCGACAACGTGGAGGTGGTACTGCTCTCCTTGTTAAGTGCTGTATTCCTCATTATCAAGTAACAATTCCACAGCTTTCAGCCATTGAAGCCACAGCTATTTCAATCACAAACACTAACATAACATACACTTTTGTCTCCACCTATATTCCACCACGGAAACTACATGCTACTGTTGAGTCAGATCTTAACAGCTTACTCTCACTTGGTACACATGTTATTATAGGTGGTGACCTAAATGCACGACACCGCGCGTGGAACTGCTATAATTTCAATGTCATAGGCAATGTAATATTCAATTTGGCCCGTAGGGTCCCATTCCAAATAGCAGCTCCCAGTACCCCAACACGGTATGCAACTAATTCCACTGGTATCTTAGACTTCTTCCTGCTCAGAAATACCAGTGTTCCACTGGCTATTTCTGTGCTGGATGAGCTTTCGTCTGACCACAATCCGGTCAGACTGATCCTGGACGTTAGTAGCTATACCACACCAGTCAATAGAACCTTCAGAACCAACTGGCAAGCCTTTGCCAAAGCTCTGAACAACATTCAGTACACTATGCCAACGGTACAATCGAGGAATGACATTGACAGCTTAGTCAAGGCCTTCACTGACAATATTCAACGTGCCCACAAAACTGCTCAAGAGGAAATAAAAGAGCACAAGATTGTTAGGAGCAGGGAGCTCCGAGACCTTATTCAAAAGAGGAACGCTGCCA
>KK117833.1:106193-124803 GCA_000611955.2 Stegodyphus mimosarum
AGCTAAGAATTAATATTATTTAAAAGTAAATTAATATTTATGAATATTTTATAAAATTATTTTAGACAAATAGGGTATTTAATGTAATAAAAAGTAGTCTGCTCTTGAGTCTTATATATATTTAAAATTGCGAAAAGAATGTAAACAAAATCTTGGAAAACCATGTATTATCAACCACTTAACTGCAGCCTCTTCATATGTTGTTATGTTTATTGTATCTAGTTTCAATATTCGGTTAATGCTCAATGGGCTTCTATCTATCTCACATTTTTTTTTCTTCCTTAAATGGTTTTTACAGTAAAGATAATGATATTAGTTAAATTATTTTAAAACCATTATTATTGTTTTTATTTTTTTGTTTTAAGAAGGCCAAAAAATATCAGAAGTTAGATGAGAACAGAAATTTTTCAGTTTTGGTAACTAAATAGTAAATCATGTAAATTGCAAATTTTTCAGACAGAAATTGGAGCTTTTTGGTTCAGTTATAAAAACATGAACCAGTTGTCTGAAGTATCAGTCGATTGATTCAAAAGTTGGATTATGTAAATAGGGCTTTATGTTGTCCAATTTGGCAGTTGATTAGATTGTCCATTTCAGAACTTTTTTCTCAAATATGCATTGCAGCATTTATTTTTACTTACTACTGATTAAGAAATTTTAATTTTTAAATGTTTGTTGCATTAAAATAGTTTTTTTGATTTGAAATTAAGCATTTTGTTATAATATCTAATTTTAATCTAGAGAGAAATATTGTTATAATTGGAAGTATTTCACGCAAAATAAACAGTATTTTTGTGAGTAAATATAAATTGAAAAGGGACAAATTATCAGCAATTTTTGTTCATTTATTCAAAAAAGGTGTTATAATTCTTGTGTCAAATAACAGTAGTAAATGGCCTAAATAAATCAAATTTTTGATGCAGTATTTATTATTTGAAAACTTACGATTTCTTTATTCAGTTCATTCAGTAATACAAAATCAATAAATGTTAGAGGCTTATACGTATGCCTAGTAATTTAAACTTCATAGAGTTCATAAGAGAAATCTTTTAAATCATTCAGTCTATAATTTTAGTCTCTGATATTTCTAAATTACAATATTGTGATTGCTTCACTAGTTTTCTAAATTGTGCCTAGGAATCTTAACTGTGTCATATTACAACAAAAAAAAATAATGTATTGATTTTTTTTTTAAATTCAAGGCTGGAATGGAAATTTTATGTCAAATTTCTGTAAAAAATGGGTTAGTGAATGTTTTGCACATTTTCATGAAACTATGGGGGAAAAGTATTTATTCTAATTTTATGACAGATTGATGATAAATAATAAAGCTATCAAATTTCTTTAACTAGTTTTATGGAAAAGGTAGGTAAAACACTAAATAGCACGGGGGTGGGGGAATACATTGCGCCAAAAAGAAGGAGGAGTACTGTTCTATATCTCCAGTTCTACTGGCCCGATTGACAAAATACATCTTGCATTTTTCATGTCTCGAAAGCACAACTTAGGATATGTATTAGATTTATATATAGCATTGTTCTGATATAGGTATTTTTACACAAAAATCGGATGTTTTCTGAAATAATATGCCAATTTTTTGCCATATTTCAATTCTACAACTCAAATTATGCCAAACTGCCAAGTTTTGTAAAAATCGCACGAGTAGTTTTAAAAAATTAGCTCTCAAAATTTTAGCTCCTTAATATTTTTTTTATTATTATTATTATTAAACTTGTTTGATTCTTCTTTTCACATTTCGAAATTTAGTTTCATTCTAAATAAAATTCACAATCTTTTTATGATTTATTTTTAAATAATTTTTATAAATTTTTCAAAAAAATTCGAATTATAACCTATAAAACTTTTGACATCATCTTGAAATAAATGTATTTCTAACCATACTAGCAAAAAATTGAGTTTTTTTATTCAAAATTTCCCAAGATATGTGTGAATTTACATTTTGGCACATTTTGAAATTTGGCGTATTTATTATAAGCGATAATAACGAAAATGTGGCTTACGTGTTGTGTTAAAATTATTTGAAAGTATGACTGGTGACTTTTTTCTGCTGCTGGACATTGTAAAAAAAGAAAGAAAATAGGTTGCTATAAATTAAGAAGTTCCCGAAGTGAATTATTCTTGGCGCAAACTGAAAAAAATCTGCCAAGATAACTTCTTTTAATTTCTCCATAACTTTCTCACCAAAAATTTAATATCTAGGCATAAATTGAGTCGTAGAATCGAAATATGGAAAAAAAATTGGTATGTTATTTCAGAAAAAGTCCAATATTGTGTTAAAATACCTAGATTAGGACAATGCTATATATAAATCTAATATATATCTGAAGTCACGCTCTCAAGACATGAAAAATGCACCTTGAATTTCGTCAATCGGCCGAGTTGAATGGGAGATATAGAACTGCCTCCCCTCTTTTTTTTGCACAGTGTACTTTTTAAAATGTAATAATATAAAATCTTTAAACCTTAAAAGTCAGTATGAAAAACACTTTGCTGAAAAGAATATCTATTCGAATCCTTTGTTATTACCTTCTCATGCACTGCTTCTTTGTCACTTTTCTATGTAATACTAGCCGCTGCGCGGCCAGCCTTCGTCTGGCTTTTAAGTGTACCAGAAAACTGCCTAAAAGAGAACACCAAACATTAAATTTGAAAACTGCACAGAATTTTACTCTGCAGAATAATTTTATCGAAAAAGGAACAAACAACAACGGAAAAAAAATTCAGTTAAAAATGCATTACATATAAAAAGCATACAACGAAATAAGCAATATCCCTTAATACAAATATTAATTATCCTAATAAATAAATTAACCAACTTCCCTTTGCAAAATCTGAAGAACTCAAATGGTATAAACAGATTAAAAAATATCATGCAAAACTTTTTTATAGTTAAAATTATATATAATTAAAACATAATATTACAATGAAATAAGCAATATCCCGTGATACAAATGTTAATTATCCTAAGTAAGTAAGTAATTAAACAATTTACCGTTGCAAAAAGAAACAACTTTTTAATTTCTTAAACTTTTCAGTCTCTTAAAAACAGTAACATAAGAAATACGATGAAAAATTGTTGCCAAACCGAAATTTTTAAAAGAATGAAACTATTCAAAATGATGCAATTTTATCAAAAATCTATCAACAACAATAAGAAAGGAAAATTGTTGCCAAAACTACATTTTAAAATATCTGAGATGTGAGAAGTGTATTCGGAAGCTTCATTTAAAAATTTTTTTAAAAATACAAAATATTATTATTTTCCCAAAATTCCTTTTTTAAAAGGAGTCGAAAGGATTAAAGTTCAACGTGTCCAAAAATCAAAGGAAAATAAACAGCACATTTTTTAAAATAAGTTTTTTTAAAAAAAATTCTGCTGAAAAGGTGTTAAGCTCACCTTCCTAAATAAATTCGTATTTAATCGATTTATTGAAATACGAAATTGATTTTAAGTTCGTAAAATAGCTAAGTGTCTACGCTTCACGACGATGAAAAAATGAAATGTATAGAGTGAAATCTCGCTTTCCTGTAGCCCATTATGTCTCAAAATGACGCGATTTGGTCACAAAACATAAAATAAAAAAATTCGAATTTCGAAAAAATCGCTTCGAGGTGCACTGGCTCTTGTGTAGATACACCTATGTACCAAATTTCGTGGCCCTGGGTCTATTAGCTTACTCGCAACACGAATGAAAGACACACACACAGACTCTTTGTTTTATTATCTGTAGAGATAGTAGAATTTCAAGTCTACGGACTAGCTGACATATTATGCCATTTTTACATAATCAGAGAGCTAGATAATAAAGCTGATTGGAAATGATCTGAAAGATTCTTTAAACTAAGAATGAATTAAAAAGTGTATTACTTGGCATTTATTATTATTACTTAATAAGGTCAGAATAGTTTTCTCTATATCAAAATAACACAAAATATGCAGAGCAAAAATGTAATAGGAATAGATGCTTGAAAAATTACTTGCTATGTGAGCAGTTATACCATATTATTAGCATGTTTAGGGAATTTGTAACATTCATTTTTGAACCAACTTCGTACTCGTTGATATTACTTATTTTACTTAAATTGTGATAATAATATGCTATCATATGTTTTTGAGTACCACCAATTCTTTATGGATAAGAAACAGTGCATTCACATTCTCAAGAAGTCTTCTTTTGTGTTGGTCATATGGAAAATCGTGCAGGTTTTCAATTCAGTGTGCATGATGTTTATTCTGAATGACCATTCTCTATAAACACGGTATATAATAAAGGAAACTATTCCTGAAAATCTATGTCTAACAGTATAGAGACTATCAGAAGCTAAATGTTCCAAAAAACATGGTACATGATCATTTGAGGATTGGATATGTATATCTATAATGAGCTGTTAGGGTATGAATACCCCATACCCTAACAGAGTAGAATATGCTTGCCCAAATTTCAGCATGTGATTTTTTGCTGAAATAAAATAAAAAAGAAAGCTTGAATTTTTGAAACAGCTCATTACTGATGATGAGACATGGATGCTGTATGATAATGTGTTTGGGGGTAAGCCAAATAAACCTTCTTAGTTGAGGTTCCCAAAATAAGTAATGCTTAATGGCAGGGTTTCAAAGGAATTTTTTATCATGAATTGTTGCCATCAAATCAGACAATAAGTTAGATAAAATACTGTTCTCAAATGGCTGTTTTAAAAGCAGATATCAAAACATAGCACCTGGCAATGACTAGTCAATTAGGTGTTTGTTCTCTTTCATTATAACACTGCTCAGCCCAAAGCCATTCATGAAAAAAAAAAAAAATAAAAAAACTCGGAACTTTTCGAATGGTCAATATAAATTTTAAAAAAATATAATAATTCTCCCAATATTCACAGTTTTGTTATATCTTAGGATTTTCAGCCTGTCTTATAAAGATGTCATTTTTAAAATATGATATTTTATTTAAACATAAAATTAAGACTTGGTATTATATCATTCTGTTCTAAATGAAATAGAAACTAAGGGAAATGCAAAAGATAAAAAATACCATTAATTGTATGCTAAATGTTGCTGCAAATAATGTGAAAAAAGAGAAAATTTGTAAGAAACTTTTTTTTTTTCCGATCTGTCATGGTTGGCTATCCCAGAAAACAAAGGAGAGGAAGAAAAATGCCTTATAAGTAATGAAAAATAAAAAGAAGAATGGAAGTGGACCGGTAAAGTTGCAGCTTTTCATTGCAGAGCAAACCTCAGTTCCTCATAAACTTGGATGACTTTTAAAATCTGTACAATTTTTTGAGGAAATTTTTTAAGACTTAAAATAAAAAACCCCAAACTTAGATCCATTCCAGAACCAAATCTGCCTCAAAGCAGTCAGAAGAAACAATATCAATGCATAATTGAGAATGAGAAAATAAGAATGGCAAATGTGTATAACAGTCAATCCTTGCATATTTTGCATGTTCTGTTTTTTCTCCCTTTGCATTCTGGACTTGCTAACCATGAGGGATATTTTTTTCTGTGTGCATTTATTTTTTAATTAGTCAAATGATGTGAGGATAACTATTAATTAGAAAATCCCATTTAATTCGAATTCTATTGTATTAAAATAGGCTTGTATTTTTTATTTTATTAATTTTTGTCTAAATATAAAAATTCCTAATTTATAGAATTATGGTGAGTACATTAGAGATTATCATCACCAAAGAGCTCCAATGCCACCTATGCCTTTTGGCCCTCCAGTAAGTTTTATTGTACCATATTTTTTTTTTTTTTTTTCATTATTATTTTGGCTGCAAATGATCATTTTTATAATAAACGCAGAACATGCTTTTTAAAAATGTCAGAAGATAGAAAAGAAAAAGAATTTAATTGCTTTTATTATATTACTATTAATAATAGTTAAAGCTGTTGCATTTGTTGTTTTCTGAACCAAATTGTTTATAATGCTGTTTAATTCTTATGGCTACAAAGTTTAAAATTAAAAAAAAAAATGCTCGATTATAATTTCAGGATTAAAACTCAATACAGTATTTTATTGAATTCATTCTGTCTTATATATTATGTTTTGTTTATTTTAAGTAAACTTCAGTTGATTTAATTTTTTTTAATATTTCTTTGTTTGTGCTCATTATAATAGTTTCCTGTATTGTAAAATGTTTGTCGTTGAAACTATTGGTGATGGTACACTATAGTGATGTCGCGACTCATTATGGTAACTGGTGTTGGTTATGTTTGGTTAGGTTGCGTATTATTTACTGCATATAGAACAAAAATGCATTTAATATAAATTTATGAGAAGCTCTATTACAATGTATAAAATATTCAAGGCATAGAAACAATTGTTGTAAGTTATTGTCCTCATTATGTGAGGTTCTTGCTAGTGGTAGGAGTCTCCCTAGTCGAGATTTTATGAGCATTCTGAGTTCCTGCCTTGTCTAAAACAGTCTGAAAATTGAATTAGTCTCAGTTTCATAATTTTTTGGTTTTATTTTTATATCCTGTGATTTGTTATAATAAAAAAATTTTGTTGAAATAATATTAGAGGAGCCAAGGATCATTGGTCCCTCAGCCTTTTTGAAATCGAGAGGCTTTGGTGACAGACACAGTTCAGATCCCTAAAATCCCTTGGCACTGACCATAAAGTTATGATTCTTATAATATGAAGTGGAGCCATAACTCAATGAAATATTGCTTCTGCAATGTCAGAGCCTACCTTCTCACCTCATACCAGCTCCTCCAATACTGCAACCTGTGGGGACTGCATACACAACTTTCTTCTCTTTATGTGGTCTGCTGCATCTTAAATATTGGTCATGCTGCATATAGCATTTTTTAATCAATACAAATTTTTTTATAATTAATTTCGACCATGCTGCACTTATGACAGAGCATGTTAATTGGTATGATAATTAAAAGTTACCTAATGTAAAACACCATTTGCAATTTTATGTTAATGTGGGAAAAGATCAATCATTGTTTTTAATTTTGGAGTTACTAAAAGTGAAATATTGTTTCAAATTCGGAATATATCTTGTTTTTCTGAGAGCCAAACCACTGTATGTGTTTACAAATCGAAGTTCACTGTGCCAAAAAAAGGTGTGGAGGGGGACAGTTCTATATATGTTTTAGATTTATATATAGCATTGTTCTAATATAGGTATATTTTGACACAAAATCGAACTTTTTCTGAATTGACATGCCTTCCCCCCCCCCCGATTCTACGACTCAAATTATGCCAAACTGCCAAGTTTTGTAAAAAATCACATGAGTAGTTTTTAAAAAATTAGCTCTAAAAATTTTAGCTCCTCAATATTAATTCAATTTGGTATGTATTTATTAATATCTCTGCTTGTATTACACTTACTTGATTCCTTCTTCACAGTTCGAAATTTAGGTTCACTCCAAATAAAATGCACCCATTTTTCATGGTTTATTTTTTAAATTTGTACTTTTAAATAATTTTTATAAATTTTTGGAAAAAAATTTTGTATTGTAACTTCTAAAATTTTTACCGTCAACTTAATGTATTTCTAAGTATAGCTGCAAACAATTAGAGCTCTTTATTCGAAATTTTCGAAAATATACGTGACTTTATATGTTTGCACGTTTTGAAATTTTGCATATTTGTTGAAAGCGATAATAACTTCTAATGTGTTTTATGCACTTTGCTAAAATTATTTGAAAGCAAGAATGATGTGACTTTTTTTCCCGCTCGTGCACAATGTAAAAAGGTAGGTACAATGTGACTTTTTCCCCGCTTCTGCGCAGTAGAAGGTTTAGAAAAAGACCCATTTTGTGTCAAAATACCTAAGTTAGAACAATACTATGTATAAATTTAATATATATCCTAAGTCGCGCTTTGGAGACATGAAAAACGCAACTTGAATTTCATCGATCGGCCCAGTAGAACGGGAGATATAGAGCCGTCCCATTTTTTTTCTTTTGCGCGGTGTACCATTGTTTCCTGTTAAACATAAGTTAATGTCCTGCAGGTATCATAAATTTTTGTTTAGAGTTTCAGTAGGCAGATTCCATTGTTAAAGTTTTAAAATGCATTTCTGAAGCTTAATTTTCATTGTATACGATAGCATATTTATATAGTATAGTACTGATAGCATTTGTTTGTGCAAAATCTAATAGTTTCTGAAATAACATTTATATTTATTTTGATTGAATCTATATCTAAATCTCAGATTTTATAATTTACCAAATGGGCAAATGGAGGAGGTTATTTAATGCTGGTAAAGTGAAGAATTTGACCTATGTTCAAATCCTGAGAGCAGGTTCATTGCATTGGCATTTTCAGGCCTTTTGTATATATAATGTAATGAGCTACTCATCCTTAGAAAATGTTTCATGAATGCATCCCTTCTTTAAGCTGGCAGCTATTTCTTTTGCACTGCTGCAGTTGGTTTATAATAACCATATTTTGTGAATTGATGTTAATTTCTCTGTGAACAATCAAAATTGTGCAAGTTAGATTTGATTTGTATTCACTTGCTATGAATTGCCATAATTTGAGTTAATTTTAGTATAAGTTTTTATGCATTCATATTAACTAAAAATCTTTCATTGTTAGGATAAGATATGCATAAACGTGTGCAATTTTTGTAAAGATGCATAGTTTCCTGAAATATGTTTAAATTAAAGTGACATTTAAAAGATAAAGCAATTACCAACTTAAAAAATAACAAAAGAATTAGTTAGGTTTTAAACGAAGTATGAGTGATGAAATGAGGTAAATAACCTCAATCAGTTGCAACTACGCCTGTAGTTGTTGTAATTATAGGACTAATGATAACTAAAAACAACTGTAGTTGAAGTCCTGATTAAGAGTTAACTTGAAGGAATGACTTTTAAATGCGCAAAACATGAAAGAATAAAATGAAGCTTTTGTTTAATAGAATGAAGGGATTTGAAGGTGAGAGAGGAAAGCAAACTGGTGGTTTGGTATAGAACTGCATTAGGTCTGTTCTGTGTTATAGACATTGAGGAATTGGAGAAAATTAGGTGTCTGTGAAACAAAAGTGAACTGTGTTGCCAGGATCAGTTAAATTTATGATTGAGAGAACATTGGTTAAATAATTTACTTTCAAATAGAGCTAATATGTATCATCAACACAGACAACCAAAGTGGACATAGTATTCTAAATTAACTACAACTTACTGTTTGTTATTTTACTTTTATAGAACTCTGTTTTTACAGCTGTTGGCATTATTTTAATAATAAAAATACTGTTAGATTTTATAAAATCAGTTATTAAATTTACAGTTTGTACCTAAAATGGTGGTTTTAAATTCAGTGTATGTGTATTATATAAATTTACTGAATGATTTTCCCCCCTAATGTTTTCATACTATTTTGGTAGGCATAAAGTTATACTCGATATAACCATAGCTGCCAACTGTCCTGATTTTTTAGTATACCTCTCAGTAGATTTCTCAAGTCTCCCAGTTTTTTACTAAACAAAACTACCAAGGAAAATGTTTCCTAGCATTAAATGAAATTTATTGATTTAATGAAACTTGAATTATGCAAATTCCTAATGGTTTTTGTCATTTTTCTTATGAAATTTTATTTGATCTGAGTTGTCTTAATTTTCTGTAGACATTCGTAGAACTTTTAGGAAGATTCAAGCATGTTTAATTACATGATACTGATTGTGTTTAATTTTGTTTCATACCATTATTAAGTTAATAATTAATATGCAGTAGTATGTACATTAATTATCAACTTTATTTTCAACATGTATAAAAGTGCTTTGATTTTTAAAAAAGGGGGGAGCATTTCTTCCATATTTAAGATTTTTACAGAATAAAAGTACAAAAATATTACAAAATGAAATTTAGCCAATGAAAATTAAATTTAGTTCAAAACACTGAATTATACGTTATAAAATGACTGTTAGTCAATTTGGAGTTCTTTTGAAATGTCATCATCACACTTCTGGAAACTCCCAGTTTTTTATATCTTGAGGTTGGCAGCTATGATGTTCAAAATACAGAAGATGAAATTGATTGTCCATATTTATCTATTTATCCTTGTCTGTTGAATCTGAAGCATTTCATTTTATTTAGTGTAATTTTCCTCAACCTCCTTTTGGAATGGAGCCATCACCTTATTATGAAAGATCAGTTCATCATCAAGACTTCTCAGCATCTCGTCCAAGACCCCTAGATAAAAGAGCTGTAAGAAAATAATTTGTGTTCTTTGCTTTATATGTGTAAATTACACTTTTTAATGCATTAAAGGTTAGTATGTTTCATATGCTGCATATAAAGCAGCATTGAAACCAATTACTAACCTTTTTATCCATTATAAATCAAATTATTAACACCTTAAAGAATGAGTCCACTTGCAGCTAAGTAGGTAAGATTACTGAACGTTGATAGTTTGTTTGACCTAAGTTCAAATCTTGGTGACTGGACTAAACTGCGTGGAAGATTTATGGTTTTCCTTACTTGTCACATGAATTCAAGTTTCTTTTTCATAGAAAATCTTTTGTTAAGACTTCCTCTCTCTATGCAGATAGCCATAACCTAATAAATCCAAATTCTTAAAGAATGTTTTTATTTTCATTTTGCTCATATATCCATTATCAATAAAGAAGAAATTGCATAAGAGAATGTTCATATCCATTAGTCTAATATATGCATCGAAAGATCATTAGTCTAGCATTTTCTTTGTGTTATTTAAAAACGTGTGGCAAGTATTATTTTATCATCTAATAAATGAATCTTTTATCACTGCATAATACAGGCTGGTCCAAAATTATGGAGTGCATTTCATGTTTGAAAAGAAAAAAAAATGAGGTACATACATGTTTATTGTTTTCTTGGAAAAACAATTTAAAACATTTTTACTCAACTAAATTTTAAAACTTCCTCATAAGCTGTAGATGCGCTATAACAGTTCATAAGAAAAATTTACTAATTAGGTCAGTCTGCAAATGGCTACTCGTGCAGAAAAAGCAGCGTGTATTTTGTGGTTCTAGGAAAGCAAACCTGTTGTAACTCTTCAGAGACATTTTTGTTTAGTATACTCAAAATGTCGTCCTCCCAGTAGGACTTTATTAAATGTACTCTATTAACTGTTCGTACCAACAGTTTAAGGGTACGGAAGATGTAGAACATAGGAAAGGTGCTGGTAGGTCATGGACCTCAACTGAGGATGTTAATCGTGTGAGAGACACTCTTTTAAGAAACATGAATATGTCGGCTCGTCATGCTAGTTTGCAGCAAACCAAATGACAAATTAAACATTTCAGTTTTGCCATGCATATTCTTAGCAAAATCGATGAAAGTAGCTCTTACTTAGAAAACATCATCCTCTCTGACGAAGCAACTTTTCTTGTTTCTAGTTATATTAATCTTCATAACTGTCAGATCTGTGGAACTAAATCTCCATATTCAGTAAGAGAAAAAGTGCCCAATAGCCCAAAAGGGAATGATTGTGCGCATTGGCTGCAGATGAAATCTTTGGATCATTTTTCTTCACGGAACGGAAAGTGATGAGCATTACATATCTGTACATGATAGAATGCTATGCCTCAATTTGAATGCCATCAGCCTCAAGTAGTCTTTCAATAAGATCGCACACCACCACACTGGAGTTCCATAGTTCGAATGGAGCTGGATAAAGCATTTCCTGATCATTGGAATGGTCGTGGGTGGCCGATACCATGCCTGCCAAGATACCTCGACATTATACTCCTTAACTTTTTCTTTTGGGGTATGTTAAGGACCAGAGTATATGCACCATCAGTTGCAATTATCTATTACCAAAAACAATGAATCACTGAAGTCGTTGGAACTGAACCTGCAGAAGTGTTGCCAAACATTTGGTTTGAAATTGAATATTAGCTAGATATTTTGCATGTCACAAATGGAGCTCATGTGGAAGTTATTTAATGTGTAAAATGTTATCATGTAAAACTTTTTAAAATTGTCTTTTTAAGAAAACAATGAAAATGTACTTACCTCATTTTGTTCTTTTCTTCCTCCCCAAATATGAAATTCATTCCATAATTTTGGGCCACTGTATATGTTGGAGCTCTATTACGTACACTATCATCTGCATCAAAATTTAAATCTATTGTCAACGAGGAACCAAACATGTGGATTGCAGTCATGCGAGTGTATTCCACTCTTCCCTTTTACTTCCTCGTACGAAGTAAAGGAATTGTCATTTAAAAAAATTTCGGGTGTCATATTTCAATGAAAATATTTATTTTGACTGCTCTTGAATCCATTGAGTGATGTTTTCACTTAACATCTCTACGTACAGACATAATAAAGGATTTTTTTTCCAAAAATGGATTCAGAAGAGATTTTTTCATGCCGTCTGTACATATGTATGTACCTCGCATAACTCAAAAATAAGTTGCATCAGAACATTAAAATTTTGCACATGGGACTACTATAACATGTAGTTTCGCACCTCTCTTTTTGGCTGCAGTCAGTTGCACCAAAAGTATATAACTATATACTTCACTCAGTGAGTTCAGTTTTTTTATTCTTATATGTTGATAAATTGTGTATTTTTTGCTTTAAAAGTTACTGAATTATGTTGTTATGTTCCAATAAGGTTTTTATACCTTTAGTTAATCTGCATGCAATAGTTGTAGAATTAGCAACAATTAAAAAGTTGTTTAAGTGCTGCTAAGCTTAACATAGCCGTCATTTGTTTACATTTAAAACTCTTCAGTAGAATAGTGAATGTCTCTGCGCATTCAGTGTACTTTTGCCGAGTGGAACCAAAAGTTGATTTTCATTTTTGCATACCAAAAAATCTTCCTTCTTGCCCGCTGGTCGAATTGCTTGTTTTTGTATAGAAACTAATTTTAATTTTAATTCCCCCCCAAACTGTTTTTAACTGTATTTGATGTTTTATATTTTTCTGTATTTTACAATATTTAATGAAGATGTTTTGAGTTTTTATGTATTTTTGCTTTGACATGAAGTGAGAACTGAATTAATTGAATGAAAAACATACCTCGAATGAAATTCGAGGAAAGAAAGTTTAAATGACATGCAGCAAAAATGTTTATGTTTTTATGGGCCATACAAGGAAGTCAAGTTGTGTTCACATAAGATAGTTTAAAATTCAAATGATTTTTTTTATATGTATTGATAAAATATACTGTTGTATACCATAATGAATGCATCCATATGCAAGATGAGGAGATAAGTGGTGAAGCTTTTAAGATTTAAATTTAACTTGATATTTAATTCTATTTGGTATTAAAAATTTAGTTTTATCAATTGGCATCAGTTAATATTATTTTGACTTCAGTGGAATAAAGTATTTTTTGATGATGAAATTGAACTGGAAATAATTTTTTCGTCCCTATTTTAAAATTATTTTCTCTCTGTATATATATTTTTACAGTTTTTTAATTATAAAATCACTTTTGAATTGTTAAACTTCTGGTTTGCAATTTTTTTTGTTTTTATTATATTTATCTATGAATAAAAGTAGTAGATTTTTTACTGACCGTTTCTAAAAGCATGTTGTGCTATATTATAGTGATGTTAAGAAAGAATTATGTTTTAGAATACCATACTTACATATTCCCACCTGCTTAGTTTTAATAATTTTAATCTTGAAAATTGAAAGCATGTAAATGTTTTGATATATTACAACCTATATTTAAGAGAAGTCCATTACAGTGTTTTTTTAAGCAGGTAGTTATGCATTAATAAATATAGTATGTTTTAAGATATGGGAAAAATTCATATTTATCTTAGATCTAAATGCAAGTGGTTTAGGAAGCAATATGTCTAAGCTATTTATTCCTAAAGTAGCCACAGTTTATGCAGTATAAATGAAATAGACTTCTTTGGAAAATAAATGTGAAATTCAAAAACTTTCATTGTGTCATTCATAATATCATTGTATGCAAATTTAGCTGCGAAATATTGAGGTTGTATTAATTGTCTAACATTGCCAAATCAAATGAGTCGGAAAAGCAGTTGTTAGAGTATAGTGTTATGTATTACAGTTATACATGGTGTTTGAAAAAGATGGCCACAGGCTTTATTTCCATAAAACATAAACATGCATTTCTAATGACAGTGCCAGTCGGAATAAATGGCTTAATGAATAATGGACTTAATAATGAAGATGAAATAATTTCATCTAACTTTTTATATATTCTTTCTAGAACACAAATTTGTAAAATATTCATTCTGCTTTAACTAGACAGATGCTTCATACTTTCATGTGCAGATTAGCAGAGATATGTTTAATTAATACTGTCATGGGGCTAGATGCAAGTTTAAGTTATGTTTGCTGATTTACAGATTAAATGTTAATTAATCTTCAAAATAAGCGACTTGTTGAATATAATATCTGTGTATCTGAAATATCTGTAATATCTGTATCTGAAATATCTGTGTAAAACCTAATGATAATCTAATTCATTCTCAAAGAGTTTCACAATTTTTGTACATAAAACTGTGAAAACTTTTGCATTTTACTTATTTGAGCTACATAATATGTTAGATTTACTGTTTACTGGCATATTCTTGATATTTTCAAAATATTTTATCTGAAGAAACTTTGTAACTGGAAGCACAAGTCTAGGATTAATAGTTAAGGGAATCTTTTTTAAACAGCCTTTCAACATGCTTTTTTTCTTGTAATAACTGTTCTTATATGGCATTTTTATTTTAATTGGTACATTTGAGCTAGAGTTCAGTTCAGCAAGATATGTATAAACATTTTTATGCATCATTAAATTAATTGTACCAGTTAATAACATATTAATTAACCCTTCAGTTGGTGGAATTATATAAAAAAATTACTTTTGTGAAATTTTTTTAAAAATTGGAAAGTATCTCACAAGTGATGACTTCAGCTTTAATCTGTGGCAAGGTATTTGTAATGCAGTTTTCGTTTTGTACTGTTATACCAGAAGGGAACAATAGTGAATTCAGAATTAATTCAATGTATGAAATTCGGTAATTTTGCTTCTTCCCTTACGTTTCATGTCTACTTTTTGTCTTTCACATATAATTATGTTACTTAAACTGAAATTTGTTAAAACAGTAATCTTTATCAAATGAAATTTCGCATAATTAACATGAGATGAATATGTTTAAATTCTTACACAAGTATAATAATATACTATAATATACTTATAATCTTTTTGCTAAGAATTTTCATGGCATTTTTCATCATTGCTGCTAATTATAAATAGTGATGCATTGAAATGTGTGAGGAGTTTGTGGGAGTATTTGAATCTTCACATTTGTTTTTTTAATTCCAAGCTCCAACAGTAACCCAGTGGTTAAGGTCACATAATACTGGTAGTTCTTCCTGGTTTAATCCCATGCAAACAGGCTTGGCTACATGTTTGATTTTTGTGATTTTTCGTATGTGTGACATGAATACGAGCCAGTTTCCCTCAGAAAGTCCTCCATTAAGGCAGCCTTCCTCTTAGGCAGGTAGCTTTGCCAAATTCAAATAATCTAACCCAAAAGCTTAGATACATAATTTCTTGTCTGCTCAATTTTCAAAAGTTTCTCTTAATTATACCTTTCTAAAATTCCTATGTATTATACAGCTGACTCACATCATACACTTCATATTTCATATTTTCTCAGAAAAAGAAATTCTGTACATAACTAAAATCTGTACATAACTAAATTACAGTGCGGCAGCCGCTCCACTAAATTCTGAAATTTAATTTTTGCTTATAGTGAAATACCCATAGAAATATGATAAATATATAACAATAAATTAATAAAAGCAAATTTAATAAAATTTGTAAATATATTTAAACACAAAATTAATAAAAGAGCTTTAGTGAATTTTCTATCACTGAATTTCATTTTCATTCTCAGTTCTTGATATCAAAATAGAATAAGTGTACAGTTTTTGGTATAAATGCATTACTAATCAAAGTGTTCTTGTCAATGTAATTATCAAATTACTTTAAAACTTAGTTTGCACTTAAATCTACTAACTCACTGCCAACTTTATGAACTGGAGTAAAAAAAAGTGTTTGTTTAGCTATCTTTATGGCTCATGTACTGTTTTCATAAATGACCAAAAAAAAAAAAGAATGTTTTATTTAAGAAGCAAGAACTTTAAGGAGAAAAAATGAAAATGCGTGTTGCTCAGTAAACTGTTAAAATATAGAATCTGTAAATCCATGTTTAAGTTGGATAATTTTGCCTATATAAGTGAAAATGTATCAAACACAGAGTTATTCAGCCAAATGTTGAAATCAGATTTTAAACAATCAGAAAATACCTTTGTTATAAAATATATAAATTTGAATTTAATTTTTCCTGTTTTATATTTTTAGTATGAAAGATCAGTGGATGATTTCCTCCGTCGCACAGCTCGCATGCCTAATCGCATGGATCGTCGCTATAGAGAAAGGAGGTGAAGCTGTTTGGCTGTATCAAATATGTATATATATGTACATTATCACAAAGCCTTGTTTTGTGATTTGAACAGGATATTTGTTCATAATATTCCATTTAAACTTTATTTGATGGACATTTTCCTTCCACCTGATTTTTAGATTAGAGCACCTCAAGAGCATGATTAAACATGCTAAGCAATGGAAGAAAAATGTATTACTGTTATGTAATTTTTATTTCTGTATCAAATTTTACACATGAGCTGTATGTGTGTCTAGCCATCTCAGTTTTTTTTCTCCCTCATATCTTGCTGCTAAGCACAAATAATACTATTGTATGTACTTAAGAAGTTAGTTTTTTACTGTGTGTTTTTATAGCAATATAGGCAATGATTAAAATGTATGATTTTCTCAAATATTCTGAATACTTTGTATTTACCTGTAATTGGAAATTGTATGTTTATATGCTGAA
Source organism: Stegodyphus mimosarum (assembly GCA_000611955.2). NCBI lineage: Eukaryota > Metazoa > Arthropoda > Arachnida > Araneae > Eresidae > Stegodyphus > Stegodyphus mimosarum. The sequence goes on from KK117833.1 coordinate 123,049, forward strand.
CTCCTCCTAAATTATTTTATGTAAATATACACAATAATTCTCACGTCCTGACAAAATCATGTATTTATATTTTAGATTATTATGTGCTTTTGCTGTGTCAGGTATGAATTTTGAATCACAAGCTGTTTTTTTCCCCCTTACCATGTTTAAATATCAGTTTTCAACGTGAAATTTAAAAAAAAAAGTGTAAAAATCTTTCCATACATATTTCATAAAACAGAGACATATTTATTGATGAGACAATTGAAAACTGTGCAATATGAGGGATTGTATTGTGCTTTATTGTAACAGCGGACAGCTGTTTAAAATAATACAGTGAAACCTTCATAAGTAATTTATAATTCCACAAAGTTTTTCTCTTCATCAGAAGTAGATGTTCGTATAGAGATGTGATTTTCTGTACAGTTGTTAATTTATGTTCTGGAAATAATGGATAATTTCAGATTGGTCATGTAGGGTCAACATTAGCTTGAGAGGTTTCACTGTATTAGTAAGTCATTGTTTTAATGTGTAATTTTGTTATATTAATTAAACAGCTTAGTTATTTAATTTTTAAACTATGTACTATGTTACTGTTATGGTATGAATTAAATGGCTATGAAATTCATAAATGTGTTAATTTCAAATTTATTCTTCTCATATATGAATTTTGAACTACAAACTGTACATTATCATCCCAAGCAGCTTTTTATAGGGCATGCATATTATTAATTTTGATATGTATTTCTTTTCAAGTAAATAAAAAAGTATAAAAATCTATTAGTGAGTGAGTTTAAGTGAAGGTGGCATTAAACTAGTAAGTTAAATAACAAAAATTGATGGAACTTATAAATTTACAGTATTTAAATATCTGGAAGATAAAGGTATTGGATTGGCAAGGAAGTAATTTTGGTTTGTACAAATAGGTAGCATTATGTTTGTTTTGTTATTCTTCTATAATTCTCATATATATATATATATATATTTGAGATTTGGCAGCTGACACTTTCAGGTTGCTGAAGAAACAAATTCTTTGATTAGTTACAGTCAGTTTTAACATGGGGTGCAAAAACAAACATTTTCAACTGATTTTACTTTTTTATTTTCATAAGGGCGAGAATGCAACTGAGGCTTACAAAGAGGTATGTGAAGTTTATCATCAGAGTATGTATCATGCATCAGAGTTAGTTTAAAAAAATTTTTCTGGAAATTGAAGGTAATAATTTCAGTAATAACAATGACCTTAAATCACATTTAGTTGAGCTTTTTGTTGAAACTCAACTAAAACAGAAGTTCTGTGAGTGCGGAATTATGAAGTTACCAGAAAAAATGGCAAAAGGTTTATTAATTTAATATTAATTGATGGGCATTTTTTACAAAAATTGAGTTTTATTTCATATTAAAAAATTACTATATTTTAAAAAGTGGTTAGAAAATATTTAAAATGAAAACATCTGGGAAGCTAATTGAAGTTGAGGCCAGAAACACACTTTCTCAATTGTTTGGTTGAAACAAATGATACAGAAGGGCTAAGGAAGAAATAATTTGTATAAATTGTATGCAAGAGGAATTTTCTTATAGTGAGGATTTGAAGTCTGGTTCTTTACAGTTCTAACAGTACTACTTAACAGTTCTATGGTAAATTGGTTTCATTGCAGTGCGAAGTATTGCAATCCACGCCTTTGAAACAACTGGCACTGATGAAAAATATTTGCTAATGATAGTCAAGCTTCTAAATATTATGAACCATCTTTGCTCAAATACATATCAGAATAA
>KK117833.1:128668-174159 GCA_000611955.2 Stegodyphus mimosarum
TTTTTTTTTTTTTTTTTTTTTTTTTTTTTTAAGACTTTACATACTCAAAACTTAAGTGTAAAAAGTACTTTCTTCTGTTTTCACTGTAATACTTGTGGACCATGAAAGTAGGCAGAGATTCCATAAAAATTGCAACAGTCATCCCTGTGGAATTCTGAAAGTTTAGTGAAAAAGCTTTGATCAATTTCTGCTATTTTGTTAGTCCTTTCTATTTTACTGGAAACTGTTTAGAATGCTATGACTTCACAGCTAATTGTTTCAATCTACTACTGTCTTTTGTGACTTTTAATTGTGATAGAATCCCCTAACTTTGGAGATAATCAACTGCTTGCTGTGTGGAAAGCAGGACCCAAATTCGAACTGTATTTTTTCTGTAAAAGAAGAAAAAAACTCAGCAATAAGAGTTAATTTATATCTTTGTTTATAAAAACAAAGCCTGGCTTAATCAATCAGAGTTACATGAAATAAAAGTGCATATATTACCATGCTGTTACGTCACGCTTATGCAAAACTGGCCCTAAATTGTAGTGCTTGGCAACAGTTTTACAGTCAACAGGATAATATGGTACAGTAATGCATGGAAACAAAAAAGGAAAAGAATTCTTTAATGCAAGATAGTAACTGTGTTTATTGAAGTTCAGTGCATTTATTTATGGTACAATTTTTACGTGCTGACTAATTTATTTCCTTCGAATAAAAATTTCAAAATATAATTTTGTACTGTGGATTTATTTTTAGATGTCAATCCAGTGGTCCTAGATTATAAATATGATTTGTTATATGTTTTGAACTTAACGACATAAAACTTGGAGATGTAATCATGCACTTTGTCATAATTAATTAATCAATCAACCAAATTAGTTTTCAGATCTAATGGGAAAATGATAAAATTTAATAGAGTTTTATTCAAAACCTGCACTAAACTATCACAATCTATTTGTATGATTACTTCAGGATACTTAAAAAATTAAAAAGGAATTTGAATTTTAATTTCATTAACTGGCAAAAAATTTGATATCTGAAAGTCAGAAATTTGAAAATGCTTGATTTGGTAGATAAACATAATTTTATGCTGTTGAGTAATCAAATGCTAGTTTCAGAATAAAAATGTAATAAAATTAAGAATATAAATGACATCATCAAAATTAGGCATCTTTAACTGAAAGTTCAATTAATTTATGGTCTTGTGAAAGGTACAATTTTCAATAACATCAGTATCAATCTAATACTGAAATTATCTAATTTTTAAATATCAAATTACAATGCGTCTTTCTGATAATGTTACTGTCTGGAATTGGAATTATCCCTACATTTCATGTCTTAAATTTTTCATTGTTCTTCCTTATAGTTTCAATAACCAATAGATTTTGAATTTTTCCTTTTAATTTGTTTCTTTTATAACGCTGGCACAGTTCAGTTGGTGATGTAGGTTTGCCAATTTACAGAGAAAAAAAAATGATTTCATGATGCTTAGGAACAAGAATTATAAAAAATTGCCAAATTTAACTCCTTTCTTAAATAAGAAAATACTGTTCAGTGTTTGGGCAGCAGCCAATTTCTGGATCTCTTGAAACTGCATTTTGGTTTACTTTGAAGCTCTCAAATCCAGGTGTTTTTAACTCCATTGTGCAGATTCTTAAGAATCTGAACACATTTATGGACCCATCTTATGAATGGTTAAGTACATGAGGAAGAAAGCATTTGTTAAGTCTTTTTGGCAGGAAATGAATATCCATTTCTTGGATTTTACCTGGAGTAACAAATTCTTATCACTTCAAATTCCTATTATTATTATCATTATTCTGTGGCATTTATGTAAATGATGCTGCAGATTTCAGGTATGTACTTATATTTGTGTCTTGTGATGCAGTTTGACAATACCAAATTGTTTTTCTGATTGTTTATATTTTATGAATATGGACTTAATATAGTACTAGCCTATGGCAAAACTGAGCCACCCCTCGTTCAGTAAAGATATTCCTAAAAGGCCCTGACTTGAAGTTCTATAAAGTGAATGCTCCAAAAAATAGGAGATGAAAGAAGAGTGGAAATCTTTGTGTCGATGCAATGAGTTCAAAGGGTAATATTTCAGATATGCAGCAATGAAACAGATCAATTGAGAAATGTGTAAAACACCACAGTAGTGAGGCACAGTGTTTTACACAAACCATGGCAATGATACGCATAACAGTTCTTCAAGTAACCATATATACGGATAGCTTTAAGTCTGAATAAGCAACGTTGCCACTTTCCCACATACTGCTTTGGTTGTATTTAGAAGTTTTAAAGGCAAATTGCAATATTTTTGTCTTCGGCTGAATTTTGAAATATGCACTTGTGGGATTTGCCTCGACCGAAGAAAGTTCTGTGAAATTTTTGCAGGAATGTTCAGATTCCATTTGATGATGATTTATTTTGGAAAATGCAGCATGAAAAAGGTTAACGAAGCCCTCGACATTCGAAGTGATAATTAATTTGAGAATAATCATATGCTATCTACTACAGTCAGATTTATATACTGCTGGAGTAAAGAATTAATGAATGTTAAATTTTGTTTGGAAGAGTTGGATATGGCCGGTAAGACTGTGGTAGACTAGAATAATTACATGCGGGAGGTAATATTTGTAAGTAGTTTTATAAACTGTTTTCTGAGATAGATATTGAACTAAAATTAAAATTTGTATGATATGAAATAAATAACTTTCTCTGATTTGAAATCACCATTCTTTTTCTTTTTCAAAAATCGCCAAGGTGGTTATAATAATTCCAAAGTACCGATAAAATTAATAGAAGCTGTGTCCTGGATATAAGCCTCCATCTGAAAATTATTTGACTGGCAGATTATCAAATAATACATCAAGAATGAACAGAGAAGTGCTTTAGTTAATCAAATACTATGTATGATGCTAGGTATTTGGTCTAATGTTCTACAATAAATCTGATTGTGAAGTAGATGGAACTGCACATGGTAAAAATCCTAGTACACAGTATGGTCTTCGCCCGATTTTGAAAATTATCATCAGAATGACTCATTTACAGCTCATCATGATGTCGTCAAATCCTGTGTGTACCATATACTAGGATTAAACCCTGCACATTTCGTGGAAATTGCTAACACATAGTTAATACCACAAACAAGTGAAACTTTACTTATCCTTGCCGTTGATAACGCTGAAAACAAATTTAAATATAGAATCAACAAATGTGATAATAATGAGAAATGGATTTGAAAAAACAATTAGCTTATATCTTATGATTACATATATACTATTCTTAATTGGCCAAAGATTTAAATGTATCAGATATTATTAAGCATCCTATTCAAGTCATAAAATATTTATTTTAAAAATTACGAACTCGTCTGAGCTAATTTTAATGACTATAATGGAAGTGGTTTAAATATACTACCTGAATTAAGTTGGTACTCAGTTTGATCCTTCGTTATAAGTTGAATATTAAGGAAAAAGTTTGTTTTCATGCAAATTTTGAAAAACAATCGGTTTGCAGTAGACAATAATATTCATTCGAAAGTTCTTAACATGTCTGTCAAATGAAATGTATCTCTGACATTGTTTGGAAACCAGTTTCTGCTGTTATGGATGTAAAATCCAGAAAGATAATGAAGCTTATGAAATTTAAAAATATCTTGAAAACAGATTTAAAATATCTGATGTTGGCATCGCGATTTGCTTGGTCTGTTAAATTATATACAATTTTTGCTGCACTTCATTTAAATTTATTTCCACGAATTTCATAAAAGATACATGGCCAACCAGCAGCAAGGGGTAAAGTCGTTGAACACTGGTAGGCGAATGGGCTGGCTGCATGAGGGTTTTCATGGATATCCCCATGTGTAACATATATACGAGCCAGTTTCCCTTAGAAAGTACTTCACGAAGGCATCTTCCCCTTAGGCAGACGACTTTTATGTGCTTTCCCACAATTAAATAAAACAAACTAAACCATTAGAGATAGATCTATTTCTCATTCAGTAAGTTCAGTACTCATTGTGCGTCAAGGCAAAAATACATAAAAATTCAAAATAACTTCATAAAAAATTTAAAAATACAGAGAAACCCAAATATGGTTAAAAACAGTTAACATTTTTTTTTTTTTTACAATTAAACTTAGAGTTTCTACAGGAAAACAAGCAAGGCCAATGGGCAGAAAGACCAAAACTTCGGTGCACAAAATTGAACGTTAACTTTTGGTCCTACTTGGAATGAGGACATTGAAGTTGCAGCACCAACTAACTGAATTTACTATTCTACTGAAAATTTCAGTTAAAATATGTTACAAATGCCTAGTAAGGCTCACTTAAACTTTTAAATTGTTGATAATTCTACAACTATTACATGCAGGTTAGATAAAAGCTTAAAACCTTAACCAGAACGTAAGAATAACATAATTCAACCACTTTTAAAACAAAAAATGCGCAATTTACCAGCGTATAAGAATAGCTCATCGAGCCAGGAAAGAGGGTGGGAGTACACGTCCATATATGGTGCGGCCGATTGCAACCAAACAGGGAGATGCCCAACTATATGTTATAGTAGTCCTATATGCAAAATTTTCACGTTCTACGTCTACGGCTACTTAATTTTGAGTTATGTGAGATACATACGTCACGAAAAAAATCTCTTCTGAATCCATTTAAGATCCGTTTTGGAAAAAATAGTCCCTTATTCTGTCTGTAAGTACAAATGTCACGCAAAAATACATTCAAATGGATTCGAGAGTGTTGAAAATGGAAATTTTCATGATTAATACTTTGGACAAGGAAGTAAAAATCTTTTTCATGCATAAAATTATTTAGAACATCAAATGAACTAACAATAGTCATCAGCACATTTTTAGCCAAACTTTACAGCCTAAGCCTCGCAGTACCATTAGAGGCTTTAATAGGATTGAGAGAGGAGGCTTTGTACTTAGATCGATAGTTTAAATAAAAAAGCACAGAAGCAAACGTTAGCGTTTTGAAAATTGAAATTTTTTTAAAGTTGAATTTTAATTTTATTCACAAGTAATAGTTAACTTTGTAAATAGGCAGCAGGAGATATGTTTATTTAAGTTCTTAAGCGATGATATTTTACGATTTGTTGTATTTTTGAATATAAAAAAAAATGAATAGTAAATTCGTTTTAAAATGACCAAAGTTTCTAAATTACAAGTAAATTATTTATTTATCGATTTATTTGTTAATTATTAAAAACCTTTTTTTTTTTCCAGTAAGCATTCCACATTTATGTCGACTAATTGTAGTTCATAGTAGAATTTTTAAATTTGCATACTGTTGCTATAAGCTTATCAAGAAACGTGTTTTGCACGATTCGTACTTCTGCCAAATAAAGATATTTTTCGCCAATTGTGTTGAAGTTTGCGAATTGAAAGGTTAATGTATAGAATTCTGTGTTTGTGTATCTAAAACACGCAGCTTGGAATCTGGGTATATTATTTAATGTTTGGTGAGTTCAGATTCTGGTATTTTGTTTTGTCTCAATTAATCTTATTTATTATTAATATTATTATTATTATTATCTAAATTACGTGTTTTTTTGGTATTTACATAATTTCTTTCAGTTAGAAAGTTAATGAAATCGATTGTTTTGAGCATGCAGTTAAATTTTTGGCAGTTAAAACTATCACGCCAACTTGACGCCAAACGATATATTTCTTGTATTAATGTGGAAGCAAACTTAGATAAACTCAAGTTCTTCAGTTGGAAATTATTAGTCACTGTGCAGTGCATATTGCTCATTTCTGTGGATTCCATAATTGAATTCAAAATTTTATAATGTCTTCTCCGAAATGGTTGCCAATGGAGTCAAATCCGGAAGTAATGAATAAATTTCTGAAAAATATGGGTGTTCCTGAGCAATGGAAGATATCTGATATTATTTCTTTTGATGAAGAATGTTTGAGCAAGATACCACGTCCATGTCTGGCTGTGCTTTTTCTGTTTCCTAAAAGTACGAAGTATCATGAACAGTGTGAAAAGTTGAAGTGTGAAGAGTCTGAAAAGCATAAAGAAGTATTCTTTATGAAACAACAAATTACAAATTCTTGTGGTACTGTGGCTTTAATTCATGCTATAGCTAACAACGTGGAATTTCTGAAACTCAGTTCTGATTCATGTTTGCAAAAATTTATGGAAGATACCAAAGGCAAGAATCCCCAAGAAATAGGACTGCTGTTGTCGAATTGTAAAGAAATCGCTGCCGCTCATGGAGCTTCTGCAGAAGAGGGACAAACTGAGACGCCTAGTGAAGATGAAGAAAGCAAGCTTCATTTCATAACATTTGTTAATGTAGGAAGCAAACTCTACGAATTGGATGGATTGAAAAATTCACCAATATGTCATGGACCGACAACTGCTGACACGTTTCTCCAGGATGCTTGCAAAATCTGCAAGGAACATATGGAACGCGATTCAGATAGCCATAACTTCACGGCTTTGTCGTTTGGCGCTGCATCTGGTTAAATCTTCAAGGTAATGATTGTTGGAATTTTGTACTTCCAGATTGATTGACACTATTTACAGGAAGAATTAACTCTGATTTATTGTTTGTGTTTGAGAAACATTATGAAACTTCTGTTTAATACCGAAACTAACGTGTTTTTGCCATTTGATTAAAATTCGGTGCCAAAGGAATTACATATTAAAATTCTTAACAGTTTACAAGGATCTCTAACTTCAGGAAAGGCAAACAAGTTGGCTTGTGTAAAAATATGTTTTTTTTTTTTTTTTTTTAAGAAGTACAAAGTATTTTAGGCTTAACAGTTGTTATGGTATTTCCAACGGCCATTCATTTTTGAATATTTATGTTTTTTCTTTTTGTTAATCTTCGAAAACTCTTCTATGATGCTTGTTAATATGTAACAAGTATATTTTGTATATTTTATTTAAAATTTTCCGTAGTATTGAGTTTTTAGTGTTTAGACAAAAATTAGAAAAGATGTAATTCATTTCTTTGCGTATATTGTATAACTTTACATTTGAGTTCAATCTTCGGTTTTCTTTTAAATTATATTTAAAGCTGGATTGTCTGGAAATAAATGTAAATATTTATCTGTATTTTAATGTTTTATTTTGGATGAAAATATAAATATTAACAGTTAGAAGCTGTTCTTTTATTCGTAAATTACAGGCTTTGTTCTGTTTCGTAACACTACCCTATATACAGATTCTGAAGTAATTTTCTTTTGAAGTGTTTTTTCGGCGGCCTATATATCTAAAATATTCTTATTAATATAATTATTCTAAAATATTGTATTTTAAGTGGTGGGCTCTAGTGTAGAATTGGGTGCCCTTTCGATTGGCGAAAAATTTTATTCAATTTTGACGATGAAACCCCATTTCTGGTTAACATGATTTTAGCTTCTTGATTTATTTAATTGAAAATAAATCGGTGTGCACATGGACAAAGTCAAAATGACTAGTTTGTGCAATTCTCTGATGTTTTTTTTAAGTGAAAATAAGTCGATGTGTACATTGGACACGGAGTTTGTGAAATTCTTTGACTTCTTGTTTTGGTTTTGTTTAGCGGCCATCTTTAAATTGTGTCTTATTGGCGCCGATCTTGGCGTCAAAACAGAATAGCCAAAAAACAAGAGGCACCCAATTGTAAACTTTTACTGATTATGTATTTCTTTTGTTATTGCATACGATTCATTTACTTAGAGCTGTTACAGCGACTGAAATTTATTAGATTTTGGCAAAGCACACTAGAGCTATTTTGTTGGTGGGGAGACGGCAACACTCACGGAACACGCCACGGTTCTTTCACTGGCATTCACGTTACACGTAATGCAGCCAATGAACCCCGGGATTTCAATTTCACTCGAACCAACATTCTTTCGCTTTAGCAACTGGATCGAAAGAAAATAGTGTTCATCGGCGTTAGGCACTAACTGGATCCTGTGTATTAAATAAAAAAAAGGATTTAATGCAAACTGTAATTATCAGTCAATAACAGTGTTCTTAGAAACATGATAAAAAGCTCGTAATATCAAAACATAATTTTGCAGATGTATTTAGAATTCAGAAAGTTAAAGACTAATATGTTTGACACTTTTGAATTTGAAACAAAACTTTAAAGGAAGGCTGAAGTCGCTGCAACTTCATTGGTTTTTCTTTCCAGAGAAAAATGGAATAACTACTTACATGTTTACGCATTTTAATTCGTGCATGTAAAACACGAAGTAACAGGCACATATCAGCCCAAATTCCCCTCAAGAGCCAACTATGTTTTAAGGAATTTTAATTCCTCGAAAAATAATTTATCAACTTTGGCAGAAAAGAAAAATTAAACTGCTAATAATTGCTCAATGATCAGTTTAATTTTTATTTATTTAGTTATGTGCCATAAAAGGCATTTCGGATTTCTTCGGTTTTAGGATAACATGCAGTGCCAAATAATCTTTCACAGTTAGACATGCGCTAGTGTTTGCTGTTGGGTCATCGTTGAATTAAATTTGATCTTTTATAACAATGGTCTTGTTTTTTAAACAAGTATTACTAATGAAAGCTTAAACCGTATCATTCTATTTCATTCTTTGTTTATTGAAATAACTAATCTAAGATATATTTCTTATGTCTAGAAATGTCCCTTGGGTTGGAATGCCCTTTAGCCCACTGCTTGGCGGCAGTTGTTTTTGAATGAGCAATAAACGCGCCAACATGAGTAACTCCGTATATCCGCCAACATGACTGACTGTTTGTACGTTGCCTACATTGTGCAATTCGCTGAAGTTTTTTTTTAAGTTTAAAAGGAACGCTGTGCACATGGCATTTTCTTGTAATTTATTTTCGTTATTTTAGCTTATTTTGTTCATTTGTGTACGTTGCCTACATTGTGCAATTCGCAGATTTTTTTAGTTAAAGCGGAACGGTGTGTACATGGTATCGTTTGTAATTTTAATGCGCTTTTAAAAAAAATTCCTTCTTTCTGGGATGCCATTTTGGTTACGTTTTCGCGGAGCGTGTCGGGAAGGTTATGTAACGGCATAAAATGTGTAAGTATTACAACATAAAATGTAAATAATTAATTTAAACCTAACTGACAAATATTTTAATGATCATAATGTTCGTTTTGCATATTATTTTATTATCTTTTTGTGGCAATAGTTTCCATACTAATTTATGCTTTAGAATTCTATGTTTTGTTTACAATAGGTTTTCGCGAAGCGTGTCGGGAAGGTTGCAATTGCAAAGACGTTTCGCAGAAACGCGCTGAACTGGCGATTTTCAAAACATCGCCAAGCAGTGGGCTAAAGCGCATTTTCACAGTACCTAGAAAATGTAAACATGTCTAGAAAAATTTAACAGTCGAACTAGCCTGTTGACAAAAATTTTTCTTTGGGGGTAATCAATCTGGTGCATAACTGTTTCTAGAGCCTGGGGTTCTTAAGCAAGGTGGAATTCTCCCGTTGGAAGGAATTTCATAGCTTCAGGACGGAGTGTGTGCGCCTTTTATTTATGTGTTAAGTATTTAGTTTCAGTTTATGAATGTAAAATACAACTTTTATTGAAGTTTTAGTATTTATGAATATTTTCTCTGCTTTTTCTTGGCTTATAAAACAACTAAAAATAATCTAACTTATATATATATATATATATATATAAATTTGGGAAAAGAGGAGGATGAATGATTGAACAATTGTGCGAGAATGAAAAGGTTCGAGAAACGCTGTTTTAGAGAAAACTGTTTGGCGCATGTTGTCCTGTAACACAAAAGATTCGACATTTTTACATTTCGAATTTGTGGATTGTAATAAACGAATAATTTTTGAGTTGCATATAATTCGACTTCAAAGATAAATTCAAATTTAATACATTCATATTCCCCTACGACTTGGCTCCAAGCGTTCTGGATCGCGTTAATATCAATGCTAAAATCTATTTTGCTGCCAGTTGAAACTTTGCATTCTTATTCAACTGTGTCTTTTCGCAAGAAACCAAAAGCATCGGAAGATTTTTTGTGTTCGCCACGAGCTTTTTAAGTTTGTTTATACTTAAACAGCACAAATAGTTTCTGTCAGGTATTTTACGTTTAGCATAGTTCCTTCAAACTGTCGGCAAGAGAAAACTTTACGGATTTGAATTTAAGTTAGTAAGATGTTTATTTCTAAGCCACATTTAAATGAATCCAAATCGTACCCTTTTTCTAAAAACGCGCAATTATATTCTATTTTGATACTTGATCTAATATTCCTGCGACACAACGATCCGTAATCCTTAGCAACGACCTCAACTCCTTCATTAGTTGTAATTTTTCGTGAATAAAGTCCTTAATTTTCAATCTAGTAAACAATCAGTCTTACAAAAGTTTAGGAAATTTACATGCACAGCAAAGGCTTAGAAAACAAGCTTTCGAGAACAAGAGCCTCCTCCACTTACAATCATTTGTCAAGAATGATAAATTACATAACGGTTATCTTTTCCCCTATCCGTAAATACTGCCACACCTTACGCACATCTATTATACATCACTTCAAATTTCGTCGTATGACATTACTTAGCATATTAATAAAACTTCTGCCATTAGTAGAAAAGTCTATTTAATCTAGAAATTCAGAATTTCATAAGAATGCATAATTTATATTTTAAACGAGATTATTTGTTTGAAGAAATTATTACATTTCCTTCCTATGGCAGTCCTTAAATGCTGTGGCCTGGTGAATAACATAATGTCTAAAAAATTTAAGCCCCCCAAATAGTTATTAAAATATGTAATGAATTTATTGAGTTTAGCTAGAGATAATAAGAGTTGAAGAACAGCATTTTTCGCATAATTTGTTAATCAGTAAGGCAAAATAAATGTAAAATGAAAGTTAAATTTCTTACATTTCGCCAAATAACAACACACTGGTGGGTTTAGAACAAAAATATTGTACTTCATTTTATAGCAATGCATGTCTTTCAAATATCTTTTTGTTAACTAAATCCGAAGTGGATGGGGCTACATAACCGGACTTCAAAATACCAATTTTTTTTTGTTTATTAAATTGGAAAGAAGAATATTTTACACTTAAACCGAAAGGTTACAAGTTCTTTTAAACCACTAAGTTTTCTGTAAAGGTTTGAGATACAAACAATTTAATCTTCGTCGAGTGAAAAAATACAGTGCTTTTAAATTACTAAGTTTGTTAATTAAAATTTGTATCAGTAGACAAAAACATAAAATAAATAAATTAAAAATAGGGGGCTTCAGTGCACACATTTTAGTGAAACACTATGTGTGTTCAAAATTTGCCACTGTTCCTGCATAATGCAAGAAGAAATCACGCACACTTTTGCACACACACAAAAAAAAGTGGGGATAGTTCTGTATCTCAAGTTCTATTGGGCTGATTGACAAATTTAACTTGTCTTTTCTTGTCTCGATAGTGCGACTTAGGATTTATATCTAGCGTTGTTCTAATGTAGGTATTCTACCCCAAAATCAGACTTTTTCTGAAGTAACATACTTATTTTCTTTCCATATTTCGGTTCTACAACTCAAATTATGCCAAAATAACAAGTTTTGTAAAAATCACTCAAGTGGTTTTTTTAAAAATGGCCTAAGCCATTTCCGTTGGAAATAAATTACTATCTTCGAATAAGAAAAATAACGAACGTCCAAAGGCGTTTGCAACGAATCTTTCGAATAAGATTCGTTGCAAACGCCTTTGGACAGTCTTTTTCTCAGTTCCAGCGTAAGGAAAATATTCAAGAGAACTGTAAAGGAAGATTGCTGTTGCATGGAAAAGGTTAATCAAAATGCAGAATGCTACGGAACAACTTAAGTGGGAAGCCATCTTTGATGTTCCCTTAAGCGCACAAGAACTGGAACTCGCACTTAGACGTCTTAAAATGAAGAAAACTCCTGGTGTGTATTACATCCTTGCAGAGTTTCTTATCCATTTGGGCCGTGAGGGACGAAAAACAGTACTGGATGTCTTTAATCAAGTACGGAGTCAGGTCAGATTCTGGCATGTTAGGGAAGAGTTATTATTATTCGTGTTCTAAAGAAAAATAAGATTCCCGGGCAGATGAACAACTATAGGCCCATTTCGCTTACAAGTATTCTTGCCGAAAACTATGGAAAGCCTTGTGGTAAACAGTTTTAATTGGTATCTTGGGGAATATAGTATTTTAGATGTAGAACAGGCTGGTTTCCGAAGGAATAGGTCAACGTGTGACCAGGTGACGAAATTCAACCATTTTATTAAGGATGCTTTGGATGACAAACATTTTGACAACTGTTTATGTTGACTTTAAAGGGGCTTATGATTTTGTCTAGAGGAAAAAGCTCTACCAGAAGCTGAGTATTGGAATTTTATCAAAATTGTTTAACTAGATTAGGTCTTTCACAAGCCAGAGAATATGCAGGGTAAAGTTTGAAGATTTCTTCTCCAAGTGTTTTAATTTACAAACTGGGTATCATCAGGAAGAAGTTAGTAGTTGCACATTGTTTATTATATACACAGTCCAGTCACATTAATGTGACCATCTGTCAAAAGCCAGAATAACCACCTTTCGCAGAGCGGACTGCTGCGAGACGTGCAGGAAGAGAGTCACATAGGTCCCTGAAGGTGTTCTCTGGGATGTTGAGCCATGCCGACTCTAATGCCGTGGCCAGCTGCGCTAGATTACGCGGTTGAGGATCCATGGCGCGAACAACTCGATCGAGATGGCCCCACAGATGCTCGATTGGGTTTAAGTCAGGTGAGTTTGCTGGCCAGGGAAGGACGGTAAACTGATCCTGGTGCTCTTCGAACCACGCACGTACACTGGCAGCTGTATGGCACCTCGCATTGTCCTGCTGGAAGATGCCATCATCCTGAGGAAAAACAATGCGCATGTAGGGGTGAACATGGTCCGCAAGGACAGATGCGTACTTGTATTGATCCATTGTGCCTTCCACAATGATCAGTGAACCTAGAGAATGCCAGGAAAACATTCCCCAGACCATAATGCTCCCGCCTCCAGCTTGGACCGTTCCGGCAATGGTTGCAGGGTGGTTCCTTTCAGAGGTTTCACGCCTTATACGCCAACGTCCATCTGTCCGATGGAGCATAAAACGCGATTCATCCGAAAACGCAACCTGTCGCCACTCAGTGGACGTCCAGCTGCTGTACTGGCGTGCAAATTCTAGCCTTCGCCGTCGATGAACAGCAGTCAGCATAGGTGCACGAACCAGGCGTCTGCTTCGGAGGCCCAGACGCAGCAATGTTCGCTGAATAGTACTTTGGGAGACACTTTTGGTAGCCCCTTGGTTCATTTTGGTGGTCAGTTGCTCAACGGTAGCCCGTCTATCTGCCCGAACGCATCTCCGCAACCGTCGTTCGCCTCTGTCATCTATGGCCCGTGGTGCACCACATTTGCCACGTCGCTGATTTTGGACAGTCCCATTTTGCCATGCACGGTACACTTTTACCACGGCGGCACGCGAACAGTTCACAAACTCAGCCGTTTCGGAAATGCTTCCACCCTTGGCCCGAAAGCCAATGATCATGCCCTTTTGGAAGTCGGATAAATCGCTTCGTTTCTGCATTACGCCAACGATTGAAATGTTTTCCGAACACACCCTTTATATACGCTCAACTGCACTGTGCTGCCACCTGCCTTCTGTGATTGGTTATTTAACTCTGACATGGAAAGTACGTGGTGGTCACATTAATGTGACTGGACTGTGTATATCAATGATATAGTTTCTTCTCTTAAATCAACATCTGGTATTAATTGTCTATTATTTTCTGATTATTTGATAATTTAGATCGAGGCTCCAAAACATGGCGCAAAAAACCTTATTGAAAGCCGATTAAATAAGGCTCTGCGGGTGCTCTCGAAATGGTGTGAAGAAAATAAAATTACTGTAAGTTTGGAAGGGACAGACTTCACAGTCTTTTTCTCTAACCCATGAAATCTTTCGCTCACTTTTAATGATTACCAACACGGGCAGCTTTACTTATCTGGGAGTGACTTTTGATAATAAATTAAGTTGAAACTTCATGTTGAGCATCTTACCGAACGTGTTCCAAATAGACTAGTATTCTTAAGTGTCTAGCAGAATGTAAAGGCGTGCCACCTTACGACAACATCCTAATACAGCTATTTCTTACTGGAGGATTAAATTGCTTTTAAAAAGTTTATTTACGTCTAATATCTTACAAGATCTTCAGACTCGTACAGCCTTAAAAAGTTAGAGAATTATAAGTCCTCTTATTCTCGATAAACCAAGACGCAATGCAGTTGCAGCTTTCCGTCTGTCTACAGGACATGGTTGCCTTGCTGCCCACCTGCACCGCATAGGCACTTAAAGCAATCCTGTTTGCACACTTTGTGATTCTGGAGAAGAAATGGACAAGGATCCCCTGCTTCGATGTGGGGCCCTTCGTGCTCTTACAGAGAAGTCGAGATACTGGGAGGTAAGAGCGTTCCTTAGGCAATGACTTCGGTCTTTTTGTTCTTAGATCTATTCTTTGTAACTTCTGTTTGTAAGATTTTAGTTGTTTGTAATTTTTTGCCTAACCATTGAAAATAAAAAAAAAAAAAAGTTTTTTAAAAATTAGCTTTCAAAGTTTTAGCTCTGCAGTGTTAATAATATTTTCATATATGTTTAACAAGCTCTTTTTTTATTATTATTATTAAACTTACTTGATTCCTTCTTTCACAGTTCGGAATTTAGGTTCAATTGAAATAAAATTTCAGATATTTTCTGATTTTCTAAATTTGTATTTTTTAGTAATTTTTATAAATTTTTCGAAAACATTTTTGCAATATGACCTATGATATTTTACTATCACCTTAAAGTAGATACATTTCTAAGCATACAAGCAGAAAATTGAGTTTTTTTTTTTTTTTTTTTTTTTCAAAATTTCCAAAAAAAAAGCCCACCAGCGGCCGAGCGGTAAAGACGCTGAACACTGGTAGTTCGGTCCGAGGTTCGAATCCCGCGAACGGGCTGGCTGCATGGGCGTTTTCGTGGTTTTCCCCATGTGTAACGTGTATACGAGCCAGTTTCCCTTAGAAAGTCCTCCACGAAGGCATCCCTCCCTTTAGGCAGATAGCCCTCGTGTGCTTTGCCTTAATTGAATAACCCCCCCCCCCAAAATTTCCAAAGAATTTGTCTGAATGTATATACTGAAACATTTTGAAATTCGGTATATTTGTTATAAGCGATAATAACGTCAAATGTGCTTTACGTATTTAGTTGAAATTATTTGAAATAATGAACGGTGCATTTTTTCCCCTTCTTTGCACAGTGAAAAAAGAGAAAGGAAAATAGGTTACTATAAATTAATTTCGCCAAGTGAATTATTTTTGGCGCAAACTGAAAAAAAGAGCGCCAAAATAAATTTTTAAATTTCCCTTCATATTTTACAAAATTTAATACTTAGACATAATCTGAGTCGTAGAATCGAAATATGAAAAATATAGGTATGTCATTTCAGAAAATGTCTGATTGTTTATCAAAATACTTATGTTAGAACAATACTATATATAGATGTAATATATATTCCACTTTCCGGACATAAAAAATGCGAATTAAATTTCGCCAATCGGCGCAGTAGAACGAGAGATATAGAACTGTCCCTTTTTTTTTAAAATTTATTTGTGCAGGGTGTACATACAAATTCTTCATTATTTGGTAAGAGATTAAAAAAGTATGCATATTCATAAATCCGATAATCGATGGATTACTTTTGCTTTTTGGTGCTACTCAAAAACTTCTTGAAAATAACTTTTGCCCAAAAGCAACGAAAATTAAGGTAAATATAACGTAAATTATATATGCTTCCCATTACCTTTATGAAATTAAATTATGCAAAATATTGTATCCTTAATTATTTACTTTCAGCTGCCAATTATAGCATAACTTCAGTAATGAATGATATCTTAATCGACGTTATTATGTTTTGTCATTCCCTAAAAATCAATAAAATTTATGGAAATATATTTACATCATATTTTAAAAATAATACTGGCAATGGCTGTTATTAGTAGCCTCTGTCCAGGGTAGCTCTTTAATTGCTCTTCGAGTATTGGCTTTAAATTATCGTAAGATTCGGGGCTTATTTGCATTCATTTTACCTCTTAAGTAGTCCCAGAGGAATAAAGACATTTACTTATTGGCTCAGTTTCATTGGCGCAGTTTGGCGAATTTTTACAAAAAGAAAAAAAAAAAAAAAATGCTGACTTAAGTTGCAAACAATTATTTATATATTACTGCATACATTTTACATTTTAATTAGAAGTTTATCCGAAAATCAGCGCTAGGAAATCATCATTAGCGAATTTTTGTCTCTTTTGTTGTAGTGAAAGTTTTGCTACCGTTTTTAAGAACAGAGAAATTAAGCCTTTTAAAAATTTTACAGCAAACATTTGCTGCATTTCTGCAGAACTTTTATTGCAGTTTCTCTTATTGCAGGCAAATCCCATGAGCGTAAAGTTAAAATTGATTTTAAGTTAATAATGATACCGATTTATCTATCAAAATCGTTCGAATGCAAGAAAAAGAACTCGCATAAAAGTGGCAACGTTGCTTGTTAAAAGTGAAGAATTGACTATATACGCATGACCGCGTAAGTGCTGTTATAGGCACATTTACTAGAATTAGGAGCATTCTGGAAATTTGGCGACATCTACCATGATAGATCCTCTAACACAGACCAAAACCCACTATCGTTATATCTCATGATCCACTTAAAATTCGAAAATCGAGAAATTATGTAATAGCAAAAAATTTTCCTCAAGGAATTCCTCTCTTTCTTCTTTTTCTTTTTTCTCTTTCTTCTCTCATTCTCCTCGCTGAAAATGTAAAATCAACCAGTCGGTAAATTGTTGCAGCAGTAAATGCATTCTAGATGTTAAAAACGTTAACAATACACTCGTTAACTTTTCAGATTAAAAAACGTTGTTTTTTCAGATTAAAATTCAATAATTTTGACTTTTCCCTTATAAAATTAGTGAACTACTAAAAAGAAGGGAAACGTACAGTACAAGAAAAAAGTTATATACTATTTAAATCATAACGATAAGTATTCCCCGACCTATAAATAAAAAAATCTGATGTGTACACCACATGAATTCCTTGTACGGAATATTAAATTATACGCAGTTTTTCCCGCTTTTCATTTAAACTTATTTCCTCGAATTTCATTAGAGATATATTTCTCATTCAATTAATTCAGTTCTCGTTTCTCGACAAGGCACAAAATACACAAAAACTCAAAATATTTGTATTAAAAATTGAAAGATACAGAAAAACATAAAACACTAAATACAGTTAAAACAGTTAAAACTTTTTATGCGATTAAAATTACAGTTTCTACCCAAAAACAAGCAATTCGGTCAAGAAGACGTTACTTTATTGTTGCGAAGTTTGGTTTCTCTAGATTGGCAAAAAGTCCACTATTCTGTTAAGTTCCAAATGTAAACAAGTATTTCTGCTATGGTAAGAAAATTAGGCTTAGCAGCATTTAAACAGTTTTTAATTTGCTAGTAATTCTAGAACTCTAACGTGCAGGTTAACTAAAGGCATAAAAACCTTAACCGAAAGATACGAATAACGTTATTCAATCATTTTTAAAGCAAAAAAAGAAAAAAAATGCACAATTTACAAATACATAAGGGAATAAAGAAACTGAGCTCAAGGAGCCGAGTAACAGAGTGGATATATATATACATATAGTTATATACCTTTGATGTGGCCGATTGAAACCAAATTAGCAGGTGCACATCTACATGTTATAGCAGTCCCAATATGCAAAATTTCAACGTTCTGAGGCTACTTGTTTTTTGAGTTCCGCGAGATACATACGTATGCGTACGTAATACGTACACATACATACGTACACATAAGTAGTACGTACAGACTCCACGAAAAAAATCTCTTGTGAATCCATTTTAAATGAGTTTTATAATTTGTTTGGGGAAAAAGAGTCCTTTATCCTCCTTATGTACAGATGTCACGCAAAAACAGCGTTAAATTGCATTCGATAGCTGCCAAAACGGGTATTTTCGTTGAAATATGATACCTGAAAATTTTCGCGATTACAATACTTCCTTTTTACTTCGTACAAGGAAGTAATAAGTTGCAAGCGCATATTTTACTAATATTTTAATAATTAAAACTTAAAGCATCGGTTAGTACTTTTAGATGTATAAATCCAATTTTTGAATATTTAATGATAATCTTCACTTAAAATGTTAATCTTAAAAGTCATTTTCGATTTAAATAGCAAAGAACGCGGGATTGTATCGTATGTTAATTAGATTGTATGTTAATTAGTATAATTAACAGATAATTACATGGGATGTAAATGTTCAGAAACTGTGGTCGAAAGGTAAATGCATTGAGTAATTTTGAAGCTCGAAGAAACGCGTGGCTTTATTATAATAAGGTAGTAATTTTGAGAAGTTACAAAAACCTTTATTAATTCGATAATGGAATAAAACTTAAATTTATTATTTGTGCAGTCCAATTTTTATTGAAGAAGAAGTATGTCTGTTAACGAATAGAGTAATTAAAGCTATGAAATAATACAAAGGGAGAATATTTACAGGCGGCCTTAGACTTTCGAACATTCTACTTTCGCACAATTCGCTGTTTCGATACTTTTAGGAATTCAAATCTTTAAGATCTTTATCGCAAAAATTGTTCGCTTTCATACAGTTGCTCCCATGGAGCGCGGTATCTCATTCACACATTGCCTTCAACTGAAGCGAAGTTCTCGACATCGTTGTGACGACATTAGGTTTCTAAGCATCAGTGTCGGGGCTTTGTGTCAAATATACAGGGTGTACCGTAAATATTGCGATAAACTTCTAGTGGAGGTAGGGCACATCATAAGGATTAAGAATTGCATAGGAACCCATGCCTAGAAATGTCAGGGGTAATTTGTAGCAGAGGTAGAAGATGGGAAAAGAAACAAGAGTGATTATTTTGAAACATTTATTGAGCATGAATACAAATGGTGTACGACAGCTTGAATATTTCAACAGATGCTGAAAGTTTGCACCATCAGACGCCAAACATGCTTGACACCGATGGGCCATTGATTGCCGGACATGTTCAAACACACCGGGAGTTTCTTCAATTGTAACAGCTGCGCAGGCGAGTTTTGCCACGAGATCCATTTCAGACACAACAGAATCGTGATACACGACACTGTTGATGGTTTCCCACAAAAAGAAATCAAGGTTCGATAAATTCGATGAGCGATGGGCCAGGAACTAGTCCACCACGCCCAATCCATCGATGCGGGAATGATCTGTTCAAACGGCTACGAACATCCAGTCCAAAATGAGCGGGGGCTCCATCATGTTGGATTCACATGCCGTGCCTTACATTTGGTGGAACGTCGTCAAAAATCGGGAAGAATCTGGTCCAGAAAGATAAAATAATTCGCGGCTTTCAAATGGTCCGTTGGTGTCAGGCATATCTGGCGTCTGATGGTGCAAACTTCGAGCATCTGTTGTAACATACAAGCTGTCGTACACCATTTGTATTCATGTCTAATAAATGTTTCAAATTAATCATCTTTGCTTCTTTTCCCATCTTCTACCTCTGCTACCACTTACCTCTGACATTTCCGGGTATAGTAGGTTCCTATGCAGTTCTTAATCCTCATGATGTGCCCTACCTCCTCTAGAAGTTTGTCGCAACATTTACGGTATACCTACAATGTATGCATTAAAGAGGTTTAGTCGTGAGGGCGCGAGTTCAGACGTTTTATGTTATGCTAGTTTCTTTATCTGTTTTTAAATATTTCGCCCTTATAAATTTCTAAAGATGAATGAGAAACTGCAGTGTTGTTACTAAAAAAAATTAGACTCAAAAGCTTCACAAGATCGAGACAAAGTAATTAGATGTTCTGAAACCAGTGAAATTTTTACGTCAATCGGTCATTCGTCCGACTGCTGGTTGAAGACCTATTACAGTTTAGAAGAGCAAAAATAAAATTAAAGAATGCGTTTAAAATTGTGAAAAATATCGTCAAAGATTGATATTATTTCTGGCTATTAAATCTGCAGAGATTTTGGGTGTCTTAAGCATTGTCTAAGATCAATAATGCACTAAATTGTAACTCTTTACAATATTGCTTAACCGCAGGCATGGAATGAAAAAGTGAGCCAGCCTTTAAACATTAACGCAGTAACGCAGGCCTTTTCATTTGCTTTTCGAATAACTGGAAGCACCCCTTTATCATTTCCTTTCAATGTTCTGAGATTTCCTACTTGATAAACATACATTGGTTCGGTTTTAAAACACGAGCTAAGTTTACATTAAGAAGCAATTCAGTTGTATCATTCTAAAAACAGAATGATATTCAGAGATAAAAGATTTTTTCTTCCTTTGCACTTTTTTTTTTTTAAAGGTTTCGATTTTTTTTAAACCAATGGCGGGCTCTCAGCCAAAGAGCCTCTATGTAAAGAAGGAAAGGCTCCATAGACGTAATGTAAACCACTTTGTCTGCAACGCCGTTACAAAGAAAAGGGAACATTCGCCAAGGGATTTGGCGACGGAATCTGTTGGCGAGAATTTCCCCTCTGTGATATGCCTGTTCTTTGGTACCTAGCCGACATTTTCCCCCTCCGCGACGTGTATAGGAAATTGAAGAACACGGGATAAGATGAATCGTTCTTTGACTTATCGCGATAATTTAAACTCGGAAATGATGAAATAGTAGATGAAGTTTCACTTTCACTGGCTGTTGAACTTCCATTGTCCATATCGCTACTTGAAACCAAAGAACCCATTCTTTGTTTAAACTCTTGCTAAACGTAACGGTCGAACCTGTCCAAACCAACTTCGACATTCAGCTTCGAGCTTTGGCGCTTTTTGGCGACAGATATTTCACGCATGCGCAGTTGTTTCCCTTTTCGTTGGAAGGGAGCCACTTCTGCTTCTGCGAAGTTTTCCTTCTTAACATATTCTTTGCCTCAGCCGACTTCAGCTTGGCCGCTACTAAGGCCAGAAGTGGTGGTCACTTTATTATGGAGGGACCTAATAAGTGGGCTACCTTTACCTCCTACAAAGGGACGGACTGTTACAACCATGCCTTCTCCGGGATTTGAACCCCGGTCCTTTGGTATCGCAGTCGGATCCCATAACCACTAGAACCGTCTGAGCGGCTCTACAAGAATGTAAAATTAGATATTTTTTTTCAAAAAATAAATCCCCTCTACTACATTGAACATTTGGTTAAAAGAATATTCTCCAAACATTCTGGACAATGATGAAATAAATTGTTTTGCAGCATCTTTATCTGCCTCAGACGATTCTCTATTAAATTTAATATTATGTGAAGGATACCTCATTTAAAATTTGTCCAACCAGCCATTATTTGCTTGAAACACAGCGTTAAAATCTTCTTTCAATCCAGTCTTATAATCTTCATTGAGACTAACAGCCTTAACTTGAATATTTGAAAAACTCAGAGGGACATAGTTTATATATTGGTCGTCAATCCGTAATGACAAGTATCTTCCCAGGTCATCCATCAGTATACCACATCTTTTGGAAACGATCGCTGACGATATATTTCCACAATTTTAAACTCATTCTTTAGTTTTAGTCATGTTTTTCTAAACTATCTTAAATTTTCAACCAGCAGTCGTACTGAAGGCCAATTGATGCCAAAAATTCCTCGGTTTCAGAACGTCTAATTACTTTGCCTCGATCTTGTGAAGCTTGTGTGCCTTTAATTTCTTTTCTGTAACAACACTGCAGTTTCTCGGTCGTATTCATAAATTTATAAGAACAAAATATTTAAAATACAGACAAAGAAACGGGCATAACACACAACGTCCTGCCAATACTGTCTTCTACTGTTGAAGGATGAAGGATCAATCGGTGATAGCTACTATATTATATGAGGACAATAATGAATCAATCAAGACATCAGGACATTTGACAGGGAACGTATGCCTACATTTTTAGATTTTTAGTAGAACTGTAATATATGGAACGCAATAAACAATATTAGAGATTCTTGTGCTGAAACAAAAGTGTCGACAGTGAAAGATTCTCGTAAACATGTCCACAAATGATGAGTGATTTTACAAATTTTGGAGAAGTTGCGGAAAATATCACAAATGAAATAGTTAGCCTAATGAAGGATCTCAAGTTACATGTCGTGATGTTGCTATCACCCTGGAAGCTGAATTGAAATCCTGCAGCCCTATTAGATAAGTTTATGGGTTTTCTTAGCTAGCATACAATTTAGGGTCTATGTCGAAGACGAAGTAGTGAATTCTTGCTATGTTTTTAAGAACAGATATCGCAGAAGAAAGGTTTTAAATAACCTTTTTATTTAAACTAAATTAAAACAGATGAGCGCGCTTCGTGCTCACAAATCACCACCACTTGTGGTTAACGTAAAAGTCAACAGAACAATAACAATGTAACAAAAGACATAAATGAAGACATCTAACGACTGGCTCCTTTTAGCTTAACTAACGCTAAATCGGCTGAACACAGCAAAGCTGAGCCTAGAAATATCAGTATAAGTCTGAGGAGTGTCTAACACCGACTAGAGAGTTAAATTCAAACTAAGTCTATAAAGTCTGAACTAAGTCCGCTACTACTCTTTTCGAACTCTTAAAACGCAGCTTAAATACTGCTTCTGAAACACATTTAGAACTTGCATTTACGTCATAACAACATTCCGGCAGGAACCTAAAATCAAGAATAGCTTATTGCGGTATGGCAGGCAATGGTCGTCATTCGCTGACGTACTTTCCCTAGGGAGACAGCCGTAATACTTTTCCCTTGCTAAGGGATTATCTGTAGTATTACTTATTATCTGTAGTATTTATTATTAGTATTTATTATTGTAGTATAGTAATTAAAGGGAGAAACAGCTTATTGTGGTATGGCAGGCAATGGTTGTCATTATTTGACGTACTTCCTCTAGGTAGACAGCCCTAATACTTTTCCCTTGCTAAGGGATTATCCGTAGTATTACTTATTATCTGTAGTATTTATTATTAGTATTTATTAATGTAGTATTTATTACTGTAGTATTTATTCTGAAGTATTTACTTCCGTTGGCATGATGAAATGTCGCCCATACCCTTAAAGAAGCCAAGTTGGCGCAACCAAGGCTGTTCTCCGAACAATATCCAGTCTGAAATAAAATGACAAAGCCTGAAGAAAGTTTGAAATAACCTTTTCATTTAATCTGATCTTGTAACATAAAAAGCATTACTTGTATTACAGGCAAGAAATGCTACTTAATAGCGATGTAGTTTAAACAATGGCAGTTAAATAAATTTAAAACTTTGAGAAAGTAGTCGAAAACTACACAGTCAAATAAACTAAGTTATAAGCTGGTTCACTTTAATTTTACCGGTTTGTAAGTTTAAAATATCGGCTGCGAGAAAATGCAAAAGCCGGATAAAGCACTTTTAGATACAGCTGGCGAAATTCTAACAGCGCAGCTCGAGTGCCAGAGACTCTCTCTTTGTGTAAGATACGGATTAAGAAATTGCTTATGCGGTCCTAGAAGAGGCTTTAATAATGTAGATAAGAAAATTAAGCCATCGGGGCACGTTACTTGATGACGAGCTAGCAGGTGCGACTCCAAGAATAGTCAGAAAAGTGAGGTAAAAGTGGAGAGACCATTGTCTCCTGTACTGCATGTGTGCCAATCTAATGGAAAGCGACAGAAGACTAAATTCACTACGCGGAAGAAAACAAGTAAACCTTGTCAATCAAAGCTAGATACGAAGTTGTAATCTCTAACTATGTGAGCAGCAAACGATCTGATCAAATTATCTTTAATTTGGTAATTAAGAACTTCTGAAAATTTTACAGTGTCACAACTAAGTCTAGTTTTGAAGAAACGGTTATTAAATTCAGTAATCTGGTCCACTGCCGCCCAGACGGTATAGTGGTTAGGGGAGCCTATTGCGGTACCGAAGGGCCGGAGAAGGCATGGATATTTGTAAATGTATAGTGTCTTTGCGGCATGGGGGAATTCTTAAATATGGCGAGCCAAACGTCCTGTATGGTCTGGAGGCGGGAGAGAAGGGTACGATTGCTAGGATGTTCTCGTCCACCTCTCAAAAAACACTCCATTTACATCACAAGCGAGGGCAAGCAGCGATCCGGGTAGTCCCCCAAGAAAGAACTAAAAGAGTCGTACAAAACACAGACAAATAAACGATATAAAAATATAGAACTCTTAAACAAAAATTAATAATATTTAAGCTCCAGGAAACCAACCCAAGAGTCCCGAGTAACTAAAACGTTAGTGTAACATAAATAAAGAAAATAAATATATGTCCAGGGAGGAGAAGGATAGGAGACCCTCGGACTTTCCCCCGGGATGTTCTTCAAAATTCGAGTGGAAGTAGAAGTCCAAACTCCTTGAGGCTCTAGCAATCATTCCTTATATGAAATTCATGGACGAGACAACAATCTGGTCCACTACAGGGTCCATTTAAATCAAATCGTTATGAATCAGTTTGTTTCTAATCAGGTAAGGAGCATTTGGAATTCCTCTCAGAATCTTACTTTGTACTACCTGAAGTTTGTGGAAAACTGTCTTTGAGGCTGACGCCCAGATTGCAGATGCATAGCAGTGAATTGGCCTCATAGCACATACGTATAGTCTTCTCCTTATACTGAGAAACAGTCCAGAGCAATTTCCAAGGAGTACAGAGAGTTGGTTAGCTATACCACAGTCTTTTCCTATGATGTGGTTAATATAAGAAGTCCATGTGAAACTTTGGATAATGATAATCCTAGATAACTTACATTATATACACGGTTCACAGTTTCCCTGCATAAGCAGAGGTTATTCAGCTCCGTAAGATTCGAAAACCTCCAGTTTATATACACTAAAAGCTAATTTGCATTCTGGTGAGGAATACAGAAAGAAGAAATTAAAGTACAGCTCAGAATCATAAAAACCGATTAATATTTAATATAAAAACATTGCAGCGTCAGCAATGAAGATAATAATAAGTTGATTGAATTTCATTCAGTACCTTTGTCAAATGGCCGCTCAGACGGGAAAGTGGTTAGTAACTCTGACTGCCGTACTGAAGGGTCCGGGTTCGAATCCAGGAGAAGGCATGGATGTAAATTGTCTTTACCGTCATAGGAGTTAACGGTGGTCTCCTATTAAGTGCTTTTATAATAAAATGACCACAGCCTTTAGCCTTAGTAGTGTCTAAAGCCTAAAATGGCTAGTGCCGCCATTTAAAAAAACGTTGTCAAATGAATACTTAATTGAGGAAAAAGAGTTAAATGAAATACGCAGTGAAAATGAGGAACGAGCTGATTGATGAAGAAAATGAAAATGTGAATGAAGCCTCGATGTATCTCGACGAATTTTTTTACTGTCATGGAGGAATGGGAGCCCAATGGAGAACATATTTCTCTGGTACGTAAAGCGATTGAGAAAGACACAATATGTTATAGAACTCTTTGACCAGTCCCATATTTTCATCATACCCCTGGCTTGTGCCGGCTGGGAGGATCGGGGCTGTGCCCTTATAACGATAATGATGTTATAGACTTCATTATCATGAAAAGAAAAATTTATTAATCTCTCTCTTTTTTTATTAAATGTATTTGATTTCCTTTTGTAAAGTTTCCAAATTTACATTCAATCCAAATAAAATACGTAATTACTTTCTGATTTTTTTTTAAATTTGTATTTTTTACTAATTTTTATAAATTTTTCGAAAAAATTTACATTACCTTAAAGTAAAAATGTATTTCTAGGCATACCTGTAAAAAATTAGTGTTTTTTATTCAAAATTTCTCAAGATCTACGTGAATTTACATATTGGCGCGTTTTGAAATTTGGAATATTTGTTATAAACGATAATAAAGACAAGCAGTTTGTTGAAATTATTTTAAAGAATGAACGATGCACCCTTTTTTTCGCTCGTGCAGAACGAAGAAAGGAAACTAGGTCAATTTAAACAACAATAAACTAAGAATTTCGTCAAGTGAATAATACTTGACACAGAATGAAAAAAAAGTGCACCAAGATAAATTTTTAAATTTCTGGGTAAGTTTTTGACCAAATTTTATAACATTTAATATTTAAGCATAATTTGAGTCTTAGAATCGAAATATGGAAAAAACAATTGGTATATTATTTCAGAAAAATTCCGATTTTATATCCAAATGTCTATGCTAGAGCAATGCAGAACAACGTTATATGTAAATCTAATATATACCCTAAGTTGCGCTTACGAGATATGAAAAAGGCAAATTAAATATCTTCAATTGGCCCAGTAGAGCGGGAGATATATAAGTGTCCAATTTTTTTGTGCATGCAAGGTATATCTTAATGTTAAAGATATATGGATGCGCTTTTTAACTATCTTTTGTATACATATGAGCATTATCTTGCAAACTATGTGAAAATAATATATATAATATAATAGAAATATTAATAAA
Organism: Stegodyphus mimosarum; assembly: GCA_000611955.2. Classification (NCBI taxonomy): domain Eukaryota; kingdom Metazoa; phylum Arthropoda; class Arachnida; order Araneae; family Eresidae; genus Stegodyphus; species Stegodyphus mimosarum. The sequence goes on from KK117833.1 coordinate 155,086, forward strand.
AGGGCATACAACTAGTCTGACGATTTTTGATTGATGTGATTGTGTATCCAAATGAACTGAACGTGCGTCATTGAAGTCAAATCAAATCATTAATTATTTTTCAGAAAAAGGCATAGCTTTCGAAATTAAATTGAAATTCATGCAGTAGTCCCATTAAGAGCAATAACTTTATTCAGTCTGGAAGCTTTTCTCTCCAAAACTATGCAATAGTGAAAATATAAGCAATATTTGTTATTTCATCATAAGATTTTTAAAGATTTCAGGAAACACTGATTGCGTGTCATTCCACTGCTGCTCCTTTTTCCAGTTGGCCCAAGTGTACTTGCAAGCCTGCAAATGAAATATACACAATTGAAATCAAATATACTGTTACGGATTATATATTCATTTAGCTATTTATTTAGAATTCTAATTAAAATTGCTTTACCTTCCAATGCAACGCAGACGATTTTTGAAGAGAAAGCTACGTCGGAAAAGTTAAAATAAAACAGCGCGTGCATTTGATATTTAATAAATAAATATCTCGTAATTACTGTTGCCATCCACAAATTTCGAGAAAAATCAAGGTTTTACCAGAATATGCTAGCGAATAATTAAAAAGCTTATAAAAGCCGAATTAAAGCACCTCATCTCAGTTGTAGTCTTCGCTAATTCAAGCGAACTGTTTGTTTACTTAATGTTGTGATTGATTGTAGCGAATTCGCTGTGAGATTGGATTAACTTTATCTGTTTTTGAATCGAGTTTTGTTGAAAGTTTGAGATATTGTGATATTGTACGAATATCTCTAAGGAAATATTTCAATATTTTGCTTTATTTCTTGTGAAAAGAATAAATTTCATTAACTTTTTAACGACTTGTGCATTCAATCCATTACGAACCCGCACGCACGCAACAATACACAACTGAAATCAAACATGCAAAAGATACGCAAAGTAATGAAAATTTGTTTCCTTAGTCTTTTCTAAAATGTAAGTAGATAAAATATATTTCCATGGTTGAAAGAATATTTTCTTTCATAAAGCCATATTTTGAAAAATACATTTGTAACAAATTTTGTTCTCAGCATGAAGCACAAAAATAGTAAATTAAATAAGTAAAAATTTCAAACATTTGAATATACTTTTAATAATCTCTATTATATCTATAAGACTACGTGAATTGGTTTTCAAAATAATTCAAACTGAAATTATTATGTTCATATAGTTGCACATTTCTGTATATATTTAAATACTGCATCATTACCGCAAATCGGCATTATCTCAGAAGGCCTCTTAGTCTCAAAACGGCATTTTGTGTTGAATCACTTTAAATGTTCGAATCACTTTTAAAATTGTTGTCACCAAATATTATCGCCCTGTATTATATTTAAAAAAAAACTAAGTAATGAAGAATCTAGATGAATGTACCTATGTTTCTCGCACTGTGAAAAAGCAACAATACCTAGAGTCATCAAATTTTGAATAACGTAGTCCTCCATCTGAACATGGGCACCTGGATGCCCGAATTTAGAATTTTTTTACTGTCCATTTCTGCCGCCCAGACGGTATGGTTGTTAGAGGAGCTGACTACGATACCAAAGGGCCTGGGTTCGAATTCCGGAGAAGGAAACTTTCAGGTGCTTCCATACTAAAGTGACCACTACTTCCGGCCTTAGTAGTGGCCAAGCCGAAGTCGGCTGAAAGCCCGCCATTGAAAAAAAATATTAATGAACTCAACGATTTCAAAGCGAGCAGTGGCAACAGACAGTGCGGAATAAAATATTTTTATCACCAGGACGCGACTCTTGTCTGTCGACTATTCTAAAGATATGCTGTTTTTAAATATTTTTAGCCTACAGGTGCGTTAGCCCAAATGCTCTCGAAACATGCATGTGTCTGTAAATCATTTAATAAAAACGCCCGTTTGGGGTTAATTAAAATTAATTTAAAATTTCGAGCAGTTTTAATGCTTTTACATTCTTTTATAATTATTGTTATTTTTGTGTAGTTTTATTCATTTACTTCTTTATTTTTTATATTTAGGGTAATAGTATAAGGATGTATTTTTGTAACTGAATTTTTGATAATGTCGTTCATACATAACTGATTAATTTTTGCATAAAATTATAGATTTTATGATTCTGAATCCAACGACGTTTAAATTGTTAAAATAGTTTAAATAGAACGCGACAAATGCGCGAAAACGTTCCTGATGAGCCTTGGTGACAGTTTTCATCATCGGGTTAGCCACATTTTAGAAGTTTCGGAAAAACTGGTTTCTAAAGATTCTAGAAGCCACTTCCTCCCAAAGCTACCAGAAGCCCATGCAACTCTAATGCGGCTTTGACAATAATCGGTTTTGATAGCAATGCGGCTTGGTCAGTAAACACAACACATTAATAAGCAAAGGTAACACAAGTCCATGCAAGTCAGTTGTCGAATGAAATGAGGGTTAAAGAGAGTTAAGTCATTCAAATCATTTTTTGAAATATCTTGAATTTAAATGACAGAGTTCACTCATAGCTTTCTACACTTATTATAAATTTCCCATATAATAGAGTTTAATACCATCAAACGACAAAATCTTTTTGGCCATTGAATAATAAATAATTTATTTCAGAAATCATTTGAATTAACTGCATATTTTCTAATGTAAATCGTCCTAACAATTCAACTCATATTCAGTAGCACAAATAATGGTAAATTTTTTAATGCCATTATATCAGAATTAATGTAAAATAAATCAGTCAGTCACAGTCTAGTTGCCGCAGAATCTGTTTGAATTATTAGCCCAAAGGGGCAATTTGCAGAGAAGGGCTATTAATTTCGTTTTGGCTTTCACTATAAATGTCGGTTCACTTTTCAAATTGCTGCCACCAAATATTAGAGCCCAGTATTACATTTAAAGAAATTAAATAGTGAAGAATCTGCAGAAATGTATGTATTTTCCTCCATTGTGAAAAAACAACGGTACCTAGAGACATCGGATTTTGAATAACGATAGTTCTCCATTCGAATATGGGCATCTGGAAGCCCAAATATGGAATTTGGAATTTGCTTTATTATTAATTTCATATTTCGTCAAACATTAACGGATTCTTGATTAACAATCTCAACGATGTCAAAGGGAGCAATGGCAGCACTGTACGGGGAAAAACATTATCTCCAGCGCGCGAGACTGTGCATCGGAAATTCTAAAGATATGCTCTTTTAAATACTTTGTGATATTGCTGTTGAATTGAATTTTATGGTTTAGGTGCGAAGAACATGATATTTAATAAGCAAAGGTAATACACAAAACGTTAAAAAGCATCCCGTTGGACGTAATATAAATCTAAAAGCTTTCAGATGTTACATGTTTTTATAAAGAATTATTTCAAATTGATAGTTATTAAGAAGATGGATATTACACCGTGATAATCAAAATGAACGAGACTAAAAACGACCTGGATATGGAAAATAACGAATCATCTGAAGGTTCTTCAATAAGATTCATTAGCAGAAAGTCTGTCTCAAGAAAACAATTATGTTTTTCTTCGGATTCTTCTGATTGCAACAGAAAAATATTGCAACAAAAACATTGATTGGGAGGAAAAGAAGTTTTAATTCTGATAATTGGGACCGGAATTTACAAAAGCATAAGAGAACAAAAAGCTTGACATACAGGAATAGAGGAGGACATTTAATACCAGCGAAAACATTTGTTGATTTAAATGTGCAAATGTCTTCAGAAGTACAATAAAAAAATCATTTCGGATGAGAAAGAGGCTGCGATGAAGTTATAGTTTACTTAGTCAATTTGAGGAAAATTTTATCTTACGAAGTTGTGTTAAGGAAATAAAAAGAAGACGCTCCACGAATTCCCTAAAGAACCAAGATCATATTCCTTTACATTTTATCTTCGAAAAGACTGACATGATATTCCTGTTTGCAAAAAATATTTTAGGGACACTTATCAGGTGAATGACGGGTGGATACACAAATATTGTCTTAACGAACAAGTTACGTATTTGGTTAATCAGTGCAGTTGCCAATAATTAAATAGATGATACACATGTTATAAAACATATAGAGTCATTTCTAGCGTACACTAATCACTAGAAGAGAGCTTATAATCCAAGACAACAATATTTAAATTCTGACTTAAATATTAAGAAAATATATGATATGTATACTGAGAAAAAAAAAGAATAGTTTTATATATCCCGTTCTACTGGGCCGATTGACGAAATTCAAATTGCGTTTTTCATGTCTTGCAAGCGCGACATAGGATATATATTAGATTTATATATAGCATTGTTCTAACGCACGTATTTTGACACAAAATCGGACTTTTCTGAAATGACATACCAATTTATTCCATATTTTCATTCTACGACTCAAATTATGCCTAATTATTAAATGTTGCAAAATTTAGTGCGAAACTGACGGAGAAATTCAAAAATTTATCTTGGCGCATTTTTCAGTTTGCACAAGAATAATTCACGTAGTGAACTTCTTGATTTATAGCAACGTATCTTTCTTTCCTTTTTTCCGTTATAGACGAGAGAAAAAAAAGTCATCGTTCATAATTTCGAATAATTTTAACAAAGTGCGTACACCACATTTGGTGAAATTATCGCTTACAACAAATATGCCAAATTTCAAAACGCGGCAACATGTAAACTCATGTATATCTTAGAAAATTGTGAATAAAAAAACTCTAATCTTTTGCAGGTGTTCCTAGAAATACATCTACTTTAAGACGATGTTAAAAGTTTTATAGGTTATAATTCAAAATGGTTTTCGAAAAATTTATAAAAAATATTTAAAAATACGAATTTTAAACATAAATCATAAGAAATGGGTGAACTAACTGTACTTGGAATGATCCTAAATTTCGAAATGTGAAAGGAAGAATTAAATATGTTTAATAAAAAAAGAGATATTAACAAATATATGCCAAATTCAATTAGCGGTGAGGAGCTAAAATTTTGAGAGCTAAATTTTTAAAACCTACTGGTGGGAAATTTACAAAACTTGGCAGTTTGGCATATTTTGAGTACTAGAATCGAAATATGGAAAAAACTGTCATGTCATTTAAAAAAAGGTCCAGTTTTGTGGCAAAACACCTATATTAGAACAATGCTATATATAAATCTAATACATATCCTAAGTCGCGCTTTCGAGGCATGAAAAACGCAAGTTGAATTTCGCCAATCGGCCCTGTAGAACGGGAGGAAAGCATCTTCAGAGACTGGCGAATAAATATATATCAAATTCAATTAACATTGAGGAGCTAAAATTTTGGGAGTCAATTTTTTAAAAACTACTCATGCGATTTCTACGAAACCTGGCAGTTTGGCATAATTTGAGTCGTAGAATCGAAACTTGGAAAAATTTGGCATGCCATTTCAAAAAAAGTCCAATTTTGTGTCAAAATACCTGTATTAGAATAATGCTATATATAAATCTAATACTTAGCCTAAATCGCGCTTTCGAGACATAAAAAACGTAAGCTGAATTTCGTTAATCGGAGCAGTAGAACAGGAGATATAGAACTGCCTTTTTTTTTTCAGTGTATATCACACAATGTGAAAAGAAAAATGTAGTACTAGTGAGAAAAAAATAATACTATAAAGCATTCTCTGGAAAATTTAATTTACATTTGAAACAATCGTCTAAGGGTACATGGCAAACTTGTGATTCTTTGCAAATAAAAAAATTCAGTCTGCAGATGGTGAGGGAATTCAGATGGCAGAGATTGATAAGAAAACTCACTTAGAAGAGGCTGAATGGAATCTCAGTTATACAGATGCAGATCGAATGCCAGCTCCGAAAAAGTTTTTGTATTTTCTTTAGATTTAGAAAAAGCTTTAGCCTTTAATAAACTGACCACATCCCTAGATTATTATAAGCAAAATTTATATGTTTATAATTTCGGTTTCTGTAATTTCAATAAAATATAAACAACATATTTGCTTGGCTAAAAGCCGAAGGAACTCGTGGGTCTCAAGAAATTTCATCATACACAATAAAGTGCATTAAGATTTATGCTAAAACTTTTGAAAAAAAAATAACATTCAGATTCATGTACTGGGCAAGATCCACCAACGGCAGAGCGGCAAATGTCGCTGAATACTAGTAGTTCAGTTCGAAGTTCGAAGTTCGAATTTCAGTGAACGGGCTGTCTGCACGGGCGTTTTCCTGATTTTCCCTATGGATAACGTGTATACGAACCAGACCTCTCTCCTCACGAAGGTCTCCCTCTTTTTAAGCAGATAGCCTAGTGTGCTTTGCTGTAACTTAATAAAGTACCGGACTGGAAACCATATACACTGAAAAAAAAAAGAGTCAGTTGTATATCTCTCGTCCTACTGGGCCGATTGACGAAATTCAAATTGCGTTTTTCATTTCTTGAAAGCACAACGTGGGATATATATTATATTTATATATATCATTGTTCTAACATAGGTATTTTGACACAAAATCAGACTTTTGCTAGAATAACATACTAATGTTTTTCCATATTTCGATTCTACGACTCAAATTATGCCTAGATATTAAATTTTGTAATTTATGGTGAGATATTTACAGAGAAATTGAAAAATTTATTTTGGTGTATTTTTTTCAGTTTGCACTAACAATAAATAATTCACTTGCCGAACTTATTAATTTATAGCAACCTACTTTCCTTTCCTTTTTTTTTCCTTGTCCACGAACGGAAAAAAGTCATCGTTCATACTTTCAAAAAATTTTAACAGAGTGCGTAAACCACATTTTCGCTATTATCGCTTATAATAAACACACCAAATTTCGAAACGCGCCGAAATGTAAATTCGCATATATCTTCGGAAATTTTGAATAAAAAGCTCTCATTTTTTGCAAGAATGCTTAGAGATATAGCTACTTAATTGAATCTACTTCAAGATGTTGGCAAAAATTTACAGGTTATAATTCAAAATGTTTTTCAAAAAATTTATAAAAATTATTTAAAACACAAATTTTAAAAATAAATCATAAAAATGGCCGAATTGTATTTGGAATGAACCTAAATTTCGAAATGAGAAATGAAGAATGAAACAAGTTTAATAAAAAGAGAGATGTTAATAAATATATACAAGTTCAATTTAGATGGAGGAGCTAAAATTTTGAGGGCTAATTTTTTAAAAACTACTCGTGCGATTTTTACAAAACTTTGCAGTTTGGCATACTTTGAGTCGTAACATCGAAATATGAAAAAAAGTGGCAAGTCATTTCAGAAAAACTCCGATTTTGAGTCAAAATACCCATATTAGAACAGTGCTATATATAAATCTAATACTTAACCTAAGTCGCGCTTTCGAGACATGAAAAACGCAAGTTGAATTTCGTCAATCGGCCCAGTAAAACGTGAGATATAAAACTGTTCCCCCTTTTTTTTTCTTTAGCGCAGTGTGCCGAACAAAACAGAAGTATCAAAACTGTCTTAAGTTTACTGAAACTTGTTCAAAGTACGGAAATAAGAACTCAGTCAATTGCAATGAATTTTTGGTAAGTGGACATACCTATTTGCCTAATGATTCAGATTTTGCCATTATTGGCTCACATGCGAAACAAAATTACAAATATTTTTTTACCAGATGATTGGTGCGATATAATCAAAACACATAACAAGTAAGTGCCATTTAATGCAATCCAAATGACTTGCCAAGATTTTTTTCTCAACAAAACCTGTAGAAAATTCAATCCTTAAAAGAAAAGTAAGCGTTACAAGGTTTCCAGGAAACTGGCTTAATATGCGCTGAATAAAGTTAGAAAAGTCCAAACCGCACCTCATACAGTTCAAATGTGACTGCATTGATGATCCAGAATTTAACGTCATTCTGTAGATATGTATCAGGTAGACCAACAGTTTGAAAAATGTAGATCATATTAAAGGTAGAACTGTAATAAGGGGAAAAAGAGACATGATGAACCAGCTAAAATTCGTTCCTTTTGTTAAAGATTACATGATTACTATAAAAACTTGAGAACAAATCGAAATGATGAAACCTCACGTACAGTTGATGAAGAAGACATCATTTATATTGCTGATGAATTAATCGCAAATAATATATTATAACAGAACTGATAATATTTATTTTTACGAAAAATCTGTAACAAAAATGTATAATAAAAAAATTCTGAAAGCTTTCAGATTTTATATTACAACCAAACGAGCGTTTTTTTCCTTTCTTTCTTCTGTTTCTTTCTTTTTTTTCTTTTCTTTCTTTCTTTCTTTTTTTTTTTTTTTTTTTTTTATTTTTTTTTTTTTTTTTTTTGTTTTTTTCTTTTTTTTTTTTTTTTTTTTTTTTTTTTTTTTTTTTTTTTTCGTTTTTGTCATTTACAAATACATACGGGTTTTGAAAGCATTTGAGCTAATGCCGGATGGTGCAAAACTATTTAAAAACAATATATCTTTAGTATTTCCGATAGACAGTCTCGTGCGCTAGAGATAAAAATATTTTATTCCTTACAGTGTTGTCACTGTTTGTTCGAAATTTTTAGGTTTTCTAATGAAAAATTTTTTTTCGTTTTTGTCATTTACAAATACATACGGGTTTTGAAAGCATTTGAGCTAATGCCGGATGGTGCAAAACTATTTAAAAACAATATATCTTTAGTATTTCCGATAGACAGTCTCGTGCGCTAGAGATAAAAATATTTTATTCCTTACAGTGTTGTCACTGTTTGTTCGAAATTTTTAGGTTTTCTAATGAAAAATTCGTTTAAGTTTTACAAAATATGAAATAGACAATAAAACAAATTCGATTTCCAAATTCGGACTTCCATATGCTATTGTTCGGGTGGAGAACTACGCTATTCAGAATTCGATGACTCTAGGTACCATTGTTTTTTTTCATAGTACGAGGAACATACATACATTCATGTTGATTCTTTATTATTTAGTTTTCTTAAATTATAACACAGGGCGATAATATTTGGTGGCAACGATTTAAAAAGTTATTCAACGCTTTCAGTGATTCGACGCAAAATGCCGTTTCGAGACTAATAGCCCTTCTGGACTAACGTCCATTTGGGGTAATTAACTTTTTCTGTAATAGAAAGCTTAAAACATTGAACACTGAATTTAACTTTATTACTTTTTTCGCTTGTCAAATTGATTAACTCCCTCAGTGATATAAAAATTGTAACATTACTGACGAGTACTTTTTGGCTGTTCTTTCTTATTAATTTTATATACCTTTAGACCTTTAGAGGAACATTTGTATTTATGCATCCTACAGTATTTATCTGAATGTATATTAGTATAAAAGGAATTTTAGAAAACAATATCCATTATTTTAGTTACCTTCTCCACTTTTTGTTTTATGAAGTTAATCGATTTGTGCAGTCAACGGCTCAACACTGTTTTATATCAAATGGATCAGGAAAGGCTTTCTCAAAGTAAGCGTGCCTTAAAACGCACTGTTCTCAGTTTTGAAACATGGGTATATGTTTTTGATGCAGAAACAGCTTTACAGGTAAGATAATGGAGCTGGAAAAGTAAATCAAGACCTAAAAGATCATGTCAGAATTCGATTAAAAATCAAGGTAATGAAGTAGCTTTTTTCTCCTTCAATTTCAGTAAATTTTAACAACTGGCCGAACTGTTATCATTTTCAGTGTTTTTCATTGCTTGGGCAAACAAAGAAATACACCATAAGTTAAAAATAAAATACATAAAAATACACCATAAAATGTAATAAAAAATATCACAAAATGACATAACCATAAAAGGCGTATTTTATTGTGGCATAAAATAATGCTATTCTATGGTTAAAGAGCTGTGTCGTAGTCATCGCTTTGCAAATGCAGATATAGTAAAAGCAAATTCACCATAAACAGTTACGTGGTTTCATGTTTGGTTGATTTGGTTTATTTAATTACGACAAAGCACGCGAGGGCCATCTGCCTGAGGGATGGATGTCTTCGTAGAGGATTTCATGAGGGAAGCTGGCTCGTATACACGTAACACACAGGGAAAACCACGAAAACGTCCATGTGGTCAGCTTGTTCTCCGGGACTCAGTTCCCGGACCGAATTACTAGTTTTCAACGACTTTACCGCTTGTCAACTGATGTGTCAGTATTTTCACGAAACGGATTATCCAACATGTTTAGAGGCTTGGAAAAAACATTCGCATGAAAAAAAAAGCATTTCAGCAAGAAGAGATTATTTTCTTGTAATAATATGTGTTGACCAATAAATCATAATAATAACATAATATGTGTTGACCAATAAATCAAAATCTTGAGTCTTATAGTCATTCCCGATACTTTTTGATCGGAGAAGAAATAAACTTAAAAGCACGCTTTCGTTTTCAACTAGCTTCATTTAACTTGTTTAATAATTTGTATATGTCTTCGAGCTGTAGAAATTTACTTCTGTGGCGGATTTGAAAACGTGTAAGGTATATTTTATTTTTATAACATTTATTTTAATTTAAGTAATCTTTCCTATCTTGCCTAGTTTCAACTTACAACTCCCTACCAGAATGAGTTATAGAATCGCGTTGAATTCAAATGAGAAAGAAATAGTATTAAAGAAAAGTTCAACTTACTTTCCTTTAATACTAAGAGAGAGAACTAGGTATTCTGAGTAGCGCGCGCTTGCCTTTCGGCTAAGTCTCTCTAACTGCTGTTACGCTCGGCTATCTATTAGGTGCCTTTTGATGGTTCGCCGACTAGTTAAAACTAAGGGCCATCTCCGTTAGATTTGTGTTAACTTCGGCTAAATCTCTTAGTTAATTATAGTTAGTTCTTATTTTTGAGTTCAAACCCGAGTGGAGGCTTTGTTGTAAGCCCGAAGAAAGGGGCCCATTGTTCATCTTATTTTTGAGTGAATAAAGGGTAATTAAACCTCCTTGAACCAAGCGATAATTCGCTTAACTGTTCATTAGGTTCCTCGATACTTAAATTAGGAGAATCAAAGTGAGGAACACTACAAGCTTTTAGATGGAGGTTGTAATGTATTTCTAAAATTTAAATACATTTTAATCTTCATATGAAGTGCAAAAATTAAGAAAATAAAACTGACAGCAAATCTAATTTTTCTCCCCGTCTATGTGTCAGGACTGAGTGTTCTATGCATAGCTTTAGGGAACATGGTGAAGTAACTCCTTCTAAACTACAGTCCTGCTCTGGAACAGTGAGCTGAAAAATATTGGCTTTGTTCTGGTGTAGATACTGTGCTGGAGAATAACTGCACGTGAAAGGGATTTAAAAATCCTCTTATATTAATTCACTATTATTTACACACTTCCCAACTCGGGAGGGATACAGAAAATAAAAGACCACACTTGGGCCTAACTTAACAATCAAATAATTTTAATACTAAAACTAAGATAGAAATTAAATTAAACTTTGCTCGCAGAGCAAATCGCGGAGTTTGACCTCTAACTAACTGGTGCGTAACAAGAAGTACTAATACTAGCGCACTTCAATTTATTCCAATATGCAATCACGTAGTAAGCACTATGGCTTATAATTTTAGCTACTAGCTGGTCAGGCGAACGTCGAGCAGAATGACCGTGATCTGAGACTAAAGCTCTCTCACACCGAGAGGTTTCTACCTCTGGTTTAAATAGTACTTCGCTATACTTCAAAATTAGCATAAGCTGAAAACGCGCGCTTCTTCTGACGGGAAGTTGAAACAGAGAAGAGATAGAAAGATTTAAATTAAAATAAAACTTGGTTAGTTTAACTAAAACCTTACATATGTTATTCCGTTTTCTCCACACGGCAGCATAAGAATTCCTTCTTTTTTTTTTGGGGGGGGGATGGTATTATTTTGGGCTTCAAGTTTCTGAGTTCTTCAGATAACCAATGATGTTCTTTCATCTTTCTATCACCCATTCTTTAACAAATAATGGAAGAAAGTAACTCACGTCTATTCGAACTTAAGAAAAGGAGGGAAATTATAGTATAATCTTTGAAATTCTATCTTAGCTTCAGAAGAGCAATGTAAACCAATTTCCCTGCAAAGTGAAATGTTTGTGACCATCAAAAAATAAATTTTTTTTGTGCATTGAGAATTATGAGATATATTTATTTAAAAGTATTTGTGAGATACAAATTGAATGGTTTTTAGACTGGACTATAAAGACTGAACTATAGAGGTTTCGAAATCTGCAAGACGATTTTACGAAAGCATATTGTTATGGATTTCATATTTATTTGGCTATTTATTTAGAATTGTGATTAAGATTGCTTTATGTTTCCCGTGCAACGCAGACGATTTTTGAAGAGAAAGCTACGTCGAAAAAAAAAGAAAATAAAAATAAGAGAGCGTGCATTTAATGTTTAATAAATAAATATCTCGTAATTACTGTTGCCATCCAGAAAAATCTAGAAAAATTGAGATTGTTCTACTCATCATTAAAAAGCTTATAAAAGCCGAATTGAAACACCTAATTTCAGTTGTTGCAGTTGTTGTTGTAGTTGTAGCTGTAAAAAGCGAACTGCTGTTTGTTTACTTAATGCTGTTATTGATTGTAGCGATTTCGCTGTGAGATAGAATTATTTTATCTGTTTTGAACTGAGTTTTTGCTAAACGTTTGAGATATTGTGATATTGTGCGAATATCTCTGAAGAAATATTTCAGCATTTTGATTTATTTCTTGTGGAAAGAATAAATTTTTGTTAACTTTTTACGACTTGTGCATTCAATCCATAACGAGCCCGTACGCACGCAACAATATAAATATGTTGTTTCTCTGTTTAAATATAAAAGACTGCAATGAGTAAATTTCAGTTAATAGTTTACAGCCTTGAAGAATTTACCTTAAAAGTTAAAAAACAAAATATGAAAATTACAAAATCATTAATGAACTACATTTTCATATTGATATAAAGACTTCATTATAACACCTGAAACATTTAAACTAATCAGTCATACTAGGCCTACTAGTTCAAGAATGAGTGCCCTAAGAACTGAAAATATGAAATTTAGAATTTTATATTTAAAATAAGCAGTTCACGGTGGTAAAAAATATTATGACATTATTTCATCGTAAATTACAGTATAACATAGTGACTTGTACACACTTTTAAATAGAAAAAGCATAATTGTTCAAGACGTAGCTGTGTATTTATTTCACTGGGTCGCTGGTCTACGAGGCTTGAAATGAATATGGTGTACGAATTCACTTCGAAAAATGTTTTTATTTCCTATTTCGCCCAAACACGATATTTGTTAGCTGTAAACAATAAACTATTAGTACTGAATGAAATATAAATTAATCATTAAAAAATTAAAAATAAGTGTAATATGAGAAGGAGAATCTGCAGATGTTAATTTGTTGTTGAGAGAAAAACTAGATACACCTTTGATGAATTAAAATAACGCTATAATGCTCCCAGTATTCCTTAGTAACATTTGGATACAATGTAAATTAAATATATTATTGAGATATATCTGTTAGGTATATTATTAGGAAAAATAAGATATTAAATAGCTAAGAAATGCGTTTATTGTTTCAAAGTTTGTTAGAATCTGAAAAAAAAAAATTAAAGATCTTGCGTCACATAGAATGATAATGCTGTGTAAACTGGTTTTTATCAGGCCGCATGGAAGATAATTTAAAAGTCTTATATTCTCAGGGACTGGCAACATTTACGAGGTTACATCAATAGCGTGATACAGTGAAACCGCGAAAAGGCACTGCTAGAAACATTTCTGACGGAGAAAAATTTATTCTATTGATTCTTATTACTGTCTTCAAGTTTTATTTCTAATATAAACACAGAACATTGGCATACGTAAAAGATAAACGAATGGGTAATTGAAGATTAGTGAGGCTTGCTCTGGCAATCAATTTTCCGATTTCTACTACCGTGTATCTTATATTTGAAATGAGCAGTTAAAATTGTAAATTTTAGAACGAGCAACTTCGTAATATGAAAATAATAATATTCTTTCAGATGTTCATTAAAATCAAATTTTAATCCTCCATTACATTGCACTATATTACACGTTTACGTAGAAATACCTTAAACCTAAAACTGACCAACTCTAATATCTCATTAGACCAAAAAGGAAATTTGCCCAGAAGGACTATTCATTTCGTTTTGGCATTTTGCGTTGATTCACTACAAGCGTTGTTTCACTTTTCAAACTGTTGCCACCAAATACTTTCCCCCTGTATTATATTTAAAGACATTAATTAATGAAGAATCTGCATAACTGTAAGTATGTTTCTCGCGTTGTGATGAAACAACGGTACCTAGAGCCATTCAATTTTGAATAACGCAATCCTTCTGCAAATATGGGCATTTGGAATTGTACAGAAAAAAAAACATTTTTATCTCCAGCGTATCGGAAATTCTAAAGATATGCTCATTTTAAAATTAGTTTCCGATATTGCTCTTGAACTGAATTTTACGGTTTAAGTACGAAGAACATGATATTTAATAAATGAAGGTAACACACAAAATGTTAAAAAAACGCTCGTTTGGACGTAATTTGAAATCTGAAACCTTTCAGATTTTTTATTGCTTGTTCTAAATTTTACTAACGTGACTTACACTTTTTATTTTTTGGTCGAATTTTCTTCTTCTTGAGCAATTTACTTGCAGTTTGAAAGTACTGCATTTTTGTTTGGGTTATCCAGCTAGTAGGATCGAATTTCTTTTTCTATACTATTCCTCGTTACAATTATTATATAGCAATTTCAGTTCATGTACGAAATATGATACATCTCTGAATGTTAAAGCGGAATTTACTGCAAGAAACATTGCTTGAGCTGAATCATCAAGCATCGAGCTTAACCTGCCAGTGCTAAATTTATGCTCCAAGACATGCAACCGTATCTCTGGAGCAACCTCACTTGTTGCGCATCATTCGTCCTGCATATCCGCTCGTCCATCCACACCTACTTCACCTCCCTACTCTCCGTGTCCACGTGCAGAAGCAAGGTTGCAGTTGGGCCCTCTACCGGCGATCCCGGACAACATCCCCGTCACTCGCTTCGAACGCCATCAGTTGATCAGCAGATCCCGCTGCGGATTGATATTTGCCATCTTTTTCCTTCGCTTTCAACCATCTCGAGTTGGTGGACCTGGAAGGAAAAAAACCCAGCTAAGCTTTTGTTACCCTGTGTGTACACTGGGATTTTCGTCGAGTGAGGGTGGGAAATCTTGTCCATGTGTTTGTGCTTGTGAATTTTCCCTGTCTGGGAGATCTTTGAGGATAGCGGTGGGCGTGTGTCAGGAGTGAAGAACAGCCATGATTTGGGAACGTTCGTCGTGATATACCCCGCCATCTGCCTAGAAGAGGTAAGTTCTGGTTTAGGTATCTGGTGACAGTATTTCCCCCATGGGGTGATTTTGAGTCGGGCACTTTTGTTACGAAATTGAAGATGTCTTTCTTCGGATTTATTTGTATATGACGCAGGGCTATATATAGCACTTAACCGATGTCAAAAATTGCTAGTGGAATATTGCTGTGGTCGAGAAATGGATTTTACTTTTAATCGTGGATGTTATTAGAGAATTATTAAAAACAGGGGAATGAGTTATTGAAGACTCAATTAAGGCATATATATATATGTCTGAAAATAATATATTAATGCCTTGTTTTAAATTTGAACGAAAATAAACAAAATTTATATCTTTTGAAGGTATATAAATATAGTTTGTGATAATGTTAAGCAAGACATCTGAATGTTACAGAAACGTGTGCGAGCATGCACATTATGAATTACTTATTGCAATACGTGAAGAGAAGAAGGAATCTTTTTTATGTTAACATTCTTCGATTTTTGTGTATTCTGTATTCCGCAAAAGCTGAAATACATGTTTTTCAGTCATAATAATTTCCAGTATTTGTAACTATTTATGTTTGAATTTGCTAGAACGAATATGAGAAATTTCATATATTGGTCGTTACTTTTATTATATGTTAAGCCTTTGTTTTCGTTCGTAATTAAATCTATACACGTTATACAGTATTTCTAGAATATTAAATCAGGGAGTTTGTTTTCTATAATTCCGAAACAAATTCTCAGAATAAGAAATATGTATTTATGCTTTACAAAATGAGCCCTAAATTAAAGAATTTTCTTTCAGAATTTAAATTTATTTAAAAATCAACATTTTTCTGCAGGTGAATAATGAATAGCTATATAATTCCGAATAATGACTGGTATTTGAGTAATGTGACATTCTTAATTGCGGTACAGTACTTTTAAATTCTTTTCTACATATTATTAATAATCAATATTAAAAATACTTAAGATATACATCTTTCGAATTCGGTATTCTAAGATTAAGAGTAAAAATATTTTCTCAGACTGATTGAAAAATAAATTTGAAAGCCTTACAACCTGTTTTATATTTCCATTATTAGTTAAATTACTTAGAAACAAGGCCGTACCGGGGGGACCGCCCCTCCCCTCTATCGGGGGGCCTCCGGAAAACTTTTAAGTTTTTAAGTATATGTACTAATATGTTGGAATGTAAAAAAAAGTAGCTAAAATGTAGTCTGCATTGAAAATGGTAAAGCTTATTGTGAAAAGGTACTTCTAAGAATCAGTCCGTCACTTGTATTTGGTGCTAAACGCTTTTTAAGTAGCTAAAATGTAGTCTGCATTGAAAATGGTAAAGCTTATTGTGAAAAGGTACTTCTAAGAATCAGTCCGTCACTTGTATTTGGTGCTAAACGCTTTTTTGAGAGTGCGTATTTTAATTCCTTCTTGCAATAGAACCTTTTCATAGTTGGAGTTCATTAAAAACTATCGTCCATCAGCAATAAGTCAAGTAAGACTTAACGGTTTGGCTACTCTTTTCATTGTAAATACTATACTAAAAACATTAATTTTGAAGGTGCTATAAAAAATTTCGAGAAAAAAGCTTGCAAAAACAGTTTTAACTTTTTTATTGACAAAAACGTTAATTTAAAAAAAAATAAAAAATGGCAGCTGTTTTAAATGCATGTTTGCCATTTAAATGTAAGTTGCTTTTCCTTTAGACTTAAGATTTTTTTATTTTCCAAATCATTTTGACTTTTAATTAAATAAATGTGAATTATATAAATCGTGTTCGTATTTTGTGCATAAATATTTTCTCCCATTTTGGTACTAAGATAAATGTCAGTAATGATGTTTATTTTCTAAATTGATGAATAAAGGTATAACCACTACTAAAAGGTTTTAGTTATAGGAATTTAGTAATTAATAATAATAATTATGAAATGCTATAAAATGGGCATTTTTTAATAAAAAATTTTATCAAGTTATATTATTATTGTGATTTTTTTTACGTTATGTTAAGCTATTTTGCAAGTTCATGGCTAATAATAGGAAACAAAATTAGAGACAAATTTTATTAATAACGGTACCACATTTATGTAGAATTATAAAATGGCATCTTTAATATTTTAGTGCTACATCATTAATCAAAATACAAATGAAAGTGAAAAATTTTCCAAGGACAGCCTGTATTCGCATATGTTTAAACCTACTTTTAATAAATAAAACCTACTTTTATGATTCAAATGCTATAAACGATTTGGTATTTACATTACTGATGATTAAAATTTGTATATCGCCAGATTTCTTCTTAGGTATTGCAAGAGGTACGTTGTAAGCTTATTTCAGCGTTGCTTTCTGAAAGGAAACATTTTCTGGGTCTGTAGCCTTTCATACAGACTTTTTTAAGATTTCTTTGAAAGATGTCTTATTAAAAGGAGTAATCCAATGATTGTTTTTTCCGCTTTAAGTACAGAAATGTTGTTGAAATGCCAAGAGTCGCTGTTAGTATTTGCAATAAAATTTTTGCATGAATAAATTCGTCAATGCCTCATCTCTTAGGTCAATAAATTCGTCATGCCCCATTTCCAAGAGTTTGAAATGGTTGCCTTGTAAGGTATTTCTCCCGCCTTCTTAGCATGCCTTCGTGGTGTAATGCTCAGCACATTCGGTGCGTATTCGAGAGGTCCGTGGTTCGAGTCCTGGCGAGAGCATTGCTCATTTTTCATCCCTTCAGACATTAAGTGTTTTACAGCTCTTGCCGGTTTAACTGAAGAAGCATATTGAAATGGAGCATAGACGAGGTCTGTTTGCAATAATCGTTGCACTTTGTTTTCAGTTAAAGAGTGAGCGGAATCTTCATCTTGCATGCGCCGACAGCAGAAGATTTATGTGTTATGCGTTTAATGTTTAAGTATGCTATAGCACACAAGTAACAAACAAACTGAGCACCTAGCGCAAACTAAGTTGTGTCAGTATTGTAGCGAATGTACGCGAGAAACTAAAGGATGCAAAGGAGACACTGCTGCCATTTGTTAGTGGGATAAACTGAACTAAAATGTGTGTAATAAATAACTTTTGCCGCAAGAAAAAAAATATTTTCCAATGTTGAGAACGATTGTAACTCAGGTTTCATATTTTATCGATTTGTGCCATTTTTTTTTTGCTGCATATAAACAAAATGGTAAATGAAGTTTTAATTTCTGATTCGTGAAATTAATTTAATTATAAGATGGATTATTTTAATGGACAATAGATGTAAATTCCTAGAGTATGACAAGAGGAAAAATAACAAAGTATAAAACATACTTATTATAATAATAATATCTAAAATGAAAGATTGCAAAAGGCTGTACTCCAAAACAAAATCTGATGTGGATACCGCATGATTTCTTTGTACGGCCTATATACACATTTTTTCCTATTTCCTAGAATTTCACTAGAGATATATTTCTCACCCAGTAAACTCAGTTCTCACTTCTCTACAAGGCAAAAATATATAAAAACTGAAAACATTTTCATTAAAAATTGCAAAATACAGGAAAACATAAAACACTAAATACAGTTAAATAATTAAAAAGAACAATTTTTGAGTTTCTCCTGGAAAACAAGCCATTCGGGCGGCGGTCAGGAATATAGATTTTTCGGTGCACAAAAGTGAACCTTACGTTTGCTCCCACTCGGCAAAAAGACACTGAAGTTGGTGCAGAAACTGACTTCTTTCAGTATTGTACTAAGAGTTTCAAATGTAAACAGATGGCGGCCTTTTTAGTCTCAGTACTACTTAAACAACTTTTAAATTGTTCATAATTCTACAACTATTGCATGCAGATTAACTAAAGGCA
>KK117834.1:0-13541 GCA_000611955.2 Stegodyphus mimosarum
CAAAAAAGGAGAAGCACAACTACATATTATAGCAGTCCTATGTACAAAATTTCCACATTCTGATGCTACACGTTTTTGAGTTATGCGTTTTTGAGTTATACGTACGCACGTGCAGACGTCACGAAAAAAAATCTCTTCTAAATCCATTTTAAATTAGTTTTATAATTCGTTTGTGGAAAAAGAGTCCTTTATTCTGCCCTTACGTGCAGATGTCACACAAGAACACTGTTAAATTGCATTCGATAGCGGTCAATACGGATATTTTCGTTGAAATATGATACCCGGAATTATTCGTGATTACAGTACTTCCTTTACTTCGTACAAGGAGGTAAAAATAATGGTATTATTATCTACACATTTATTAAGTTCTACATAACTTGATTAGTAACCTTGCTGTAAATTAAGTAGAATTTTGCTGGCGTTTTTATAACTAGAATCGACATTAGAATTAATGCATATTTCAGTATCTTTCATTTTACTTAATTGTTTTGATTCTTTATGAGTAACCAATTTTTCTTTTCTTACAGCTCTAAAATTATTAACACATAGTGGGGTGACTATACAAATAAGCTTTAAGAGGTCATTTTAATGTAGTTATTCAGTACAAGAGGGAAAGTTAGATTCTAAACTTATGTTATACGTGTTGCCAAGTCATTTGAGTGATTATTCATGCTCTATGTCACAGACAGACATATTACCAAGTCCTTTGTCTGATGGCTTGTAAAAACTTCAGTTTTGCTGCACGCAACATTTTGAGTTTAGGCTTCATTTCTAAACACCTAAATCAAAAATTTACAGCGTGGTAACCATACAGACATTTCAAATGCCTGGCTATTATGAAGATGTTCTACCTCGTGGTCCTCGATGTTTATGCATTATTCAAGCAAAGATAAGTGTCACTGTAATTTCTACGTAATTTTCCAGTCCTAGACACATACAAATAGATACACAGTGGCGCCTCGGTACACGTCATTAATCTGTTCTAGATTTCTGGAAGTATATCAAACGAATTGTTCCAGTGAGAAGTAAAGGAATACAGTTAATCCACTCTTATAAAAGAAAGACTATTGTTATTACTATTACACCGTTTAATGCTAAATTACAGATGTGGTAGGTGTAAGATGTACTGTACACAAATGAAGCATTTTACATGATATTGTACATGATATTTAATGTTTCTCTGATATCTAGATCAAAAGCAATTTTCAGCGTGCGCTAAAGTCTACGATCTTCGTTTGGTAATCGATATCGTTAGCTAATTTAATAGCACCTTTGTTTTTCACATTCGCAGTCGTAGATATCATCGTACGTCGTATAGTGTACGCAATAGTTAAGTATCGGTTATGCATGCCGTCTTTCATACTTCTCAACAGTATCTTTCTTGAACTCCATTGTGGTGATCCTAACAATTTTCTTCGTTGTTTGACTCTTTTCATTATCTTTCCTAAAACTCATTGTTAATAAATTTACAAAAAAATTAAGCGGCGGGCGAAACACAAAATCAATTAAAAATTCAGAGTTTTAGTACAAGCTGCTTACTGAATATTAGCAACAGGCACAGTCGTACCGCAGACATGAACAAGTGTAGTTCCCGCAGTCGTGACTCATCAAACTCAGATCATATTCGAAACAAATGTGATATACGAAACAAAACTTTTCGCGGATAAACAGGACATACACCAAGCTGGACGTATTTCAAAGCGAACACATACCGAGGCCCACTGTAGGTACTTTTTAAGGGAAAGTAGCACACGTACCTGACAGAGCATTTTGGTGAACGTATGATTCAGTAATTTAATTGGTAACCATGAAGATGGTCTGCGGCTGGCCTATTTTGACTGCAAACTTTTAAAGTATTCTAATCACCAGTTCACATATGCATGAAAAATAGTTCAGATCAACGAGGTCTGTACATAGTCCTATACACTTCCTACTGCATAGGCCTTTAAGCCTAATTCTATTAAGATAATCTGGAATTTTAGGCAGCACCTTGTAGGAATTTATATTTATTTTGACTAACCAGTTAAGTTTAAATTTATGTTTTCTTTCCTATAAGCCTTCATTCCCCTAATTGGCAATGCCAGAATATGTAAATTTGGTAGAGCGCGTGAAGGAATGTAATTTCTACCAGTAGGAGAAAAAGTTTTAAATTCTGAGCTCTAGAAGGGAAAGTTAGAAATAGTGGTAAAGTACCGTACCTCTGTAGCGTGAGCTTCTGATTCTGTACTTATTGCTGGTTAAAATGGCGTAACTGAGCTATTATTCTGCTGCCACTAGATTTTCACGCGGTTTTGGGTAACAGGATTATCTGAGACCTCGGGAAAATTCTACTACTTTGCTAATATCTTTGAATTTTAAGTTTAGTTCCTGTTAGTTGAGTTAACGCTCGAGCGAGGCTTAGTTTGTTAGCGTCAAGTCGACGCATTGTGAATTTTAAAGCTTCTCATGAAGCCTCTTTTAACCCTTTTCCTGTCTGGTTCCTGAACTTACTTCAGCCGTCACTCTAGAAGTAACTTTTCCTGAGACTCCATGTGTAGCCCTTTCTCAGTTTTACTTGAGAAAACTTTTTTGAGAAGATATACTATGATTCTAGAGACTTTTAAAACTTGGGTCTTATTCCCAGGCCTACCAGACCTCGGCAATAATTAGACACTGCGTGGAAGTTATGACGTATATCTAACTATTAGTCATGATACAAGCAACTACTTGGAGGATGTTGCTTGCATCATGACTTCCAGGGTGTATCTTACCATACGAGCGTCGTCTGGGATGACCATTGGCCTGACTTTGTTTAAAAGTCTAACAATGTTAATATTCATGCTGGCAGAAAGGTCTTCCATGTACAAATATTACGTGGGCATACAAGGCCTGTGTATAAGCATACATATTACAAACATTACAAACCTATTACAAACATTGTCTTGTATAAGTTACACGAGACTTGTAATACTTATATATAATGTACATAACACTTAGATATGATATACATGATATACTTAGATATGATATACATGATATACTTAGATATGATATACATGATATACTTAGATATGATATTCATAATGCTTAGATATAATCATGACAAGAAGAATCTCCCATATATAAATTACAAACATTGTCTTGTATAACTTACATGAGACTTGTAATAATTAGATATACTGTATATAATACTTAGATATGATATACATAATACTGTATATAATTCTTAGATATTATATACATGATACTGTATATAATACTTAGATATGACATACATAACTTTTGTTTAACTCTGGGTTGTTCCTTTTGGCTCTATATCTGTTTTTCAAATTAATTAGAGCAATCTTTGCAAGCTAATTTTGCACGCATTCGAGCCGCCCCCTTTTTACTTCCTTGTACGAAGTAGAAAGAAAGTACTGTAATCGCAAAAAAATCATATTTTTTCAACGAAAATATCTATTTTGACCGCTATCGAATGCAATTTAGCGAAGTTTTTGAGTGACATTCGTACGTAAGAACAGAATAAAGGATTCTTTTTCCAAAAAAAAAAATGTATATATATATATATATAAATGGTTTAAAATGGATTCTGAATAGCTTTTTCCCTCGGAGTCTGTGCGTACGTACGTCTGAATCTCATATAACTCAAAAACGTGTACCCTCAAACGTTGAAATTTTGTATATAGGACTGCTATAACATGTAGATGTACACCTCCTATTTTTGTTGCAATCGGCAGCACAAAAAGTATATAAATTTATGTATAGATATATCTACTCTGTTACTCACCTCAGTGAGCTGAGTATTTATATTCTTATATGTTGGCAAATTGTGCATTTTTGCTTTGAAAATGATTGAATTGTGTTGTTCTTATCTTTCGGTTAAGGTTTTTATGCCTTTAGTAAATCTACATGCAAGATTTGCGGAATTATCAACAATTTAAAATTTGTTTAAGTGCGGCTAAGCCTAATCATTTTTCTCATGGCGGACATATTTGTTTACATTTGAAACTTAGGAGAATATTGGATTTGTTGTCAATCTAGAAAAACTAAGCTTCGCAACAACAAAGACAACGCCTCCTTTTATTATTGCGAATTAAATCATGCTTAATCCATTCCAGAATTTATTTTAGGAAATAAGTGTTTAAGATTTACGTCGTAATTTTTAATATAGATATTTTGAGTTTTTATGTATTTTTGCCTTGTCGCGAAGTGAGAACTCAACTAATTGAATGAGAAGTACTGAATCGTCTGCGAAAAACTATTTCTTTTTTTTTCTTTAATTTCTTTTACACATCGTTTTAGATTTATTATAGTATTTGAATAGAGCATGCGGCAAGGATTAGGTAAGTCTCCAGATGATATATATAATTGTTGTGCATTCTGATGAGTTATAAAATGAATGAGATGTAACGCTGTTAAGTGAAGCTAGCTCCAGTGTCGTTGTGGTAAACAAATATAGAGAATTTTAATGAGTGCATTTATTCAATTGTGATTTATGCGCTACCGATGAAGTATATTTAATTCAACCCAATAAGTTTAAATGAAATACAAAGTGCGTATAATTTAATATTCCGTACAAGGAAGTCATGTGGTGTACGCATCAAATTTTTTTAGGTCTTAATTACGGCAATTTTCCTGATAGGTTTATTAAGGGAATCCTTTAACCGTATATGATTATAACTAATTCGTTTACTTTAAAAAAAATTAGCAATTTTGTTTGCATATTGTTTTTTATATTTTGAATCTTAATCTGTATTTTCGAGTATCTACGTTTATATTGTAATTTCGCTCTATTTAGGGTTACGAATACAAGTCGGGAAAAGGTCTGAGCATTTGAGAGTCACTAAAAGATATTTTAAAACGAGAATTTATTTCGAAATTTACTGTCCTGAATCTCAAATGTCTCAGAGGAACGAAACGTGTATTCGGAACTAGTTGATCAACTTGGTTTTGGGCTTCAAAACACTTTTCTCGATAAGTTCTGTTTGAAGCGTTGAACTGAGGAGATCAATATTTATTTTTATTTTATTTTATTTTTATTATCTTTCCTTAGCAATACTTTCAATATTGTAAAATTTTTTAATTGTACTATCTTTGGGTGCAATTTTCTTCAAGATACAAAATGGTTAGGATTTTCATAGGATAGAAACTGTAAACGTGCATTTAAACTGCACTTTTACCTTTTTCCTAGAAAGTTTGAATTTTTTGCGAACTTGCAGCAATTGCGCATTTTGTCTATTAGTTTCTAAACTTTGTTCTATTAATCTCTTAAGAAAATGTCTTCTGTTTATTGAGTTGTACATAATACTTAGATATAATAATAGTTAGATATACATAATACTTAGATATAATCATGACAAGAAGGATCTTCCATATATAAATTACGAGCATATTTAGATGTTGTCTTGTATAAGTTACATGAGACTTATAATGCCTAGATAAAATGTTTCTTGCAGATTTACCAGACTATATCTTGTAGTTGTTCTGATCTGTTGCGAGAGTGCGATCGGACAGTCTTCTACGTAAAATTATAGAATGTTTATTTGTAAATATGTTTTCAGTTCTTCATCTTTCGAGTTAATTTAATATTCTTTTTAATGCAATTGTATTTAACTCAATGACTTTTCGGATTGAATAACACATTTCCGATTGAACAATTAATGTCTGAAAGTAGAAGAGAAGAACATCTTTCTTTTAAATAAAGAACATTGTAAAATGTATGAGATCATTCAATCAGCAATTTTCTATTTTATAAATTTGTTAAAAATGATCAAATAAAATTAACAGACATCGATTCGATGAACTCATAGATAAAAGGAAGGATTTTTCCGGCATAAACTCATTTCAAAAGTTTACTGCTGCTATTTGTATACGTATAGTAGCTATTAACCCATTTTTCGGAACACTTGATTAGCATATTTAATTGTTTCTCGTTTTTACTGAGTAATAATAGTTCAGATAAGCTCTTTCAAGGTTTCTTAAGATTTATAACTTGATTTTTTTAAGTACTATATCAAGTTCAATATGCAAGTTCATTGCATCTACAAATACCTCTCTTAAAATGAGAAGGATTAATATAAATGTATTTAAATAATTGTGTTAACTGATTTGTTTCTTTTCTGTGCTTGGCATTTTTATGCTCTAGTCTAAAAATATAACCTTAAAAGTCTTAAGATAGGCTAGAAATCAGTTTCGGAATGGTGCTTCATGTGTAGGTGAATTAACCTCAAATATTATAATAATATTTTTAAAAACGATATAGGTGCTTAAATTAACGTACTGCGTGGTGTTTTCAGAGTTATGCAAGCAATAAATGGCTTCCCGGGAAAGAACCAAGAGAACTGTGGCGTTATTTAATAAAGGCAAGGAGTTTCAAATCGTGGACAAACATTCAAACGCTTTCAGTGATTTTATACACCCATTAGATATCACAGGAAGAGGCTTCAAATTATCTTAACGACAGCAATATGTCGTCAACGCTTGTCACGTTCTGTTCAGGATGGACAACCTAAATTGTCGTCTGGCTACCTACACTAATGACGTATTGTCCGCGCCATTGTTTAGAAGTAAAGAGCGTCTTCGAGTTCGGCACCTTTCTTGTTGCATCGCTTATTTTTCATCATCAGTTTTTTGCGTTCGCATGGGGTTGCAAGATTTGGCGATTTAACATCCATTAACTAATTACAAAAACATAATTACCAGTTAGGATGGCGTTTATGAAAATTTATTTAACGCAAT
Organism: Stegodyphus mimosarum; assembly: GCA_000611955.2. NCBI lineage: Eukaryota > Metazoa > Arthropoda > Arachnida > Araneae > Eresidae > Stegodyphus > Stegodyphus mimosarum. Next base: position 6,718 of record KK117834.1, read on the forward strand.
TAAACAAGAAGTAAATAAATGTGCATTCTGGAAGAAAAATGACAAAATGCCTGAAATGATCGAATTTGCGATTTGAGCGCTAGTCACCTTAATATCATAAATATTATCACGAGAAAAAAGGCTAGTGATCTACCTTCACAACATTTCTTTTTATTCTTAGTTTCAAGAGGCCGACATGATATATAAATTAAAATGAAAAGTGTAAAAGCGCACATTAGAATATAATCTGGATCATTTTGAGCATTGTTGAAACTATTCCAAATCTTTTTTAAAGTATATTTGTAAAACGTTTTGAATTTTTAAGACGAATTGTATACATTTCATTCATCTGTTTATTTTGATAACCAATAACAACCGCATATTTCAAAATATCGCTAACGTTCCGTCACTTTTGAAAGATAAACCTTAGAGTTACAGGCAAGTATCTAGTTCATATCTTGCAGCAACAGCACCTACTGATTTTCTCCATCTGGTATAGTCTTAAATTAATTTCCTTGATTTTACCTATGAGCGCAAAAGCCTTTTATATCTTAGAATCTTCATTAAGATTAGCTTTTGGATCTTGGCCCATAACTTCATTCAATTTTTAAAGTTCATAACAAATTGAATTTCGGTATCATATCGATGCTAATCAAAATGCTTACGGAATGAGGTTACCTTGAATAATCTGCTTACAAAACTAATTCGCTTCGAATCAGGTTCATGCGGAAACTATCCGTTGAGTAAAAACATTGTTTAACAACCTTAATCGGCTGAAAATAGTAAGCATGATTTTCAAAATTAATGACATATAATGCTTTTATAAATCACATATGACGCATTTCATATAAAGCTTTTCAACATTAGGCGATGATTTATCAGCCATGAATTTGCTGCCTTGCGTAAGTCTTTTAAATTCATATGCGTGTTCAAAGCTAATAAAATGAGCTAATAAGAAAATATTTTAATTTAAAACACCTTTCTACTGCTTATTATTACATTTCTTTTATCAGAAAGACATTTTTCCTTCACTTGCTTGTTTTTCTATAGGTAATAGTAATAGATTTCGAATTATAGTTATAATTAAAAGCCGTAATTTGTCTCACGATTTACAGAAATTAAATATCACATTTCTTTTAATTGAACCAAAGCAAAAGGGTATAAGTATGAAACTAAACCCATGTCTAGTGCCCGAAATGCTAATGCTTTTGGATATCTATAATTTCATTGCTCTTAAAAAATACCCCCTGTCTTGGGGGCAAAATTTTTAATCGATTTTTAATTGAGTATACATCATTTTCTTTACCGATGATGTAGAACCAGCTAAGCAAATGCGTTACACTGAAAAAAAAAATTATAAAGCTTTTTCTTTCATTTTTGACGAAGCTTTTTTTTTTTTTTCCTTGGGGTACAAACTTACAAACTTGAAATTGTGATATTATTTCTTTTCCAATTGAAAATGGTCTTACCGAAGTGCTACCTTAACAAAGTTTATACTCTTTTTAACATTATAGAGATTACTAGGTGGTATATTTTGGTAGCTAAACACAATATTCTTATCCAGAATTATATTACGGATTTTCCAAATGCATGCACGAGAGAAATACCCTTATTCCTTACAAAATAATTTATTTATTTAAAATAAACAAAAATCATTTGAAAGATCTATTGATAGTTTATCATGTTCTTCATATTGTTTTTCTTTAGAAAATATCTTGATATTTTGTCTGTGATTGCACTGGTCTGTTTCCAAATGTCAAGCTTACATGTGGCTGAAAGGATAAAACTCCGATTCTCTGCGGTTGAACGAGCTAACTGCGTTCTGTTTTCGTGGTTTATCTCATTGTAAAGAATATATGGTCTAGTTTCTCTTAAAAACTTCTCTCGTTTTACCTTAACCAAAATAAATCAACCATTAAAAAATCTTCTTCGAAGACATCCCTGTCCACAGACAAAGAGCCATAATATGCTTTGCTACAAATAAAAGAATCCCAATCCTCTTTGCTTGATCATCGAATTAAAATGTTGAGTTAAACAATTACTGTAATTAATGATATAATCGTAAATCCAAATAATCTTATCACTTTGAAACTGTCAATGCACTATGAGTATGTAACTCATCTTCATCCCATGAATATTTTCTTGAAAGTGGTTTTTGTCGCATTTGGAAAATGGAAATGAGAAACACGTGAAAAAAAGTACACGTGCATTAAACTATAATTTTGCGATTGTAGAGATAAACTGAATAATAATCAGAAAATTATGGTGGTGAGAGCAAATTATCGGCTTTTCAATTTTACTAACACTTTATAACCATTAAGCTCCAAGACAGTAAACAGTTTTCCAGGCATTTGGCGACATTGGCGATTACGTAACACAACCCAGTCCTCTCGATTTTGATTAGGTGTTTCGATAGAAATGAAACCATTAGAAAGAACAAAACAACGAAAGCAACAACCCTACAAATACTCAAAGTCATTTCTCCATGGTTGGTTACGGTTCGAAAGGGTTACGGGCGGACTGCTTTACCTGAGTGCAAAAGAAGTCTCTGATCCACGTGACTCGAATGCTTCATTACAGTTCGCTATCTCTGAGATCTGATACTAAATCTCTCTTCCCGTGTTCGAGACGTGAAAAGGATTGTCTGGCCTTCGAAGTTTCAATCGTTTTCGTTTACTCTTCCGAGCTATAATGAAGAGAAGGTGAGCGGAATGGATTGTTTGAGATGGCAACAAGTTCGTTCACGACTTCCGAGATAAAGCAAAATTCAATTTCGGTACAAATTGGGATTCGAGCCATGGGTAATGGGGAAAAAGGGGTAATTAGCTATTGTTGTTTAAGGCTAATTGACAGGAACTGGTTTCTTTTTTACTTTTACGTATTAAAAGCAAGAAATAATGTTAATGCAGTGAATCTGGAAGGCTTTAAAATTGTAAGAAACGTTTTCTTCCTTGTTGTGTAGACCGCTGTTGAACTTTCTTCCATAGGTTATACTTACTTTTAGAAGAACAATGTCTTCATTCGGTTGCACATTTGTGTAACGTGCAGGCTTTATATGATAAAAAGAAGCAGATTTATTTTCTTCATCAGTTCGACAAAATGGCCTAAGCAAATTCGTTTAGTATTATTAAAATAGCTAGGATTGATATAAGAGATAACTTAAGTTCTTGCCATTATATCACAGAATTTTTTTTTAATCGAACGGCAGGCACTTACCTTTTCTGCCAGCTTTGGCCACTCCTAACCCTCAAGGGTGGCCATTTTATTATAGAGGCACCTAACAGTTGACCACCGTTACCTCCTATGAAGGGACAGACAATTTACATCAATGCCTTTTCCAGGATTCGCACCCAGACCTTCGATATGGCAGCCGGGGCTTCTAACCACTATACCGTCTGGGTGGCACATCACACAATATGCCAATTAAGTCCTTAAAACTGTAACTGATGAGTTTGATGCGTCAACTTCTGCTGACCTTCATATCTATCAAACTGTTTTACTTGGAACGGATGTTGCAAACCTTTCTGCAGTGATCCTTACATCTTTGATAAGACTATCCTGATCGGAATAGTAGTCATCAATGCTGGCTGTGGCATCGTTTGATCAAGGCTCGAATCCCGGACATGTTCTTAAATGTATAGTGTCTGTACGAGCACTGGAAGTGTAAAGACATTATTTTGAACTAATCAATTATTTTTATTTGAAGAAACTTCGCTCCTTTCCCTTCTGATTTTAATTTCCTGCTAGAATGCAAATTTAAATTCAGTATTTGCAAATTCTCAATGAGTTCGCAAATGGAATTTAAGTAGCAGAACGTAAGAATTCGCAATAGAAGAGTTAGTTATAAGTGGAGCGGTTTACGCTGAAAAGGAGTTTACGCCGCGTGTTTGAAAATAGCTCTGTAGCTGAATATTTATGCTAGAAACTTACTTTAAATTATATTAACATTTAAGACTCGGGTTTGCTGTGTGCGGATTTAATTGAAGTAGGAGTCAATTGTGTAGTTAAAATTTAACTAATTCTGACTGTACATACTATTTTAAGTTACCTAACCACAAGTGGTGGTTAGTTGTGAGCCCCGTGTGTGTTCTGTTCAGTTTAATTTACGTAAAAGGGCTATAACCTTCATAGACGTTCATCTGTTTTTCAAGACATAGCGAAAATTCGCTATGTATCTTCAATAGAGTCCACATTTTATGCCCCCCCCCCCAAAAAAATAACACGGCTCTACAGAAGCACTTAAATATTTCGAATCCCGGAGAAGGTATGGATGTTTGCAAATGTATCGCAGTGTCTGTGCGATATGGGGACACTTTAAATATGCGGCGAGACACAAGTCCTTCAGAGAGGCTGGTGGTAAGGGAAGAGGGGTGGAAGACTGTCGGACGTGTGACCCCGGGGTGCGCTCCATCAAAACTGGGGGGGGGAGAGGTGGAACTGAACATCGTACTGTCACCTGTATGGTGCTCGAGGCTCTTGTCAACAACAGGCGCAATCTTGCACTCCCTGTCATGATGAATGTCGTAGATTCGTTCTGATATTACTGTCACACAAGTGAGATAAGTCACAGCAACATATTCCTTGTAAATAATAAATGATTCTATAAACTCCACACTTATAAGGTAAACATAAGAGATTATCATACAAGAGTTATTTGTAATAGTTAACTCAATTTTGATTGTAAACTTTCCTTCTTAACCATTTCGAAGAGTTGCAGCAAAACCACTTTGAATACCCGTAAATGAACAACGAACAACTTGGCAGTCAAAAATGACGTTTATTTAAGGACGGATTTCGTTTCACAAAAAGTGGAACTTTTTTTTCGTATTGACAAAGTTAATTGTATTTTATGGATTTTAAGCAATTTTTCGCGAATCGCATTACATTGTGTACAGCTCGGCTTGAATATGAATTCGGTTTCTGTAGCAACACCAAAGCAAATCTGTTGAAACTACGTTTAGTAACTGGAATTCTAGCGTGATAGCTATCGATATTGTTATTTAAGAGCTCGTGATTAACCTTTGTTAAATAAATAAATGAATAAAAGCTACGCATAATTACGTTATTCAAACTGTTTAGTGAGTTGATTGCAGTTTGAATAATGTGTTCCATTAAAAATAACTTGAAAGAGAAAAATATCATTTGCGGAAAAGAAAGAAAATAATAATAATAAAAAAAAACTTTTTTTAAAGTAATGGCAAATGTACTTTCACATAGAAAAGCAAAAATCCAGTATTCATTTAAAATGTTCCCATGTTCTGTTCCATATTCTCATTCGTATTGTTATGGATTTCGTATTTATTTAGCTATTTGTTTAGAATTGTAATTAAAATTGCTTTATTTTTCTGTGCAACGCAGACGATTTTTCAAGAGAAAACTAGGTAAAAATAAAAGAGCTCGTGCATTTAATATTTAATAAATAAATATCTCGTAACTGCTGTTGCCAATCACAAAAATCGACAAAAACAAGGTTTTACCAGAATATTCTAGTAAATAATTAAAAACCTTATAAAAGCCTAATTAAAACACCTCACCTCAGTTGTAGCTGTTTTTAAGCGAACTGCTGTTTGTTTACTTAATGCTGTGATTGATTGTAGCGAATTCGCTGTGAAATTGGATTGACTTTATCTGTTTTGAATTCAATTTTGTTTGACGTTTTGAGATATTGTGATATTGTACGAATATCTCTGGGGAAATATTTCAGTATTTTGTTTTATTTCGTGTGAAAAGAATAAATTTTATTAACGTTTGAACGACCTGTGCATTCAATCCATTACGTACCCGTATGCACACAACAGTATTGTTCTATTGATTAAATTAGAAAAGTAAATTCTATCATGGAAGGTATTGAATGAAAGAAAAAATATCATGCCTCCTTCCTTTAAAAAATTAACAGTCGATTTTATTGCATGCAGTTCCTACCCCTTCTTTCAGAACTAGATCTGCCTGCATTTTTGAACATTTTAAATTATATATGAATTGTAATATAATTAGCTACAAGTATGCATTTTAAGACTATGTAAAACGACAGATAAGCTTAAATAAATAAAATAATAATAATAAAGAAGATAAGAAGCAAATCGAATAAAACAAAACAAACAAAAAAATTAAAGCTCTCAGATTTTATATTATTACTATTATTATCATATATTATTATAGTGACTTTTTTTCATTTACATACACATACACGTTTCAAGAGCATTTCGGCTCATGTCCCTTTAGGGTTAAAAATATTTAAAAAGAGCATATCTTTCGAATTATCTATAGACAGTCTCGCGCAGGAGATAAAAATATTTTTCTTTTTTCGTACAGTGTTGCCATTGCTCGCTTTGAAATCGTTGAGCTTATTAATCAAAAATTCGTTAAAATTTTTATAAAATATGAAATAGACAATAAAAAAAAAACAAAATTAAAAAAAAAACCTGAAAGATTTCAGATTTTAAATTACGTCCAAAGGCGCGTTTTTTTAACGTTTCGTGTGCTACCTTTTTTATTAAATATCATGTACTACGTACTCAAACCATAAAATTCAGTTCAAAATAAATATCGCAAAATCATTTTAAAATGAACATATCTTTAGAATTTCCGTAAGTCTCGTGCGCTGGAGATAAAAATGTTTTTTTTTTCCGTACAGTGTTGCCATTGCTCTCTTTGAAATCATTTAGTTTGTTAATCAGAAATTCGTTGAAATGTTACAAAACATAAAATCGATAATAAAGCAAATTTCAAATTCAAAATTAGGGCTTCCAGATGCCCATATTCGCAGTAGGATTACGTCATTCAAAATTCGATGGCTCTAGGTTTTATCACAATGCGAGAAACATGCATACATTTATGCAGATTTT
>KK117834.1:13671-41118 GCA_000611955.2 Stegodyphus mimosarum
TCTGAAAGGATTCAGATTTTAGATTACGTCCAAAGGGATCTTGCTTAATAATATAATAACTTGCCGAACGAAACAAACATTAAACTAAACCCAATACGAACACAAAAACCAACCCAATATAATTCCAATAGTCAACCCAATACAATTCCATTAATCCATCCAGTACAGACCCAATAACCAACACAGTACAATTCCAAAAATTCTAATAGCCAACCCAATGCAATTTCAATTACTAACAAAGAAACATAAGCACTAAATTGAAAAGTGAATCGGACATTTTTATGAAACGACGCAAAACGCCCAAACGAAAGTAATAGTCCTTCGGGACTAAATCCCTTTGGACTAAAAACAAATTCCAAATTCGGGCTTCCAGATGCCCATATTCGGGTAGACTGCGTTATGCAAAATTTGATGACTCTAGGTGCCTTCATTTTTTTCACAGTGAGAGATATACATAGGTTTATGCAGATACTTCATCATTTAATTCCTTTAAATGTAATGTAGAGCGATAATATTTGGTGGCAACAATTTGAAAAGTGATACAGCTCTTTTAGTGATTCAACACAAAATGCCTGTTCGAGGCCTTTTGAGATAAGTCTTTTGCCCTAAAATTATGCCAGTAAAATGTAACCAATCAAAAACTCGTGAATTAATTAATCGATTTATAGAATTAATTAATTATTATAGAATTAAAAAACTTAAAAGATATGCGCCTTATAAATTCTTTACTGTAAAACAAAATTTTTTCTGTAACTGATATACATTAGTATGATTGCAGTCTTTGGTCGTAGGAGTTTGAAGCTACAGCGATGACATCCTCTGGGACGTTTCTCCATGGGCTCCAACTCATTTTGGTGGATGACAATGTTATAGCATTCACAGCTCAGCTGATCGGGAATTTCCTCGAAAAGCAGAATATTTGCCTGATGAAGCGGCTATCTTGACCTCTAGACATCAACTCGTAATAGATTAAGTGTCGTATGCTCTGCAGATAAACTTTGAAGGAGGTCGACTTCCTTTTAGATTGTCAGAAGCCCCTTCAGTGGCATGCGGGGACTTGCTTTAGACGAAAATGGACTGACTCCCTGTTAAATCCCCTTTTTGGCTAATGTTTCTATGCCAAGATTTGGGTATATTTCCAAAATTATGAATTTTGTAAAGAATTAATCTCCTGTTTTTAGTTTTTGCGTTATCATATATGCCTTATGACGGCATACATCTGTTTGCCAAATTTCTTTCGAGTTTGTTTAGTGCTTTTTGAAAGAGAGTTTTAATTAATTATAATATTATTTAATTATTAAGAATTTTGATTAATTTGAAATTTTAATATTGAGCACCACGAATTTTCTTAAGAAACCTCCTTTTTTAGGTTTCATATCTCCGTTAAACATACCTTATGCATTTCACATTTTATCTTTTAATTCATATTGTGATTGTGAAGTGCTAATTAAACTGCATATTCTCAAACGAGAAAAAAAATATATTTTACACATATGAGGAAGAAAACAGGAAAAGTGAAATCAAATTTATCATCTTTATTGAATAACTATGTATTGTTTAACATTGTTCAGTTCCTTCTGAGTATTTTAATTTTACACTGTTACATATAATTTCTCATTTATTACTTCTGTGTTACATATGCATATATTACTGAAAATTTTGTAAATTATTCTTATAAATTATATTACTGTTTGAAATCTTACTTTTCTAGGATTATTTTGCTTCAAAATTTTTATTTCAACTAATTTAAAATTAATTTGTTCTCAAAGTTATTTTTCAAAAACAGCTGCTTCTAAAAACGCTTTCATTCTACTGTTGTGAGTTACCTCACTTGTCTGACACTAACATCAGAACAAGCCGACGAAATTCACTGTGGCAAGGAGTGCAGGATTGCGCCTGTCATTGGCAAGAGCCTTGAGCGCCATACAGATGACAGTACGATCTCCGGAGGGACGGATTCAAGAATCTCCCACCCCATTACCACCAACCTCGCGAGAGGACTTTCGACTCGCTACATATTTAGAGTGCCTTCATAGACAATATACATTTACCAACATCCATGCCTTCTTCGGGATTCGAACCCGGGCCCTTCGGTACGGCAGTCAGCGTCGCTAACCATTATCCAGCTTGGGAGGCACGTTTTCATTCTTCTCAACTATAAGCTAGCTGAAACAGGATAAAAATGCCAACAATAACGTAATCTTTAGTATGTTTAGATAACAACAAAGGTTTAAAAAAAATGTTTTCAAGTTGATGATTTTATATAAAGGATTAAACAGGGAAAAAATTCAACTTCCTGGCCTACAGCTAGCTAGAGTAATTTTATATTCCAGTCTTGTCAAGATATGACAAGACCAAGTAATCCAATTTGGAGAAAAGATAATACTATTATGATGGCAACACAAAACGCTTGTCAAGTGTGGATTAAATCCGTTAATTCTTTCTATCATCATCATCTTATTATGAGAAGTACTATGCGGACTGTGTTTACAGAATCGTAGGCCATTATTCTGTCCACAGTTTAATACATAATTCATGACTTCTGAAAGGCAGAAATAAGATTTTGTATTATTTTCCAAATCAAGCGCAAAATTTTCAAGATTAGATCTTCGAGATATATAACTCCTTTTGCATTGCGCTGTAAAAGGATCTGTTATTCTGTGGGAAGAGAACATTTTTTTTTGTTTGTTTCTTGTTATCTGAATTAGAAAATATGAATCAAATGGTAAACGTACACGGACAGTTTCTTAAAGATTTTAATCAAAACTAATTTTAATGCATTTTCATCACCCGAACATGCGAATGTCCGAAGAAATTGTTCCGTTTGGTAGTTGGGATAATAAGTCCGCTGATTATCGTGAAAGATTAATTTTTATCTCAACGAAATCGGGCGATTTTTTTAACGTTTATCGATTTTATATCACATTATAAACATTTATTCTGAAAAAACTGCATTGCAGTTTCGTACTCTTGTGGAGACATAAGGTATTTCTGAAACAGGAGACATGAAAAATGTGCAATGTCCTCGCCGGGACTCGAATTGGAACTCTCGAATGCGCGCCGAGTGTGCTACCGTTACATCACGAAGGCATGCAGAAAGGAGGGAAAAAATACATTATACTCTTTTGGAGTAAAGGTTATTATTTTACAACGGACTGATTTACGATCTTACGGTTTTTTCACTTCACGATGAAGCAAAAGCGATAAAGATTCCATAGAAATTTACTTTTAATTTTGAGCTTGAGAAAACGCATTAAATGTACTGTTAGCCCATACAAAACTATAAAGAAATTTGCACCGAAAAAATAAAGAAGACTGTAAACTCTTTAAGCAGCAATAAATTATACATTTCAGATATAAACTTCTTTTAAAAACGATGGCCTTTGCAATTCGTTTTGCGCGATACGTTCCGCCAATTCCTGTTGCATTCGATTGCGAGTTCGATGAATATATTGGAAGAAAAAGAGCCAATGTATTAAGTCAGAGGATCATTTTGGAATTATGATCAAGAGAATATCACTTATTCACGACATTTTGGGAAGCAGCTTCAGGATTGTTAACTCTACCAATTATCCAGCATCTACTCGAAAAGCACTGTAGTTTGCTTAGTAGGCATAAATATTGAATTACATTGCAATAGTAGTTTCTTAAAAGTATTTCAAATTATTTTAAATCCTTTTTATCTAAACTAATGCTATGTTATTGAGAAGCTATGTTATAAGAGCTTTACGGGTGAAAAAAATAAACGTCTTAAACTCATGGAATTGATAATTGATTTTTAGCTCAGAAGATCTACTAGTATTACTCTCAAAACGGCGCTTTGTGGCGTTTCACTATAAACGGCGAATCGCTTTTAAATTGTTGCCGCCGAGTATTAGAGCCCTGCATTATATTTAAAGAAATTAAATAATGAAGAATCTGCATAAATATGTATATGTTTCTCGCATCACGAACCATAGCACAGCGCATTCAGCCTGTAACGCATCATCCAGTGTCTGCGCGTACCATTCGACGACGTTTACAGCAGACTGGTCTGTCCACAAGACGTCCATTGCTTCGTCTACCCTTGACGCAGAACCACAGACGTCTCCGCCGGCAATGGTGCGATGAAAGAAGGATGTGGACAGCAGAATGGAATGAAATTGTCTTTACTGGCGAGTCACGCTTCTGTCTGCAACACCACGATGGTCGGATTCGAGTCTAGAGACACCTGTGGAGAGAGGATGCTGAACAGCTGCGTTATGCACCGCCACACTTGTCCTGCACCGGGTATTATGGTATGGGGCAATATTGGATATCACTCTCGCACTCCTCTAGTACGCATTGCCGGTACTTTAAACAGCCAGCGCTACATCTCCGAGGTGTTGGAGCCAGTTTGTCCTTCCTTACCTTCAGGGCTTGCCCACAGCCATATTTCAACAGGATAATGCGCGACCACACGTGGCACGCATTGTCCAAGCTCTTCGTCAATCGTCAAATTGAATTGCTTCCCTGGCCGGCTCGCTGTCCGGATCTTTCGCCGATAGAAAACATGTGGTCCATGGTTGCTGAACGATTGACCCAGATTACATCCCAACCTGCCGCACCAGGTCAACTTTGGCAACGTGTGGAAGCTGCTTGGTCTGCTGTACCCCAAGAACACATCCAAAATCTCTTTGAATCAATGCCGAGGAGTGTGGCAGCGGTGATCTCCAACAATGGCGGCTACTCTGGCTACTTATTCTAGAAGGAACCACACTTCACAGAAGTCTATAAATTTAATCATTTGATACTTGATCAATATGTTATCTACTAAATAAATTTTGTTGTGATGTCTCTTGTCTTTCTTGGTGTTGCAATTCTTGTGGTCGGCAGTGTATTTCATATTTTCTAAAATTTTAACGAATTTTTGATTAACAAACTGAACAGTTTCAAAGCGAGCAACATTGTACGGGAGGGAAAAAAAAAGATTTTTATTTACAGCAACCGAGACCGTCTATCGAAAATTCTAAAGATAGGCTGTTTTTAAATATTTTTGGAAAAAAGGCTCTCGAAGCATACATGTGTATGTAAATATAAAAATGCCCCTTACGGGATTAATATAAAATCAGAAAGCTTACGCGTTTTTGTTGTTATTATTATTATCATTTTTGATTGATGTTTACTGATCATCAGACGTTAGTCTATTAAGTACTTTTTATCTCTTAATATAGTTTATGGCTTAATAATTACCATTTAGGATGATTAATTAATTGTGGAAAAGCACAGTAGGGCTCATTTCTAAGAGGTATGCCTTTGCACACAGCAAGAGAACTTCCATTGCATTTACGGTACACACCTGAGTAAAACAACTACGATCGGTGTGTTTCTCCTGCTAGAATCTGTTTTGTGTATTTACGAAGAACAGAACTCGTAACGAACTAGTAAAACTCCTCAGCTTTAGCCACTGCTGATCTCTGACTAAGGATGCGGGTATTTGAGCTGTGACAAAGTACACAAAGGCTGTCTTCCTTAGAAAGGGTTATACATCTTCATGGGAGGCATTCTAAAAGAAAATGGGTCATATTTTATTTGCTCATAAAAGAGAACAATTAAAGCACCTACGAAGCCAGCATCTTTCACGGTAGATAGAGTTTCCAAAGGTAATCGGAATTTTTAATTAATTTTAACGACTATGTCATTAGCAGTCTCTTTCTAATGAAATTATAGCATGCGTTAAAGTATTAGAAAGTATAATAACAAATTTTGATTGTTTTACGCCTTCAGATTGCTAAAATAAAACAATTACATATAGCTGCATTATATAGTTATATTATTATACGAAAGCTGTTTTTTAACGTAAAGCGGCTTGCAGTAAAATTTGGATCAAAGGCAGGAAATTTAGAGCACGAGAAAAGTGTTATATGCAAGCGTATGTTATTTACGAAAGCAGTTGCCTCCTTCATTAAAACGTTTATTATAATGCATCGCTGGTTTTATACGTTTATCACAGAAATAGACACTTGAACCAACTTGTCACCTAATTTAACGGATATCATCTGTCGTTATTGACTTTCTCCCCAGCCCGTTCTCACTATGGTTATCTATTCGCTTGTCTTTCTTGAAATTTCTGAATTAATTTGCATAATATACTCTTTTATATAGACATAACACAATCTATGATGATCTTCAGCTGCATTTTAACATATATCTAAAAGAAATTTACATATACTCTACCCAACAAATAGCGAATGGGATGACGAACCGATAGGACAAATGGCATAACACCGTAGACGATCTTTTTTGCTTTTAAAAAGTGACAATAATTATTAAAGGCAATTTTTTTAATGGCCGAGCGCTTTATTTAACAGCCATTATCCTTGCGCCATTGCAAAGGCTGGAAGTAGTGGCCATTTCATTATGGAAGCACCTAATAGGGGGTCACCGTTGCCTCCTATGAAGGGACAGACAGTTACATCCATGCCTTCTCTGGAATTCGAACTCGGGCCCATCGCTACGGCGATCAAGGTCACTAACCACTATACTGCATGAGCTGCTAGATTATACCAAATATAGAAATCCAGATACCTTGTAATGAATTTTCTTCTTTCTTATAGCCTGCTTTCTGAATGCAATTGGAAGCATGTCCCGGTAGCCTTTGGTTGGTACGGAGTTCGAATCCCTGCAAGAGCATTTTTCATTTTTCATGTCTCCTCTCCGAAATAAACCTAATGAGTCCGCAAATGGTGCCCGAACTAAAATAGGGTGGACGAAAATTCATCACCACTTAGATTTAGCCACAGTATTCCCTCCTCCCCAGCTGTCTTTTAAGTGGGGAAGAATGTAAGGAATTTCTTCTCGTTTACCACGTGCATTCGGCTGTAATAGGAAACACTTCCGTTTAATAATTGAGAGATCTGAAGTCGAATTCTGGCTATGGCATCGTTGACTTTTCAAGATTGATGAGTCTATAATCTGAAAGAGAAATAAATAATCAAGATATGTTAGAGCAGTTATGGGGATTTAAGAAAATACGTTTGTAAACAACGCTATTTAGTTGTGAGAAGTTGAAAGCCAGTTTGAAACGTAAATTTATTTTATTTTAAACTGCCCAAATTTCAGATTTGAAGTAAATTAATAATAGATAACGTCTTTAAATTATTTCATTTTACTTTACACCTTCATACGCCGTTAGATGAGCTGGAGACAAGTTTGCGACAAAAGTAATACCAAGGTGATTTCATAAAAGTAAAAAGAAAAAAAAAATGGGACAAAATACACAAAAACAATTTGGAAACAAGTGTATGTAAATTATTCCACAAAATAACACTAGAGTGCAAATCTTTGTGAGTAATACGGAATTTTCGAATGAAATACGAATTTTTTTAGGAGTACAAAACGATTGGAATTTAACCAAAATAACACTAAAGTGCCAGATTTTAAAAAGTGTAAACGCGAAAATAAACTTATATGATTCAAACAAAGAACATCAGCACCAGAAAACAAAGTACTTAAATACCTTAAACAGTACTTTTTTCACTGCTTAACGCTTCGACCGTATCTATTTGAATTCAGAGGGTGAATGTAATTTATCTCCTCTACGAAATTATCCACATAAAGTGTTCCATTATTTTTTTTTAGCCCAAAGGAGCGTTATACCCAAAGGTCTATTAGTATCAAAACGGCATTTTGCGTCGTTTCACTTTCTGCGTTGATACGCGTTTCAAACTGTTGCCACCAAATATTATCGCCATGTATTATATTTAAAGAAATAAAATAATGAAGAATCTGCATGAATGTTTTTCGCATTGTGAAAAAACAACGGTATCTACAGACATCAAATTTTGAATAACGCAGTCCTCCACTCGAACATGGCACTTGGAAGCCCAAATCTTGAATTTCGAATTTGCTTTATTATCCGTTTCAAATTTTGTGAAACTTTAACGTATTTTTGATTAAAAAAACTCAACGATTTTAAAGTGAGCAACGACAACACTGTATGGAAAAAAAATATTTTTATCTGCAGCGTGCGAGACTGTGTTTCCGAAATTGTTAAGATATACTGTTTTGCTGTTTTTAAGCATTTTGTGATATTGCTCTTGAATTGAATTTTTGTGGTTTGAGTGCGAAGAACATGATATTTAATTAATAAAGGTAATACACAAAGTTAAAAAAAGGCTTTTTTGGGCTTATAATAAAATCTGAAAGCTTTCAGAGTTTCTTTACTTTTTTCTTTTACTTCTGTTATAATACAATTATTAAAACATCAAAATTTAATTTACACGTGTTCTATAAATGTACTAGGGAATTAACACTAAACAATTATCGAAGCAATACCACCTATATAATCCTTTTCTCATTGCATCTCCAACACGGCACGCATTACTAAGCGAATGTCAAAGAATAACATTTATCTAATAAATGGCACTCTAATGAATTTACTACGACCCTATACTGGAGAATAAATTAACGAAGTAGTACTGCAGAATGGCCTCGAGCGGCCATTATTTCTGTTTGTTAATTTTCTAATTATTGCACAAATCGATTGGGACTGGATGATTAAAATAAATTATTGTAATTATTACTCTTCTGTAGAATCCTGCTAAAGGCTAAATTATTTCGATTGCTGAACTGTACAATAAATCAATAAATTTACGATTATTGTTTTTGTTCCGATTTGTAGATGAGAATTCAAATACTAATCTGGAGGAGTTTGAGTCGAAATAAAAGATTTTGCATTTGGTTTGGTTTTTTTGCAAGGTCGTGTGAAGAGATGAACTATTTAAGTTTCAAAACGAAAACTTGCAAAATGGACTTATTTTTAATTATGTATGATTGCAACAATCTGAGGAAGCTTTTCGTGGGTTGCTTATTTCGCGCCATGGGTTTTGCATTATTCTGGCTGATATTTTATTCGAATCTTTTTTTCTCTTTCTTTGCCGCTTTATCGTAGTATATTTCTCTCCTATTCCGTTATATAACAACCATAGTTCTTTACCAGATTTCAAATAGGTTGAGTTTTTTTCCAAGATTCGTTCTGAAAACTGACAATCAGCACTTTGCTGAATTTTAATAATATTTTGGTTCCGTAATAGAACGCCATTTATCTATATTTACTGGAATGGAGCCATTTTGGATTACACTTTATCTATCGATTTTGAAATTTGTTTACAAATAAATACATAATAAACAAAAAGAAAACGGCTCTTTTTTTGTATACTTATTTTTTGTATTTAGTGTACAGTTTAGTGTAATTTTTATCTGTATTTACTAGAATGGAGCTATTTTGGATAACACTTTATGTATGGAATTTTAAGTTTGTTTACTGAAAAATCGATAGTGAATTGTTAAGTAAATAATAAATAAAAAGGAAACGCCTATTTTTGTACACTTAATTTTTGTATTTTGTGTACTATTTAGTGTAATTTTTGTCTGTATTTACTGGAATGAAACCATTTCGGATAACACTTTATCTATCGGTTTTTGAGTTTGTTTACAAATAAATAAATAATAAATAAAAAGAAAACGTATCATTTTGTACACTTAATTTTTGATAATAGTTTTATCTTGTGATATTTTTTACCTTAATTAAACTTAAAATTTCCCTTTTAAAACTTATATTTCGATTTCATCACACAAACTAAATAATAATGTGATTTTTAAATAAATATTATTTTTAATATCAAAACAATATTTTAGATATTGTGTCATAGATATAGTTTGATAAACGTATGTGCATGCTTATATAAAATGCAGCTTCATACATATTTATATACTAGATACTTTATATATATTTAACTTATACAAAACGCAACTTTCGAAAACCCTAATGCTAAAAATCCATATGTTAAATAATGCATTTCCAGTTTCATACTTAAGAGACTATGTTTCAGAAATCTTTGTCTACAACATAAATCAACATTATGACAGACCTCTGACATATGCAGAATGGCAAAAATTTACTTAAATTGTGCTGCAAAAGCTTTCATAATTTACTGAAATCTTCAGTTACTTTTGATCTGGGAATTTAATGACCTTCAAAGCACTTTTTTAATAGAAAGAAATTTTTATTTGACATAATCCATAAATGGATATAACTACATGAAATTCATTTCCTTTACAGAGATATTGCAAACTACAGTTTTTGCATACTGATTACTGGAATAAGATTACTGGTTTTTATTTCGGACATGCATTTACCTCTAAAGAACAAGAAAATGAATGAAAGTCCTTTGAAGGAAACGGGAAACGGCTAGTTTTCGAACTCAACAAAAGTGCCGTTTTTCGCCTACCTTTTCTGGCTAAGCGTAATTTTATCGCATTCCGTTCTTACATTGCGCCGTTAGAATTCGTATGGTCTTGTTTTACATGTTTTCTGCAGACTTCAAATTCAGATTAACAATTAGTGATTTAAAATCCTTTTAGCGATTTTACACCTTCTTTTCAAGAAGTAGTTCTCTTTTGAATATTAAGTTATTGTTAAGGATCACTTCTGAGACAAAAGGCGTGTTACGAATTGACTGGGAAGGCTCGCTGTGCGGAAATATTTTAATTAGAGTGATGTGACTGAGTGGTAAATTATGAACTGAATACAGATGTTTAAAAAGCGGTTTACAGGACAGATAATATTATGCAAAAATCTGTGCTCCAGAGCATTTAGGCACAAAGGGGGATATCCGTGATATTATTCTTTAGGCATTTTGGTGTTTGTTTCGCATAAGTAAATTCTTCACGAATGCAAGCGTCTGACTTGGGTATCACTTCCTGCGTGATATAGAGAGTTTGTAAGGGGAATTATCTGTTTGTCTCGTGGTGTAACTAATAGTATGTCCCCCTGGCAATCGAAAGATTCGTTGTTCGATCTTCGGCAAAAACGTAGCTGATTTTGCAGTTTTTTTCCTTAGTTTGCGTAGCAAATTATTTTAAGTTTGGTGCATTTCCTGAATCCCCTCGCAAGCATATAAATTTAAAGTCAAGTGAAGAGAGTATAAAAATAGACGAAACTTGTAGTTTATTCAGAGTGTGATTTCGCTAGCCAGCGCACGTTACTAGTTTATCCTTGCTGCTTTCACTATGAGCTGTTGATACGCCTTTTGGCTATTTAATAAGTACATCGCCGGGTGGGTTGTTGAGTTAGCCAGCCTAGTTAGCTTTAAACTAAATTGTTAGTCCAGCACTACTATTTGTCTTTGAATTTATTGTTAAATTATTCTTAAGTTCCACCTCAAGTCGTCGGTGTAAGCATGCCGTACGTGCATTTATGTTAAGAGTTTGACGAATAATAAAGGGTTTGTTTTATTTTTCTTCTGTGCTGGCATTATTCACGCCTGTACGAGAAGTCGCAGGTTTCTCGTAAGATCACGATAACTTTATGATAGCAAAGAAATTTAGATCTTACAATTTTACGTGTCTCCTACTTCGAATAAACTAATAGTTCTATACAAGAGTCAGTCCTTTGGGAAATTAAAAACAAAGCAGATTCATTTGACTCAAAGGCTATTTCTAAAATATTTTTACTACTGTTATTATGATCTTGGTATAATAAGCTACTGCTTAAGAGTTCAATAATGCTGAAACGTGTCCCTTTATTTGCGTGTATTTGGATTTATCAAAAAATTAAATATTGAGAAAGAAGTGCCTTTTAGGAGGAAAAAATGGCTATCGTTTTATAACATAAAGTAAGTATTGTAATTAAGAAACATGAAGTTTTGTAACATAAAGTTTTGTAATTAATTAATATCATAAAGCTTTTAAGCTGAAAAACAGAATATAATGATATTTCCTTTTAATGATTATTCTACAATAAAGAGACATATAGGCAAAAAAGTTGAATGCAGCACACAGTGCAGTATCGTATTCTTAAATGTATCGTATTTCTTAAATGTATTTACATTAAGTGTTTTAGGAGTAACGTAAAGGTTTAGGTAAGCGTATTTACTTCAGTGTATTTTGTGTAAGTGTATTACACAGTGCACTCACGAAAAAATTTCCAATTAATGAAAGACTTTAACATTTCACTGACTGATAACTGGTGAATAGTTACCTATACTATAAGGTAGGATAAACTAAATACAAGGCCAATGAAATTTGTGAAATAGCGTTCAATAAATAAATGCACTTAATTTCTCATATTCCAGAACGTTTAATTTTCTTTGAAGTACACTTTCCATTTGTTATATTTTTGTAAATTTTATCATTCTCTAATTCCGATATAATTATCCTTTTATAATTTTGTTCCATCAGTGTCCAAATGATAAAGACGGGTGACAGGTGAAAGCGGGTCAGGACCAAGGAGGTTGGAATAGGCTATTCTAACCTGCTTGGTCCAGACAGCCGGTCTGCTGACATAGACTATTCAGTGATTATGACAGTGCACTAAGAGGAAGGAGCAGCCTGACCTGGTCATCTCGAATGGCCACTCACACAGTTAAACGCCCCAACTCCTAGATACCATCCGAGGAGGCATAACCCCCCCTGGTCAACCCAGGGGATGATTTTTGTTTCACAAAGTGTGGATACATTATAAAGACAGCAGAACAGTGGTATTTCAATTCGGATTATAATCCCCCTACATACAGGAGTTACGTCTAGAGGGGGGGGGATTCTAACATAGGCGAATGGATTGAATGCAAGGTTTGTGTTCGTGGTTGAAGCAAGGTTTGTGTTCATGAATACGCCCTTAGAAAGTTCTTCAAGAAGATATTTCTTCCCTTAGGTAGATAATCTCCGTATGCTTTACCGTATTCAAAGTAGCCTAACCTGTTTAGAATTTTGAAGAATTCTTATGATCTCGATTGCTTAAGGCAATGGCACACAGAATTTCATTCCAGTGGATTCCAGCCTACTGTGGAATTATGGGAAATGAAAAGGCTGATACATTGGCCTTGAAAGGAACTTTCATAATGCACCGCATTAAGCGACCGCTTTCACTTCATGCGACTAAATTGTTTGTTAACCTGACTCTTAAGAAAAGAAAAGCAGGATATGATTCAACGTGCTATGGATAAGAGTTGGAGGATTCTGGGGGGAAAGACAACTTTCATTCCCAGTTTTCCAAGAAAGATAGCAGTAGCTCTATTTAAAAATCTGACTGGACATGACTATTTGCGAGACCACCTGTATGGAACTGGAATGGTGGATTCCCCAAATTGTATTTTGTGTGACTGCAATTAGCCTATGATTTTTTAACATTTAAATAATTTCATTGCACTTTCTGGGTATGAGGATGTTGTTAAAAAGCACTGGAGAGCCCGTGAACTAATTGCTTAAGTTAGCATTCGTAAAATAAATAAATAATAATAATCTCGAAATAACAGACTATCGCATGTTCTTATGGTATAATGATCAATACATCCGTTTAATATTGGAAGATTTGGGGTTCAATTCTCGGCAAGGGCATGTTTATTTTTCAAGTTTTCTGTTCACGAAAATTGTAGTAATCCTATGATCTCAATATCATGTTTCAACCGATTTCATAGAAAATTTTAGAGCTTCCATGCTATCTAAATTCATTTAAAATGAAGCTGACCTCTTCAAGGAGACGTATTTTAGAGATGTTAACAAGGCTTTTAAATTTTGCCTATTCTCCGTTTTAATTAAGAGTGCTGATGGCTCTTAGATAAAAGGAAAAATCTTTTAGTATTCACTGAATAAAATATGCCTGAAAAAAGCTGATATTTTACCGCTGTCATTCTCAATATTCTGCACCAAGTAATATAGTAAAAAATACGAAAGAAACTTCCACGTGGAATTGATTTCAAAATTCCAAATTTGTTTTGTCGCTCGAAAATAAATTCCGTGTCATTTGCTATAATAATGTTTTCTTCTTGCAAAATATAGCTGGGAGTTACTGATACAAAGAATCTGCATGGAATGAAAGAATTGGTGATAATGCCAATGATAACACTCCATGACGGAATTGTTACGGCATTTAAATGAAGCCACTCCATAGAGATTTGAGAACTCTCTGTTTCTGAGGGTTTTAATAAATGTTTTTAAAGTCATTTTTGTTTGATAGACTAAAAAAATTTTTGCAATCAACAACAAATTTGATTCGTACTTAATAAGTACTTTGTAAATGATAAGCATTTTTGAAATTGGCATACAAATTTAAACATTATTGTTTTGGCAAAATTCTAAAACAGGATTACTTAAACATGGCTACATTTTGTTAGCAATTTCATTGTTGAAAAAAATGGACTTTTGTCTGAAACTGAAGCAAATTATAGCAAATTAATCAAAATCTCTTTATGACTACACCTTGGGATTTTGCGTCGAATCACTAAAAGCGTTGAATCGCTTTTCAAATTGTTGCCACCAAAAATTATCGTCGTGTATTATATTTAAAGAAATTAAATAATGAAACCTGCATAAATGTACGTATGTTTCTCCCATTGTGAAAAAGCAACGGTACCTAAAGCCATCAAATTTTGAGTAACTCATAGTTCTCCACCCAAATATGGACATCTGGAAGCCCGAATTTCAAATTTCCAATTTGTCTTCTTATCTATTTCATATTTTATAAAATAAAAACAAATTCTGTTAAAACTCAACGATTTCAAAGCGAACACTGTATGGAATATAACATTTTTATCTCCAATGCGTGAGACGATCTTCTGAAATTCTAAAGATATGCTGCTTTTAAATAATTTTAGTCCAAATGCTCTCGAAACGTGTATGTGTGTATGTAAAGGAAAAATAAGCCCCTTTGGGCATAATATAAAATCTGAAAGCTTTCATACTTTTGTTTAATTTACATTTAAAAAAGAAATGCAGAAAAAAGCAGAACTTTTAAAAGGGATATTCGTTTTGAGTTCAGTTTAATTTAATTTTTTTTTGTGGGGGGAGAGCTGTTATCGATCATTTTTACTTTCGTCAACCAGTTTAAATTTTTTTCCCATGAGAACAACAAATTTGTTTTTCTTATGGTTAGGGTACTCTTTTCAAATAAAACATTTAGTAACTAAATCTACGTTATCAAATTAGATATAATTGCGGAATGGATTAGGATTATTGGATGATGGCAAAGCCTAAGATAAAGGGATGCCTTCGTGATTTTTTTTTTTTTAAAGAAAATGACTCTTTACTGGAAACTGCAAAAACTCCCATACAGTCCATAGAAAAACCCGAAAATTCGCAAGCCTCCATACACACCATGCATGCCTCGAGATCTGAACTGGACCGAGTTACCAGTGTTAAACGCTCTTATCACTCAGCCGTTGGCAGAGGTAACTGCAAAGCGCTTTGATTATTAAAAAACAGGAAATCGCTTGTTTAAAGAAACAGCTTTTTAGGTAGGGCAACTTACAAAACATGACAAGAGTTGTAAAATAAGGTTAAATTTTTCAAAATATACTAGACATAAAATTTGAGAAGAATATGTTAAACTATTACGAGCTCATATTAATTGAAGCCATTATGTGTCATTAAAAGTGATTATTATTACCGATTCTCATCTCCTTCCACGCAATATTACAGACCTGTTTGCAGCGGTAACGAAATCCTCATTTACCATTTGTTACGTGCTTTGCAAGCTAAATAGAAACTCGCCCAGCCATTAACAATTGGTAGTTTTAATGATATATTTCTTGGAGTAGTGATGAAGCTTTCGCGTGCTGAATCCTTTGGTGCTATCTTAATCACCGGATTGGTCTTTGTGAAACAATTTTTATTATGACGATACATGTAATTTAAATTCATCAAATGTTGTTGTAGTGTGACTTCGTCTTTTACCCCTTAAAATATTACCTATTATACTCCATTTTATATTGTTTTTTAACAATGTGAGAACACCTAAATGTGAATAAATTTAATCTGAATATATATAACTAAACATAAAATTCCGATAACAATGGAATTCACTACAGATCGAAAAGATTGTCAGTACTTGCTAGGACTTAATATTTTACCATTATTATTTTCTTACTTTAGTAGAAAGAATTTTTTGCCCATTATAATTGATACGGCACTACGAGTCTGTGTAAATAAGAGTGTAATTATTGACATTTATTCGTCGGTTAGTGTTAAGATATTTTATAGAGAATATGCTTGTAATAATTTTCATATGCTTGCAATAATTTTCATAGTTCTGCTCCTTCGACTAAGCATTCTACAATAGCATTTTGTTACATTGCTAATAAGGTAATAAAAGTAAAAAAAATAAACGCAAATGGAAGAGTTTTATTTCTTCTAAATTTGTACATGACTACGAAAACAAACAAAATGTATTTTGTTCGTTTTTACAGTCGTCCACAGTCTTGAAAGTTGTTTCTGTGATTTTCTGAAATGAAATTTGTATTCCCATGGCTATAGAATTATTTACAAAGACCTTAAATAGTGAAAGAAGCAATGTTTTCTTGTCTGTCATAAAACCTTTTCTACCAGATTAATTAGTTCTCTAATTATGAAAGCCCCGTTTACTTAACTAAAAATATATTCTTCCATATATAAGTAATTTACTATTTATCGCCGATGCTTGTTCTAAAACTTTTACACTAATTATGACCATCGATAATATTTTGATTATAAATTTAACAAAAAATTCTACGTCCGCAAAAATTAAAAAAAATTAATTTAAGTTAAATTAAATTTTAAAAAATGTGTGAAAGCTTTTAGATTTTATATTACGCCTAAAGTGGCTTTTTTAACGTTTTGTGTGTTACCTTTATTAATTACATATCATGTTCTTGGCACTTAAACCGTTAAATTCAATTCAACAGCAATATCACAAAATAATTTTAAAGAGCTTATCTTTAGAATTTCCGATAGACAGTCTCTGGCGATGGAGGTAATTTTTTTTCCGCCATTGCTCGCTTTGAAATCGTTGAGTTTGTTAATCAAGAATTCGTTAAAGTTTTACAAAATTTAAAACAGATAATAAAACAAATTCTAAATTCGGGCTTTCAGATGTGCATATTGGAGCGGAGGACAACGTTATTCAAAATTTGATGTCTCTAGGTACCGTTATTGTTTCACAGTGCGAGAAACATACATACATTCATGCAGATTCTTCATTATTTAATTTCTTTAAATATAACGCAAGGCTCTCATATTTGGTGGCAACAGTTTGAAAAGTGAAACGCCGTTTATAGTGAACCAACGCAAAATGGCAAAACGAAATTAATAGTCTTTCTGGGCAAATTGCCCCTTTGGGCTAAAAATTTCTCCGTAAGAAATTATGTCCATCCAAGCTGCGTATGCCTTCTTTACGTAATTATAACGTAGCAAGAGGGAGCTCAGGAGTTCGAACCTCAGCGAAGGCATCTCTGACTCTTTCATGTTTCGTGCTCCGAAATAAATCCAATAACTCTACAAAGTCGTGCTTATGTTTCTTTGGATTTGTACATTATTCTTACAAATACATCATAGGATTTAAATTGAATGCTTCAATATTGCTTAAAAGTTAGCATTTAAAAATGCAATAAAGTTAATTAAATCCAAACTCAGCAAGTGACTGATGCGCAGATTACCGGAGTGAAAGTAAGACAAGAAATCAGACTTTTTTAATATATTTAAATGACTTTTATATTCTATTTGAACATCATCAGATAAATTTAGGTGATGCATATTAATTGCGACTTGATATCATTCTAATTAAAAATCGCATAGGCATGCATCTGTAGATTATAATATTACATTGGCGTTAATCACAGCAGATAAAGAACTAATCATATTTTAAAAGATTATCTAGTCATTCTTCATCATTAAGAAAAAACGCTACCACATGGAGCTCGTGAAGCACAATGCTTCGAGTGTCACCAGCTGATGTAAATCACAATTTCATGGAGGTGATAGATGGTGAATAAAGTTACTGATTATTTATAAATTTCCGTTATTTTCAACTGCTTCGTCATATGCTAAATCCTTATGTTTTATAAGATGTAGGAAGAAAATTCTGAGAAATTTTCTTAAATAAAGTTATCCAAACTTAAATTTTAAACTTTACTTAATGAATTAACGTATTCTAAAATGTTTAGGTTTTTAAAGTCTCAAATATTTTTATTTTCTGTGCTAAATATGTAGCTCTTGGTAGAATTTTGCACCCTTATGTTGAATATTCCTAGCCAAAAGATAATAAACATTTCAGTTTTTAACTTTTCATTAAGAGCATAGTTCATTAGGAGTGACGACGAGTTTCTTTTTAACTCGCCTTGAAACTATTACCACTGGTGGAAGAATTCGTAGATCTTAAATGGGAGTAAAATAGTTTATGTAAGAGTTATTTAATGTATTTATTATTTTTGGAACAAAATGGTTAAATTTAAATTTTATTATCTATGGTTTTTGAGAAGGTGAGATACTGTTCATATTAGTTTTAAATATAACCTAAAAGGAATTTAAAAGCTTTCAAAAGACTTCTTGCTTACAATAACTTATAAAACTATATTATATCTTCATTGCCTATAAAACTGATAAGGGAAGGACTTTTTCTAGTTCTGTAAATCTAACCCATTTAAACTGGACTTTTATCAATAGAAAATAAAACAACTTACCTACATTAACCTACAGGCGTGCCTTAATAACCTACAGGCACGGCAAACACTGGCTGACGACCAGCAGGTATTTCTAAAGGGTGTCCCAAAATTCGCGCCAGAAGTATATTTTGTATAAAACACAGATTCATAATTAAAAATTGTAAATTTTATATTCATTCATAAAGTACACAGTATAGGGTTATGTATGGAATAGGATATTGGGTAAACGGCCTCTGTGGCTTTGCTCGCACATACGCTCTTTATTGTCGAAATTTTCCATGACCGTTTTGCATAAATGTGGCTGAATTTCTTTCATACAGCAATCAATTTCCTAATTCAAGGCGCGGGTGATCGTAGATTTGTTGGCATAAACATTAGACTTCAAAAAACACCAAAGAAAGCAATCCAACGACGTTAAATCGCATGATCTGAGCTGCCGATTCTTATCACCAGAACGAGATATTACAAGACCAAGAAATGACTTATGCGCTAATTGAATTGTTTCTTGGGCTGCATAGCATGTAGTACCGTGTTGTTGAAACCACATGTGATCTACATCCATATCTTGGAATTTAGGCATAAAAACTAAATTATCATGTCGCGATAGAGAGGACCATTAACTGCTGAACAGCCACATTTTCGAAGAATAGTCCGGTGCTGCCTCCTGCCCCAAATCTGCAAATACGTTAGGGATGCATTTGTTTCTCGAAAATCACTCTTGGATTTTCTAAACCCTAAATGCGACGATTTTGTCGATTAACCAAGCTGTCAAGATGAAAATGAGTCTCATCGCTTAAGATGATTTGTTCGAAAAATCAACATCTACTTGTTGTTTTTCCATAAACCATTCATCATTTTCATAATCCATGAATTCTCTCCGCTCTTCGTGGTCAGAAGGCTTCAGTTCTTGAGTCATGTGGGCGCTTTGTAAGCATGAATATGCAAATCTTTCGTGAGAATACTCTACAGAGAGCTTCTCGAAATGTCCAGTTCTTAACCACAATGACGAATTGATTTCCCTGGACTCTCAGCAACGCTCTCACGAACTGCTTCAAAATTCTGTGTTAAACGAGTTGTTAAAGAACAGCCAGAATGTTTAAAATCACTAATTGATCCAGTCTGCTAAATTTTTGAATTAATCTCTTAACAGTTGATGAAGTCAAATCGCTACACCGACCATATTTTTATGAAGATTGCGAAGTGTAGCTGGCAGACCTTCATTATTTTTAAAATATTGCTCAACAATGAAAACGCGTTTTCCTTTCGTGTAGCGCTCCATTTTTAATAGAAAAGAATTATCAGCTGTCACGCTGTTCTTTTTTTCTTTTGCAACACTTTATCGCAGAAATGGCGAAAAATTCAAATCTTGCATGAATTTTGGGAAACCCTTTACGAAATGCCACATAGTCTAGTTCATTCACCTACCATTTAAATACTCTCCTACGAAGCTGCGTATATTGCAAAAGAATGAGGTAAAACAATGTAATAAAAGGAAAGCGATAAAACAATTTAAATGAATCGATCGTTCATTGAAAGCTTCACCCTGCCACTGCTACTCTGAAGTAATAATCGGAAATATTATTTACTAATTAAATTTCAGTGTCATATTTTTAAAAAAATGTTATAATTTGTAATTCAATCTATTTTTGCCCCGCCCATGTAGTATTCAGCATGCTTTACTTTTACTTTTCACAAAAATCTATTTAAAAACAAAATCACGCTGTTTTTCTATGTTTACTTTACACCGCTACAACTAGTAGCCTTTGATTGGTTTTCGAGATTACAGTAACTGCAACTCAGAAATCAAACAAAGAGCGTAGAGGATCGCTTAAATCACCTCATACACAATGAAACATGTTAAATTGCGAGTAAAACATCTTAATAAATCACTTATAGTTCGATAAAAAAACACACTGTAATGACTTCCCCTCCACAATCGTCACCACTCCCTGCATTCCCACATTTTTGCTCCAGTGGCGATAACACGACCTCGTCGAAAAATGCAGCTCCTAAAAAGATAAAAATGCAGAGATAGAAAAAATACGCCAGAAATGAATTCATCTCACGTAGAAGTAATAGCAACTATTTCATTTCAGCGTGTCCTTATAATAATACGTCAGGAGACAATGTGATCATCATTCGATGCATTATGACATTCGCATTTAGCCAAGCACGTAGCAATACTGATTCTTGACCATTGTTATATTGTTTGTTATTTCAACACATTATAATTCTAGTAACTGTAACATCTACGCAATTACCATATGCTGCCTAGTTGTTAGGTCTCGACCAAATTTGAGAACTTCGATGCAGGAGGATGGTATCATTGCCGAGTGTGGAGGATTCTGTGATCGAATGTATATTCGCGCGATATAAAAGGTCATTAAAATGAACTCGTAGGCCATGTGAAAAAGTACACGAAAGGTCGTAAACATCTAATACAGATTGAACAGTCTCAGTGTAATTTCAATGTAGCTGTCAATTTCTTGTCTCTTTTTGTGCTAGAGGACTTAGGGGAAGTAAGATCACCGAGAAATTAAGCAGCATTAATGGAGGTCATGGACTTTAAATTCAATACACGAATTAATACTGTTGTTAGGAACTGTAACTTCTGCACAATAACCGTATGTTTCATAATCATTATTCTGAAGGAGTGAGAATAGTGTGATTGTTTACAGCGATGATGTCTGTCAAGTGTCTTTTTGTGTGGTAAAATAATTCATTAGCATTGGCTCATAAGCTATGCGGAAAAAGGTACACGTAAACGACTTTAATATATTGTTATGAATTGAACGCTTCTTCAGTGGGGTGCTTGATGCCTGATAATCAGATCTTGAATACCACCAGTCTTCTGTATAGATGAACTTTAAAAAAAAAAGTCAACATTATCTAGTAACATTGGTAGAGATAACAGAGGATTTTACCACTTCACTGAATCAGTATAGCAACTAGAAATTCACGACTTGCACCTATTTGTTTTTTTAGCTTAGGTTTTACAGCTTTCAGCTGCCGACTACACTTGAGGTACAGGAACGTAGATCCTGTACGTCACGAAACTTATAAATAAACTCATTAGAATGCATGCACGTTTTGAGAGCCGTTTCGAGAGCATTTGGGCTAAGGCCTCTTTCGGTTAAAAATATTTAAAAATAGCATATCTTAAGAATTTCCAATAGATGTCTCGCGCGCTGGAAATAAAAATGTTTTATTCCATACACTGTTGCCACTGCTTGCTTTGAAATCATTTGCGTTTTTTAACCAAAAATTCGTTGAAGTTTATAAAATATGAAATAGATAATAAAACTAATTCCAAATTCCAAATTTGGTCTTTCAGGTGTCCATGTTCTGGAGGAGGACTACGCTATTCAAAATTGATATCTCTCAGTACTGTTATTTTTTCACAAAGCGAGAAACATACACACAGCAGATTCTTCATTATTTAATTTCTTTAAATATAATACAAGGTGATAATATATGGTGGCAATAATTTGAAAAGCGATTCAACATTTTTAGCGATTCGAAGCGAAATGCCATTTCGAGACAAATAGCCCTTCTGGGCTAAAGCTCATTTACTAATAAAAATGAAATCCTAGACTTCATATCGCGATTAATTGTACTCTATTTTAGTTTGCCACAATATTTGGTTCTGCTTTTCAATGATTTTGTTGATTCTGAAGTCCATATAAGCCTGGCATCTACACTCATGTCCATAAATTAAGGATAATGCAAAATCAGGCAAAGGAAGAGTTAGAAGCAAAAGAAATTTGACTTATTTGTAAAGCTTATTTATTAAACAAAAGGTAAAGAGCAAAAAAAGATGCTATATGTTTGATATTATTAAAAAAATTAGCGATTTTTTCTCCCTGGAGCAAATTACAAAAAAAACCTATTTACAAAAAACCAATATTACATGGTTGGTATGATTGTTAATACATTGTATGTCTCCCAGACGATGCAATACAGTCCGTACAACGCCTAGGCATGCTGAGTATCAAATTATCGATCTCATCTTGGGGGATATTACACCACTCAAAAAGCAATGCTCTCCGAAGTTCCGGTAGACATGTAGGAGGAGGTTGACGGGCTGCAACTCGTCGGCCAAGCATGTCCCACACGTGCTCTACTGGATTCAAGTCCGGTGAGAATGCTGGCCAGTCCATACGGGTGATATCCTCCGATTGAAGGCATTCGCTTACGATGTTTGCACGGTGAGGACGGGCGTTGTCATCCATAAACACAAATTGTGCGCCCATGGCGCCCCGAAACAAACGTACATGTTGTTCCAGAATGACGTCCCGATAGATTTGGCTTGTCATGGTTCCAATTTGAACATGCAAGTCAGTTCTGGAACCCAGAATAATTCCACCCCAAACGAGCACTCCTGCACCACCGTAACTGTGTCGTTCAATGATGTTTTCTTGGTGGTAACGGGTACTTGGAGCTCTCCATATGAATGTCCGGCGAGAATCAGACTGCAAGCTAAACCTGGACTCGTCGGAAAACATCACACAAGCCCTCTATTGCGGTGTCCACAATGCACGCTCTCTACTCCAGGCTAACCGCAGGCGACAGTGAGTTGCAATAAGTGGAACACATCTGACAGGTCTATGAGCATATAGACCAATCTGCCCTAAGCGTCTGTACACGGTCTGCCTTGAAATTGTCGTACCAATGGCTGAAGAGAGTTGACGAGACAGGTCTGAGGCTGTGCTCCGTCTGTTTCTTTTGGCCGTAACTGCCAAGTACCGGTCTTCATTCGGCGTTGTAACTCTGGGGCGACCTGTGCTGTAACGTCTACTCACATTGCCATCATCTTGGAATCGTTACCAAAGCCTGGAGATGACACTCTGGGCAATTTCAAGTTCGTCTGATACTTCCAGTTGGGTACGCCCACATTCCAGACGGCCGATAACTCTACCACGTAAAAAATCATCCAAATGCGTCCTTTGTGTCATAACTATTCGGTTATTGCACTGAAATGCTTATAAAGCGCCTGCGAACAATTTTACTTCTTTGCCTGTATTCCTTATATATCACTCTCTTACACTCTCGCCATTGTGACGTACCATCGGTGTCATCTGGTTACTTCCTGAAATTTGCATATGATTCTTGAAGATGTGTGTAGTGGTTTTACAGGTGATATATTTATTTTAGAGTTCGATTTCCGCGTGACTCCGAATTATCCTTAATTTATGGACGTGAGTGTAGTATATATTGCTAAATTTCCCTCTGGCACAGTCTCTAATTTTTGTTTTCTAGTTACTTCGTTGAGGCTGAATTTTGTTAAATGCTTAGTCGACGAATTCAGTAACACTTAGAATTTTGCCCATCCTTTTAGATTTGTTATTCCGTTATCATCTAATTAGAGGATTAAGTTACTAAACTATCTCGAAAGAGAATGATCCATATACATTTTTTTCACTTTAAATGTAACTTTTAGAATGTTATTACGTAATTAATGAACATTTATTTACAATTGTATGTGTCAGTTATCTGTGCTTTCCACATTAAGTAATTTAAAAGAATGCATCAAAACTGTATTTTGTAATAAGTATAATTTGGTTGCATTATTTTAATAAATAGCGTATCATAGACTCTCATTTCACCTACGTAATATGGGGAAAGGGTCCATGGTTAACGAAAATCACTGTTTATCCAACAGCAGTTAAAGAATACACTGTGAAGAGGAATAACCCGTATTAACCCTACAAGCAGAAACATGTTATTAACAATTTGCTTGTATTTTTAGGACTTTGATTTCGAGAATGAATTTATTTGGTTAAATCCTTTTTTTTGTACGAAAGTTCCTAATAGGAAATTTTGGCTAATAAGTAATTAAATTACTGTATTTGGAGAAATCAGCTCACATTCAAAGAAATGATACTTGAAACTGGTGGAAAACTATTCTATGGATTTTCCTCCCTCTGTATATAGTGTAGGTAATTGGTAATTATAAGTAGATTTCAAACAATTCTAGGAAAATATTAAAAATTTTGTTTTTCCACTTAATTTAAAACACTTTATGCACTTTTTGGGGGGAGGTGGGGGTAACTTAAAGCCAAAAATTCAAAGAAAATTTTAAAAAATTCTCTTTTCTCCCATTTCCCTCTCTCCTTTCATAAATTTTATGCCAGAAAAAGAAAGGCTCTTTTTCTCTCTCTCTGCATTTATCCTAATCTTTGATTTTATTTGCTTTCATTATTATGAAAGAATTAGCATTAGCATTTGCTTTCATTATTATGAAAGTAAATGCTATGATCGACTATTTCAAATGCCTTAAGTCATTCACACTGCAATTATCATATTCTTTAGTTTTTGAGATTTCTGTTGTTTTTGAGCAACAATTGTAGACGGGCATTTGTTTTGAAACTCTTGATTTGTGATTAAATTTTGATACTGTGAACGATAATGTGTGATAATCATCATCCTGTGATTTGAGAATCACTTAATTTTAAACTATGAGTCTCGCATCATATTCATTCAATTGTATTATTTCTCTTTTTGGCAAATCATTCAGAGACAATCTCCCTAAGGGGAGGTAGAGAGATGCTTTTGTGGAGATTTTCTTTTTAAAGAAAATTGACAGTATTCATGTTATGCACGAAGAAAACCATGAAAAATTACATGCAGCAAGTCTGTTTACCAGGAATTGAGCCTGGGTCGAACTATCAATGGTCGGTAATCTTGGAAAACGTATATACCAGGGATGGTCATAGTGTGGCTGTAGCAGACAACTGGAGCTGCTCTTATTTGTATAAATATATGCATGTAAATACGCATATATTTATGCATGATATATGTATAAAATATGGCAAATTAAAACTACTCAAGCCGCTCAACCGAGACAGTGGTTACCGTCGCTGACTGCCGTACCGAAGAGCTCGGGTTCGAATCCCGGCGAAGGTTTGGATGTTTGTAAATGTATAGTTTCCATGTGGCATAGGGGCACTCTAAATATGCAGCCAGAGTGGGTGGGAGACTCTCGGACTTGTTACCCCGGGGTGCGCTGCATCAAAATTGGGGGTGGAACTGAACAAAGTAGTACTGTCACCTGTATGGTGCTCGAGGCTCTGACCAACAACAGCTGCAATCTTGCACTCCTTGCCACGATGAATGTTGTGGGTTTGTTGTGATGTTATTGCCAGAAAAATGAGATAAGTCACAACAACAACAAAACTACTCGTAGTCGAAAAGAAAATAATTAATTTGTTTCATTTCTTGGTAGTCTGCTGTTATCGGGACTGAATCCAGAATGTATGTCATGCATACGTACATACATATATGCATGCATACATGAACACATCCATCCAACCACACATGCGTACATACGTACATTTCTTAGTACGGTCTCGGTAACAGAAGAGTGTCCATTTCTTCATATAAAGCTATTAGACATTTTTTTTCAGTTGAAACACGTTTCACTATATTTAAAATAATGTAATTATGTGTTTGTGGCTTTTGGAAAATCAAGTTGCGGCTTTCGACTTTCTTGAATTCCAACAAGAGGCTCTTACTGACACGAAGTTTGGCAGCCTGTGGTTATATACATATATACAAGTTGTTTTCATATATGTTTTATATACTTAACATATATAGATGTGTATACTTTACTTTATATGTGTTTTATATATGTTGATTAAATATGAATGTAAGAGGAATATATGAGAACTAGTAATAAAAAATTTCATTTCATAGCATTAAGAGAAAGAAAACTCGGCTAATAACGACAGCTTTGACATAATTAGACAGTAAATTCGTTTTCTTGTAAAGACTTTACATTTTGTGAAAAGCTTCAGGAATACATGTGTATTCATTTTTCTCTGGCTCATTCACATTCATGTTTCTTTATCAGTAACATAGATTTAGCAGTGTCATTACTTTAAACAAAGAATAATGTTATTTCCAAATGCGAAATGAAAAATGCGAGACGTTTTTTGTATCTGTTTATTCATTTACGTTCTTACCCAATTTATTCAGACTCGTGTATTTTTCCGAATCGTGTAATCGGCAACTCAGACTTAGCGGAGTCATTACTTTTAAAAATGAGTAACATTATAACTAATTTTAAGCCTAAATTTGTAATTTTTTCAAGTAATGTTGGCGTTTGAGAAAATATTTTTACTCATAGAAGCTCAAAATATGAAATCTATGACTGCAAGTGGAATAATGAAGAAAGAAAAGTTATTTCATTTTATATTATTCTTAACTTTTCGCTAAAAAAAGATAAAAAAAAATTACGAATCCATATAAAATTAGATCAGTGGTTTAATTTAAAAGAAAGATAAAGCTCCAAGATTAAAAACAGAACTTTTATAATCTTTAAATTTTTCTTCATTAAGTAAACACATGGAATAAATTTATTACAGCAGTATTACTTAATAAAAGTAAATAGTACTTATATAAAAATAACAACTTATTAAATGAAATGTTCACGAAATGTTTCTGCTTTCAAATAGGAGCAGCATATTAAATTCAATGGATATCATATATTATTTTTGTGTTTTCTTTTCATGACCGATTTCTTTTTATTCTCAGAAAGTCATTAAAGTCTATTTCTGTCATAACAGACAGCAAATCATTCGTAATTATCTCTGACAGGTATAGTAAGCGATAAGCGACGGAGGACGTGGGCACTGTCCCTTTACCATTTGGGTTAATCAGTACAGCACCACGTCCACCTTTATCTAGAGTTGCCTATACATTGACCATTAATTATACAATGTAGAGTTACAATTGGCAGCACGTTGTGCCTTGCTTTAGTAACAGGTAGAGTAGGGGTCCACCATCGGCCGAGCTATAAAGATGTTGCTCAATATACACTGCAATGGATAACATCCGTCCTAGGTTGTGCCGCAGTGCCGCATGGGATTGAACGTCATTTCTGTAGAAATTTGTCACATTGGCCTGCTGTTCAATACATACTTATTTTCTTTTGAGACAAGATATTTTGAATAGGAATATGAGCATTCATATTACATAACTGAATCCCTGTATGTAAGGAGAATTATATGGTATA
>KK117834.1:48223-79729 GCA_000611955.2 Stegodyphus mimosarum
AGTGGGTGGCGCAAAATGAGTTTTGGTAGAATGGAGTTATTCTATGGATGCCTATGCAGGTGTATGGGCCGTAAATTAGGTTGTGGGTGGTGGTCTGCAGGGGGAGTTTTACTCCAATCAAGTTGCAGTATTACGTTAGGAGAGTTATTGTATTTTAAAATTTCATAAACTCGTAATAACTCAGGAAGAAAAACCACAACCAGAACTCCAAATGCGTAACACATGTGCCTAAATGATGAATAAAAAAAGAAATAAAATAAACCAAGTAATTTAGTAGCCAGGTGCGTAATATATCGTGTTAGAAACATCTACTTTTAATTAAAATATTGTTGAGAATATTTATAATTATCTACTAGCTATGTTATAAATTAAAAGTGTATTAAATTACATCGAATAATGTAGATCTAACCCGCCTTTAAATCACTCAGATTGTTTTAACAATGCAATTAAAATTTGGAAGGTAAATTAAATATCTTTCATGACGTCGAATGGCAATGTTGTAGAAATTATTTGTGACATTATGCGAAAAAAAAGAAAGATATTATACTTCGCCATATCTAGTAACATAACTGATAAATGCATAGTAGGGTAATATGACGGTGTAAAAATTTTGGAAGACTTTAATAAAGATGTTTCCGTCATCAAAATTATGTCGTAGAAGTATATATTCGATAATATGTAGAAAACAAAAATTAGAGAAAAATCTTACGTGTACGACGTCAGAAATATTTCTGCTATGCATTTTAATTAAATAAATATTTATAAGATAACTAATCTTCATACGATTTTATGTTAACTAAGCTTGTTAAAATAGATACGAAGCATTCAATGATACTTTTTCTTTAAAACAAGGAAGAATGAGCATTGCTGTATTAGACGATGACATCCCAATTATTATTAAGATTTTGTATAATATTATAAATTGTTTTTTACAATGTAATGATATCTGTAAAAATGAGGATAGCAAGAGAATAAAACGGCCTTTGAGACGAATATACCGTACAGCGAAAATTAGAACTACGTTACTAGAGATATTTTTGTAAATTTTTGCGACTTAATTGAGAATAAAGAATAAACAAAAAAAAAAATTTGAAAGTAAAAAGTGAAAAATCTGATATGGACACCACGTGACTTCTTTGTACGGCCTATTTATTCAATTATATACATTTTACGCTGCACTTTACTTAAACTTATTTTCTCGTACTTCATTAGAGATCTCATTCAATCAATTCAATTCTCACTTCATAGCAAGGAGGCTAAAATACATAAAAACTCGAAACATCTTCATTAAAAATTGTGAAATACAGAAAAACCTAAAACATCAAATACAGTTTAAAAACAGATTATTATTATTATTATTATTTCCGTTTAAAACTAGAGTTTCGGCAACACTAAACAATTTGGCCAACGGGCAAGAAGACAAAATTTTCAGCATACAAAAATGCAAACTTCTGGACCCACTAGGCAAAAAGACACTGAAATCCGTATACCAGCTGACTTAATTCACTCTAGTACTAAGTGTTTCGAATGTAAACAAATAGTTACTGTAACCATTATACTAATTAGGTCTAGTGCGACTGGTACTTTTAAATTTTTGATAATTCTACAATTATTGCATGCATATTAAATAAAAGCATAAAATCCTTCATCGGAACATAACAGCAACGTAATTAAATCACTTTTAAAGTAAAAAATGCACAATTTACTATCATATAAGTCTAGAAAAACAGAGCTCATCAAGCCGGGTAAGAAGGTGGGCGTGTATATATATGGTGTGCGGAAAAAATGTCACCCGGAAAAAAGGGAAACGGAAAGAAAGCCCCCGGAAAATAAAGAACGGAAAAAATGTCACTCGAAAAATAAGGAACGGAATAAAAGGAACTCTAAAATCTCGCTAAATAATGTCACCAATCGGAGTTGGAGAAACCTGCCAAATTCTAATTTAATCGGCAGTGTTATAGCCGGCTCTCTTGAGGGAGGTTTTAAGGGTAGGGTAAGACGTTGAGCTAGCTGCAGCCGAGCAAGGTCATTTTGATAGCAGGTTTTAATATTCTTATCGCAAACTGCGACTAAATTTCCTCTACAACGGTTTGTTATAATACTGCTTTTAACGTTCAGTTATTCGACAATGTTTCACTCCTGAACCACAGCTTAAGGCTATAACTACATGTTTTAATTAAACGTTAAGGCTATAACTACATGGGGTACGAGGGGAACAATCACTAATGACCATGACCCCCTAGTCAACCCTCTATTTTTACCATCGGACAGGCCAGCAGCTCGCTTATCTTCTTTCAATCATCGTCGGAAGATTTCCCTATTCCGCAGGTATGGTTGTTATAAAACCTTTATCTCCCATCTTGGCGATATTTCTAAACATCCCTTATTTTTCCTATTGCAAAAGAATGGTGACTTATTTTCCGTTTCCTAATTTTTCGGTGCCTATCTTTCCGTTCCTTATTTTCCTGGTGACATTTTTTCCTACAATCATATATATATAGAGAGAGAGAGAGAGAATGAGAAAGAGAGAGATAATACTTTTGGCGAGGCCAGTTGCAACAAAAAAGGTAGGTTCACAACTAGATGTTATAGAATTCCCATATACAAAATTGCAGCGTTCTATTGCTAATTGTTTTTGAGTTATGCGAGATACATACATACGTACAGACGTCGCGAGAACATCCCTTCTGAATCCATTTTAAATCCGTTTTACATTTCATTTCGTAAAAAAAAGAGTCCTTTCTTCTGTCCGTATGTTCTTTCCGTTCTTCTTCTGTTCTTTACGTATGTACAGATGTTACGCAAAAACAAACGTTTAATGGATTCGAGAGAAGTCAAATGGATATTTTCATTGAAATAATATACTCGAAATTTTTCCCGATTACATACTTCCTTGCGTAATACTTAAACTATTCACTGCTAATGGATTTACAAAACTAGTTCTGTTTACAAAACGAGTATATTATTTAAAAAAAAAAAAAAACTAGCATCTCTTTTGTTTGCAAATACAGCGTTTGTTCATAACATACTTTGAGCTCCTGACATTTTGAAAGTATCATACTAAATTTTAACACGAAAATTGAATTTATATTTTTCCCCTTTTTACATGCTTAAATATCATGAATTTTATGCTTTAACGAATTTACAGTTTTATTAATAGATAACAACGCCATAAATCCAGGACTCTATTAGTGTTGTTTTTAATGCCTCACGGTAAATCGTTGAGTCACGAGGATGACTCATGATTTAAACAATAATTAATAGAATAAGATATTTTAAATTTGTAATAGTTTAGATCAAATAAATGAATAAAACGTTAAAATATTTTTGTAATATTTGAAATTTTTCTACTAAGAATCTGGTAAAATATATCACATATATAAAATACTTGAAATTTTACTATTAAAAAATAATCTGGAAAGGTTAATAGATGATAATATGGAACTCGAACACTTTTCAATGCTGGCAACCTAGATTTAGTTTAAGCATATTAAATTATATATAAAAAAATTATGTAACACAGCCCTGCTTATAAATGCAGCTTCTTCGATCTTCCTCCCCCTCAAATTTGTGTAACCAGATATAGCGATTTTGTTAAAAAATATGGTTAAAGAAATGCATTATTTATGCTTCCAAGAATATTTCAGTTAAAAAAAAAGGAATACTGAGAAATACAGAAAATAACTCTTTCTGTTCATTTAAACGGAGATTTTGCTGTGTTTAACCAAGAAACCAAAGATTCTTTATGCTTATATTCATTAGCTGATTCAGAACTCGTTCAGTTTTCTTATTCAACCTAAGATGAAGAAGAGCTTAGGTAAATGCTGCTATCATTTCTTGCAAACCATTTTGTTTTAAAATCGAATATATGTCTGTTTTTTTTCACTAAAAGAACTATATTTTTAATTTCAAATGCATTTAGTAGATTATTTATTTACACGGTAGACTTACAAAGTGTTCGGAAAGCGGATAACATTCGATAAATTATCTTTAAATTTTAAATTTTAGGTTTAGTTAGGTTATTCGAATATCGCAAAGCACATAAGGGCTATTTTCCTGCTTTAAATTCTAAACGTAATGAATGAAGTAGTTATATATTGGAGTGCGATATTTTGTAGCTGTTAAAAATCCAGTTTATTTCTCCATTCTGTGATTTAGTACTTTAAACTTCTACATTTTGTGTCTTCCAAAGAAATGTAATTCAAGGCTCGCCCATGTTCATTTAAGGTTCATTGATGTCAGAATCGTCTTTTGTGCATTTTATTATAGAAAAACACTAAAAACTGCGCCGCCAGATGTTGCTGATAGTTTTCTTTATGCACTGAAAAAGTATACATTGTTTAATGGATTATGGAAAAGCATTTTCGTGAAGGATTTTCTAAGGGAACTGCCTCGTATATGGTCCGAGAAAACCATGAAAACCATATGCAGAGCCAATTGGTTTCCCTAGAATTGAACTAGTACCTAGGTTTTATCCTCTTCGACACTGATTGGCTTGCTCTAATAAAACTGAAACATTCATTTTATTTACTTAAGCAGTGTTTCTTAAAATTATACACAATTTTCCTCTTCCTTACCGCGTGCCTTGGGGATGTAGTTTTAAAACGTGTCCGAATGGCAATCGGAAAGCTCAGAGTTCGAATCCCGGCAAGAGTATTGCTGATTTTTCGTATTTCCAGGCTTCAAATAATTTCTAAATCATTCTCGAACTGAGTGACTCCCGAAATAACAATTCATTGACAATACTTTACCACCAATACTTAGCGACTGGGTCCTCTTCTTCCCAGTCGCCCTTTAAGTGGGGAAGAATGTAAGGAATTTACTCTTTTCTTACCGCGGGCTTTAGATGCGTAATTTGAAAACACGTCGGATTAATAACGAGAAGGTGCGAAATTCGAATCCCGGCGAGCGCATCTTTGATTTTTCATGTTTCCTGCTCTAAAATGTACCTAATGACTCTACACCTATACACAGGAAAAATATTCAATACTTTGAATTTCGAACAAAAAATGTTCGGAATGACATAGCAACTTCTTAAATAATTTCATTATTATTGTAATATATTGACTCGTTATGCTAAAAAGGCACTTTTAGTTTGCTTAATTTGTCTTGAATCTGCAAGACACTTTCTTATCATGTAAAACTAGTGCAGTGAATGATAGGTTGCCCCCTGCTGATTCACCGCAAGATGCATTCTTATTTTAAAACACTGAAGAAACTTTGAATGATTAAACATACTCCACGTTTTTGAATGCTGTTTGAATTCAAATAACCTATTCGACCTACAACATATTCAACTGTCCAAAACCATCATCGATATCATAAACTAAACCTGATTAAAAATATTTTTCATAAATCGCTAAGCGTTCATACGACTTATGTAACGGTGGTTATGTAACTCAAGTCGCTGCAGAAATCTTAAATCAACCCTTTTCATAGATTAGTAACACTCCTGAAGGCAACATCTCACCAAAACTTAGGCAAACTATAAATGAACCTATTAAGAGTGCTAATATACTCGTATGCAAACGATACTCAAATTAAACTTACAGGCAACTGGACAGAAACTGACATTTCTATGACCCTTGAGGTTAACAAGTTAGAAATTAAACCGTCAATAGCCGACATATCCTTTCCTAAGTTTGAATGTCCTAGAAACGGTAATTATATATGAGGTACATGGAGTTAAAGACAGATGCTATTCTAATATTTATACATTTTAGGAATAGATGTATGCTTGGATGCAGCTCGAATATTAGCCAATTCTGTTGTGAAATTGGTCTTAGGTATTCATTTTGGACGAAATAATAAATAATAGAGAAGTGATTAAGAGACATTGTTGTTAACAGTGGCTATCTTAAACTGTTTTGTAAATGAGTTAGTATGTAATCTTTGGTTATATGCAGGTACTTTACTAAACCCGTTTCCTGTAACTGAAATTTTTTAGTTCTTAATTGCATTATTTTTGTGAATATTGATATTGTTCGTATTGCTTAACCAAACTTGAAAAGTATTATCAGTTGTAGAGTCATTAAGTTATTTTGAAACAGGAGACGTGCAATATGAGCAATGCCCTTGCTAGGACTCGAACCTGCATCTATCGAGTGTGTTACCGTTACTCTACGAAGGCATGCAGAAAGGAAGGAGAAAATGCCTTATGTACTCCCCCTTTTAAAAGGCGACTGCTGCTCAGGGGCCCAATCGCCAAATCCTGGTGGTGAAGAATCATCATCTACCACAATTTAGTTCGGGCGCATGATAGAATCATTAGGTTATTTTAAAGCAGGCGATGTGAAAACTGAGCAATGCCTTCGTCGGGACTCGAACCTGGACCTCTCGAATACGCGCCGAGTGTGCTACCGTTACACTAAGAAGGTATGCAGAAAGGAGGGAGAAAATACCTTATACAGTATTTACATACAGTAGCTGCCAGAAACCTCAAAATTTGGGAAAACAATAGTTATGGTGATTTTAAATAAAATGCATTTTTCCTAGTACGGCTAAAATAAATCCGTAGTAGTTGGCAAATTTCGATGGCATCTATAATGTGGAAGTGGTGAAATCTTTTAACGCTATTTACACAATGCCAAAGGGAAATTGTAATGCCAAAGGTCAGAGCTGAAGGTGAAAAGCGTTTTGATATTGTTTGCTTTATAGATGGCAGTAAAATGAACAATACGTTTGGTTTGGAATTTGTTCTATTTGGAGACTAATCTGAGGTTTGCTATTTTAAGCATGTAGTGTTTCAAGCAGAACTTCTGTGTATTTATCTTGTCATCAAGTGAATCAAGGATAATGGGACAGCATCTTCAAAGTACCTTATATATTCTGATTCTCTTTTTTTCTCTTCACCTTTTGTATTCATTCACAGTATTACCAGCAGCGACAAATTAGTAATCGAAACTCCGTGGGTTCTTAGTTCCCTTAGAAACAGGGGAATTGATGTCCATTTTGTTTATGTGCATGGTAATCCTGGATTCTATGGAAATGAAAATTAGTAATCGAACAAATTAGTAATCGAAACTCTGTTACCTCTTAATTCGCTTAGAAATAGGCGAATTTATGCCCGTTTTGCTTATGTGCATGGTCATCATGGATTCCGTGAAAATGAAGAAGCTGATTTCTTAGCTTAAGATACTTACAATTTACCCATGGATATTAGTATCAGCATTCCAAAGAAGAAGGCCTTTTACTACAAGAAACTTTTATCTAAGTTAAATGAGGAAAATTGTTTATAAGGTATTTCTCCCGCCTTCTTACCATGCTTTCGTGGTGTAATGGTCAGCACACTCCGCATGTATTCGAGAGGTCCGCGTTTCGAATCCCGGCGAGGGCATTGCTCATTTTTCACGTCTCCAGCCTTAAAAAAAAAACCTAATGTTTCTACAGTGGCTCCCGAACTGAAAAAGGTGGTGGATGATGATTCTCCACCACCGGAATTTGGCGAATGGTTCCCCTAATCCCCTGTCGCCTTTTAAAAGGGGAGTACATAAGGTATTTGTCCCGCCTTCTTAGCATGCTTTCGTGGTGTAACGGTCAGCGCACTTGGCGCGTATTGGATAGGTCTGAAGTTCAAGTCCCGGTGAGGGCGTTGGTCATTTTACATGTTCCCTGCTTCGAAATAACCTAATACCTCTACAATTTCATCTTGTAGTGCTGAGGGAACTAATCAGTTCTTTCCTTCTATTTTACCATAGACTGCATTCCGAGTCTTTCCTCTGTTAATTTTAAAGTATCTCAGCTTTTATCTGGTAGCGGTCAATTTGCAAGTTAGTTGTTCCGTTTTAACCTAAGATCAAATTATTAATGTGAGTGTTCAAAAACATTACCTTAAGATGTGGTGCATTTCATTTTTTTTTCCCTGCCCTACTTTTGATGGCTCTAGATTATGCTTGCAAAACGACTTGAGAAAGCTTGCCCTGACTGGGGCAGTGAACTTATTTATTTTTGTGAAGTCTTCATGCTGTTTTTTGTTTTTATTCGCTTTATTTATGCATGTAATATTTAGTGCTTTAATTAACTTAATTTCGTAAGTGCCGTGTTGTACATTTGTGGTGCACGGAGAGACTGTATGTGTTCAAAATTTAAAAAAGGGGTTGCAGCCCTATTCTCATACCTGAGATGCAGCATTTCTTTGATGTCACTGGCTCTCCAGAAGTTTTTGACAGTGTCGAATTCGATTCTAGATTTAAGATCATTTAAGATCACGAGTGTGAAATCGGATTTTCATTGATATATTTCATTTTGTCATTATTAGACAATGACGTAAGCAGAGACTTTTCTATGAGCTGTGAAAAGTTTTATTATTAGTCCGTTTAATACGAGAGCAATAGTGAAACAAATGCGGTGTAGTGATTGTTCATTAGTAATTTTTGTCAGCATAAAATTTATTTACCTTTAATAGCATATATTAAAACATCGCTGCTCTGCCCTGATCGTAGCACTCATCTGGATTCTAGCTAGCTACATGGCTGGTTTTCGAGGTTTTCTCCGTGTCTCACGTGAATGCAAATTTCTAAATGGAACAGGCGTTTCCCTTAGAAAGTTCCTCCCCGAAAGTATATCGCCTTAAGCCTTTCTCTGCTTAATCGTATTCAAATTGCCTAACCTGACTGCAGGGATAGGTATAGCGTTAATAGCTGCTTATAGTTGACTCTGGGATCAAATTCTGGAGAAGGTTTGAATGTTTGTAAGCGTTTAGAATCTTTGTGGCATGAGATGGTTAAAATACACGGCGAGTCGAAAGTTGTCTCGAGTGGTTTTTTGGTAAGGGAAGAAGATTGGGATACTCTTGGACTCTTCTCTTGGAGGAGCTTATCTTTCGAAATTGGGACACAGCTGGCCAAAGTCATACTATCACCTATAAGGTGCCCAAGCCAAGACAAGATCCTGCGCTTTCAGCCAAGACACATCTGTGGTCTTGTTCTTGTGTTTCTGTCAGACAAGAGAAATAAGTCGCAACAGCAGACGGGGACTGGAGAGAGAACCTTACTCAGTCGTTTCATATTTGGTAGTGGCTGAAAGTTCTGTAACACTTCTTGACATCTCGCATCTGAGGGACACAATGGTGTAAGACGATAATTTAAAATATTATCACTTCCACTGTGACTTTACGAAAATGAAACTGACCAGGGCTCTCGTAATAGGTGTACCTGTACACCTACTGATGTTTCGTAGTTACGACACTACGATATCTTATGGAGAGGTTTAGGGCAAGTGCTGCTTTTTCACTTTGAAATATGGAGGACTCATTTTTAAATACGCTTAATCCGTTTCCGCTTTCGTTCATTGGAATTCGTCAGCCGAAAATTGCATATTTATTATTGTTATGATTTAATTAGATCCTTTGCAATAATTCACACGATGTAAGGGGTAATCAAAATAGTATATCTATGTACTAGGGTACAAAAGTATGAACGAAAAACAGACTGGTAGAAATTAGAGCAATTAAGGAATTTTCACCTTGATAAACTTTCCGTCATATCAAAGATATT
Organism: Stegodyphus mimosarum; assembly: GCA_000611955.2. Lineage (NCBI taxonomy): Eukaryota > Metazoa > Arthropoda > Arachnida > Araneae > Eresidae > Stegodyphus > Stegodyphus mimosarum. Next base: position 57,718 of record KK117834.1, read on the forward strand.
CTGTTCTAATGTTCTTCAGAAAAAAGACCAGCAGCAGTTGTATAATTGTTTTGCTAGGCTTTCTCTTCGTGTGTGGTCTTCTTAAAGAGTGCAGCAGGTCTCGTGTCAGACAATGAAATAATTGCCTACCAATTTGCAAACACTTAACTCCTGCTCCTTTGATGCGGTTCTCGCCGCAACGAACTCATGTTTCTGGATCTTCGAGACTGGTTTGACAAAGAGGAAATAAATGGGACTAATTGTTCTTGTCACTAGGTTAACAGATTTTTGAATTGTTATGTTTGAAACAACATTTTTCGTTTTATGAAACTTTTCAATTTTCGTGACAAGTTAACAGCTAAAATTTTCATTCCGCTAATGGAACTAAAAGCGTGTATTGTTGCTGAATTATCACCATTCTTAGAATTCTTGCCGATTATTGCAAAACAGTTCATACAGGAATGCGAATAAATAAAGAACTACGGGCTTGGTTAGAGGTAAAGCTTTTTCAAAGCAGAATCTCCACGTAGAATACTTTATTAATATCAAATTAATGAAGCTTAAAGCTTATTTTTTCATTTATTAGATTCATATTTGGTTCATATTAAAAAAAAATGAAATTAATTATATACATCTAAGCTATAGTAATGAAAGTGTCAATACCAGTTGCCTCACCATATCAGAAACAATCCAGGTTATAAGGTATTGCTCCCGCCTTCTTAACATGCCTTCGTGGTGTAATGGACAGCACACTCGGCGCACATTCGATAGATCCGAGGTTCGAGTCCCGGCAAGCGCAGTGCACATTTTTCATGTCTCCTGCTTCGAAATAACCTAATGTCTCTACAGTGGGGCCCGAACTAGAAAAGGTGGTGGATTATGACTCTCCACCACCAAGATTTGGCGATTAGGTCCCCTAATCCTTTTAAAAGGGTGAGTATATAAGGTATTTCTCCCGCCTTCGTAACATGCCTTCGTGGTGTAATGATCAGCACACATGGCGCGTATTCGAGAGGCCCGAGGTTCGAATCCCTAAAAGGGCACTGCTCATTTTTCATGTCTACTGCTTCGAAATAACCTAATGTCTCTACAAGGTAAAAAAAAAAAAAAAATTAATCATACAAACACGAAATGACAAATCTCTTTCGCATAAGAAGCTACATGATACTTATTGGCTAATTTATATCTTACAGAGTTGTAGGAAATAAAGTAAGTGAAGCACATATAAATGCATGCCTCAAATATTAGATTCTATATTACGCCGAAATGGACTTTTTTTAACGTTTTGTGTTTTACCTTTATTTATTAAATTTGATTTTCTTCCCACATAAAGCATAACATTCAATTCACTAGTAATATTACAAAATAATTTAAAAAAACACGCACTCTTAGAATTTAGAATTAGAGAGACTCTTAGAATTAGAGAAACTCTTAGAACACAGTCTCACGAGCTGGAGATAATTTTTTTGTTTTTTCGTACAGCGTTGCCTTTGCTCGCTTTGCAATCGTTCAGTTTGTTAATCAAAAATTCGTTAAAATTTTACATAATATGAAATAGATAATAAAACACATTCAAAATTCCAAAACTGGGCTTCTAGAAGTCCATATTCGCGCGGAGGACTATGTTATTCAAAATTTGATGTCTCTAAGTACCGTTATTTTATCACAGGGCAAGAATCAAACATACATTCATGCAGATTCTTCATTCTTTAATGTCTTCAAATATAATGCAGGGCTCTAATATTCGGTGGCAACAATTTGAATAGTGAAACGTCTTTATAGTGAACTAACGCAAATGTCAAAACGAATACAATAGCCTTTTTAGGCAAATTGCCTCTTTGGTTTAAAAATACTTCTTTGAAATTATACTTTGAGCTCCTAATTAAAAATAAACGCAAAATTTTTCTCGAAGTTTCTGCGAAAAATCAAAAATTAGTCAAATGATTAAATGGAATAGTAATATGAATATTAGTCTTCTAAATTAATTCGTTTAAGTTAGTTAGGAAATTATTTGCAAGTTGTAAATTAAAATTTTGAATAATACAAAATTAAAATTTCTCATTTTATTCCCTCCATAAATTAATAGCAACGTCCATTTACAATATATTTACAATACAGAAATATCAGTTTTCTAGGGACTAAATTTATTCAGTTTCTCAGCAGGATTTTACTGTTTCATCACTACTATGTGATTTTACCTATTAAAAAAAAATTCATGTGGACACTACATGATCTACTTGTACGGCCTGTTAAATTATGCACATTTTTTATTGCATTTCATGCAAACTTATTTCCTCGAATTTCATTAGACATATATTTCTCATTCAATTAACTCAGTTAAAAACAGTAAAAAAAATTTTTAGAATTAAAATTAAGAGTTTCTAGGTAAAAAATCGCAATTCGGCCAACTGTAGGAAGATAAAATTTTCGTTGCTTAAAATTGAAAGTTTGCTTTTGGTCCCACCCTACAAAAAGACATTGAAGTTGGTGCACAAACTTAATTAATTCACTGTTCTACTAATGGTTTCAAATGTAAACAAATGGCAGTCTCGTTAGGCTTAGCTGCGCAATTTAAACTTTAAAATTTTTGGTAATTCTACTACTATTGCATGCAGATTAACTAAAGGCATAAAAACCTTAACCGGAGCATGAGAACAACATAATTCAATCATTTAAAAAAATTCACAATTTACCAACGCGTAAGAATAAAACAAACTGTACTCACCGAGCCGAGTAACACAGAGGGCATATATATATATATATAAATTGAATTTCTGTTCCTTGAAGATGGTATATGGAAAGTTTTCTTATTACAATTTATTGTTAATTATTAGTTTACACATATATATATATATATATTCATAATTCACTAAAAATTATAAAAAGAAAAAGAAAACTCTCCATATTACATCTCCAAGTAACAGAAATTTAATTTAAAAACATCATTGAAAAGATATTTTTCAGAATTTAAAAAACAATTTATAGAATTTTCAGTCCTCCTTCCTTTGAACACAGTAAAGGAAAAACTAAATCGCAAAAATGCCAAAATCAAAAGTAAACTTTTTTAAGTACTGAAAAACCAGTAACTGTTATTGATAACAGATTAATCGACTTATCAAGGGGATAAACCAATATACCATCAATTAACAGTAACTAAAATAAGAGAGAGTGTTTCATCTTACTTCCAAGTTGCCGATTGCAACCGAAAAGGGAGGTGCATAACTACATGTTATGGCAGTTCCATATACAAAATTTCAATATCCTGAGGCTGCCTGAGTTAATACATACGTACGTACGTACAGACTTCACGAAAAAATCTCTTCTGAATCCATTTAAAATCTATTTTACAATCCGTTTTCGAAAAGAGTACTTTATTTTGTCTGCACGTACAATGTCATGCAAAAACATCGTTAAATTGGACACGAGAGCGGTCAAAATGGATATTTTCCTTAAAATATGATATACGAAAGTTTTCGTGATTGCAATACTTCCTTTACTTCGTACAACTAAGTAAAAAAAGGCTTAATTAGGAAAGTAGAGTATCTCTTAAATTAATTTAAAGACTATAGTCTTTTTTGAGTTTGAAAAAAGTTTGTCATTTGCTTGTTTATATTTATATAGCAGTTTAATAAAACACTTTTTTTTTGCCTATGACTAAGGCATTATTTTAATTTATTAATTTTTCTTAATTAAGTATTTTTGTTTTCAACTCGCTTCAATAATTCAACTAATAAAATCAGACTTACTAAGAAAATGCTTTTAGAGCACATAATACTTTCAATATCTAGAAATTATCTTTCTTTTTTTCTTATAATTTTATTCTTTTACAACGAGAAAAAAAAATTATCTTTAATTCAGCCAATTAGCGCTGGAGCTTTATCGCACTGAATATTGAAGGTTAAATCAGGGGGGGGGTGAAAGAAGAAGAAAAAAAAAGCGTATATATGGAGTTTTTTTTCCCCCGGTGTTTTGATTTGCTTTATATAACCACAATACGAGCATTTTAGCTGATTAATTTGCACTTATTCGTGAGCTTAAAAAAACTTGATTAAAGAGCTGATATGTTGATTTAAAAAAGAAAAAAAGAAAACTGGATATTAAGCAAAGTCCCTTGATCATCATTGTTATAAAAAGTGCTTAAAAAAGATTTTAAACGTAGAAAAAAGAGAAGCCGTTTGTAGTTATCTACGCTATTTGCAGAATAAAAAACTCCCTCCAACTTGATCAAAAAAGTATCTCCTGCAAAATCGGCGCCAACTATCGGCGATAAACATGGTTGCTAATTACTCACAATTAATTATGCTAATGAAGCCAATTACTTGCAAACTGCGAGAGGTTAGCCGCAGTGCACCATCCTTCTCGTTTGTGGGCGCTTTTATTCATAAATGTAAATTAGTGATTGCAATTCCGCCAGGGCTTAACGCAAATTGACTGCAATCTTTTTAAGTGAGGGAAAATTTTTCCCCCTCTCCCAGGAACCGCGTCAAATTAAAAGCTTTAATTCTTATTAAGGTGATGCGTTAATCCACCAGTGCGGTTAGTGAGAATTTGATGAATTATTTTCTCAGAGTTTATTTAGGGCGCATGTCATGTATGTTTGAATTTATAACTAGCTGCTTTAATTTGAACAGCTGCATTTATTTTAAGTCAACTTCTTATATTAATTTTGTTATTGTCAGATAAGATAGTATAAGGAAATCTTGATCATATTTTGATTTAACTAAAATTGCCAAAACTGGTGAGAGAACGATTACAACCGCTATATCAGCAATTTCTGCTATTAAATATATATATATATATATTATGATCCTCGCATTGTAGAAACACAATGACATTTATAGCCACCAAATTCTGAATACAAATGGTTCTCCACCCAAACACATGCTCATCAAAATTTTGAATTTCAATTTGTTTTTCATCTATTTTATGTTTAGTGCCAATTTAATGAATTGTAATGAAAGTAATTCGTGTCTCTATCAGTCCAATCCCTACTGGTTGGAGTATGTAACACAAAATTTGCAAAATTACATTGTGAAAACTGCAAATAAGCTTAAAAATCTGTAACAATTTTGAGTCTAATAAACAACTTTATGTAAACATTCAATTTATGTAAACAAATCAATCTAAACACAAGTATTCCTACATATGAAAAAGTAACACATGAAAAACTGTTGCAAAAAACATAGCAAAAGGAAGAATAGTTTTCAAAACTGTGACAGTAAAGCAACACTTATTTTGAAATTGAAAATAGATTAATCCGGGATGACCAGTTTCAGCCCTAACCTGTAATAAAATTAATAGTAAAATAGGTAATAAAATTTATATCAAATTTTAAACCAATTAGCAGTGTAAAAATAATGAGAAAAAATTCTAATGCAAAATTAAACATTGTGTAGTAAAAAATGAATAAATTGTCAAAGGAAAAAACAGCGATTTATCTGGATTATAAATTAGAAAAGCAATGTCAACCACATGCATCAGGCCAAAAAAAATTAAGCTCGAGTGATGTTACGATTCTCTTCAGTTCAACGAACGGAAAAGTTGTAGTGCTTAGTGTAAGTGTAATTTCGAACAAATTTATAAAATTGTAGTGAATAAAAGATAAATTTATAAACAGCGCTTGATGTTAAAAATGTGCGGTATGAAAATGATGTATGATGAAGAAAGGACAGTATCTAGTACCCCTGAATAAATCAAATATTATTGGATGTGAGCGGTCTTAGAAATGTAAAAAAGAAATTTAGCTTAATGTTACAAATTATAAGTATTCCCCCGCCCAAAAAAAAAATCTGAAAGGTTTCAGATTTTAAGTTACGTGCAAAGGGGCGTTTTTTAACGTTTTCTGTGTTACCTTTATTTATTAAATGTCCTGTTCTTCGCACTTAAATCATAAAATTCAGTTCAACAGCAATATCGCAAAATAGTTTTTAAATGAGTATATCTTTAGAATTTCCGATACACAGTTCCGCGTGCTTTAAACAAAATGATTTTTCTCCCCCGTAAAGTGTTGCCATTGCTCGCTTTTAAATCGTTTGAGTTTGTTCATCAAAAATTCGTTAAAGTTTTACAAAATGTGAAATCTCTACATATAATAAAACAAAGAGTCTCTGTGTGTGTGTGTGTGTGTGTGTGTGTGTGTGTGTGTGTCTTTCGTTCGTGTTGCGAGTAAGCTAATAGACCCAGGGCCACGAAATTTGGTACATAGGTGTATCTACACAAGAGCCAGTGCACCTCGAAGCGATTTTTTCGAAATTCGAATGAGAATTTTTTTTATTTTATGTTTTGTGACCAAATCGCGTCATTTTGAGACATAATGGGCTACAGGAAAGCGAGATTTCACTCTATACGTTTCATTTTTACATCGTCGTGAAGCGTAGACACTTAGCTATTTTACGAACTTAAAATAAATTTCGTATTTCAATAAATCGATTAAATACGAATTTATTTAGGAAGGTGAGTTTAACACCTTTTAAGCGGAATTTTTTTTTAAAAAACTTATTTTAAAAAATGGGCTGTTTATTTTCCTTTGACTTTTGGACATGTTAAACTTTAATCCTTTCGACTCCTTTTAAAAAAGGAAATTTGGAAAAATAATAATATTTTGTATTTTTTTTAAATTTTTTAAATGAAGCTTCCGAATAAACTTCTCACATCTCAGATATTTTAAAATGTAGTTTTGGCAACAATTTTCTTTTCTTATTGTTGTTGATAGATTTTTGATGAAATTGCATCATTTTGAATAGTTTCATTCTTTAAAAAATTTCGGTTTTGGTTAATTTATTTTTTAGGATAATTAATATTTCTATTAAGGGATATTGCTTATTTCGTTCTATGCTTTTTATATGTAATGTATTTTTAACTGAATTTTTTTTCCGTTGTTGTTTGTTTCTTTTTCGATAAAATTGTTCTGCAGAGTAAAATTCTGTGCAGTTTTCAAATTTAATGTTTGTTGTTCTCTTTAGGCATTTTTCTGGTACACTTAAAAGCCAGACGAAGGCTGGCCGCGCAGCGGCTAGTAGATAATAAAACAAATTACAAATTCCAAATTTGGGCTTCCAGATGGACATATTCAGGTGGAAACGTACATTATTCAAAACTGAATGGTGCTCTAGGTACCGTTGTTTTATCACATTTGGAAAAATACGAATGCATTTATGATGCAGATTCTCCATTATTTAATTTCTTTAAATATAACGCAGGGCTGCAAGCTTTGGTGGCAACAGTTTAAAAGTGATTCAGACTTTTAATGTTTCCAACGCAAAACGAAAACAATACCCCTTCAGGGACAAAGCCCCTTTGGACTGAAAAAAGGCAGAAATGAAATAAGTTGTCCAATGTTACAGAATATGGAAGTTACTGAAGAGGGCTTCCTTGAGACTTAGAAGCCGAACTAAGCCCAATTTTTCAATAAAAGAAATAGATAATTAAACAATCTAATCAAAATTAAAACTAATACAAGAATTTTGACAGAATGTCTACTTCAATTTTTTTCAGAACGTCTAAAGCAGGCCTCGGCAAACTATGACCCACGGGTCACCGAGTGACCCATTTCATAATTTCAAGTGACCTAACTGAGTTCCGAAAATAAAGTATAATATGCAAAAATAAATTATAAAACATAAATGTGAAGCGAAGGCTTTAAAAATACATAAAAGATAAAACTGAAAATAAATAATAACAATAACACTTTTGTTTGATTACAAAGGTGCAATAATGAACATGCACTTTTATTTTTAGAAATTGAACACTATATGAACACCACATGATCCACATACTTCTTTGTACGCCTATTAAATTATACACACTTTTTGCTGCACTTTATATAAACTTATTTCATTTGAAAGTAAGATACGATGTTCTAATTTAAAGAGACCTTTTGGTACTGCCGATTGCAATAAAAAAGAGCGATGCTCAACTAGATGGTATATGTGGCAGCACTCTACTGGAAAAAAAATAAAAATCTCCAGCGCGCCAGACTGTGTATCGGAAATTCTAAAGATATGCGGTTTTCCTGTTTAAAAAAAAAAAACAACTTGCGATATTGCTGTTGAATTGAATTTCATGTGGTTTAAGTGCGATGAGCATGGCAATAAATAAAGGCAACACGCGAAACGTTAAAAAAACGCCCTTATGTGCGCCTGTAATATTAAATTTGAGAGCTTTCGGATTTTCCTTTCTTTTCTTTTTTTTTTTTAAAAAATTTTTTTTTTTTTTTTTTTTTTTTTTTTTTTTTGTGTGTGTGTGTGTGTGTGTGTGTGTATTTTCACTGAAAACAAACCGCAGATTCCATCATTTAATTAAACGAATGACAAGGATGATAGGTAAAGGAAGGCCCCTTCCCTGTATGTCCGGATACTTTACTACTAATGGTATTCATTGCTATGATTTTAAGTAGCGCCAGCTCATCAGTACTCCCCCCTTAACATCTCCTGAAAAATGCCACGTTTTTCATTTATGTGTTTGCCATTGATTGCAAAATTTATATAAGTTACGTCCCACCAAAAGCCTAAAGCAGAGGAATATTCGTACTTGGTCTTGGATTCTGTTTGCTTACCAGCGGCCGAGCGGTATAGTCGCTGAAAACTGCGATAGGAAGTAGTTGGTTCGATGTTCGACTTCCGCTGGCTGGCTGCATGTGCGTTTTCGTGGTTTTCACCATATATAGCGTGTATACGAGCCAATTTCTGTCACAAAGTTCTCCGCAAAGGCAATCTTCCTCTTATAGCCCTCCTGTACTTTGCCATAATCAAAATAAACCAGACCTAGGTTTTATTCATGACGGATGAAAAGGCTGGCTTTGAGCAGTGTTTGCGAACAAATACAAGTCAATTGTTAAGCATTTGTTTTGACAGCTGTCCCTCAAATACTTTGCCGCAACTAGTTAACTAACAAACCTCTGTGGCCCACCAGCGACCGAGCGGTAATGTCGCTGAACCCCTCTAGTTCCGTCCGGGGGTTCAAATCCCGGCGAAGAGGCTGGCTGCATGGACGCTTTCATGGTTTTTATCATGTGTAACGTTTTAATACGAGCCAGCTTCCCTTCGAAAACCCTAGGCATTTCTCCCTCAGATAGCCCTCGAGTGCTTTGCCGTAATCAAATAAACAGAACAAACTTGTAAGCAATAAGTTATTTAATGAATAATTTTAAGTTCGGGATTTTTTTTTTTTTTTTGGTTAAAAAAAAAGCTTTATGTTTTTAATATAAATTGGTACGCAAAGATAACTTGGACAGCACGTTAATTTAAAAGGATTTAAACCTGATTATGGCAGCTAAACGGGACTCCGAGTTTTAAAAACCATTTATTAAGTTAAGGGCAATGACATGCATATTGAATGATGCCAAGAAAAGCGCTAAAGTCAATTTCCTGGCAATCCTAAAAGTCTTGATGCCTGAAAACCCGCGTAACGAGGGGCTCGGAGAAGACTAGCGATAAAAGAGATCCGCAGCGACTGCTCATTTGAGAGAATGCGTCCCAGAGGGAGGCTCATTTTGTACTTACACGTTTGTCCGTCTGACCACCCCCGTACGCTTCAATTAGGGGGTAACAACTCCCTCCTTTAGCGATTCCCTTCTGCCGCCAGTTAAAGGATCCATTCTATATAAATAACGCCATCCATTTGATAGCGGGTTTGCTTTACATGCTATGCCTGCAGGGAAGAGGAGAATCTGCTGTTGCACGCCGGGGGGCCGCGCACATATGTAAAAGAGGAGTGACTTCACCCATAGTACATCGAATAGAGCTGAGCGCTACGAGTTAAACAGACAAAATTTCGTTAGTATCCAGAAATTTGGTTTCTTAGAGAAAAAGAAATCGAATGATGGCGTCCTCTTTGACCCGGGGGGGGGGGTCTTTTCACATTTTTTTAAAGTAAATCTGTAGTTTTCAACACTTAAATATTTAGATGTACTGCAGACGGTGTTCATGGTGTTTACATATTTTTGTAAAAATTTTGATTTTCTCCATGGATTTAAATATTAATTTTAAAATACTTATAACCGTGACTAGCATCAAGTTGGAATAAGGTATACCGCTTGCAGCATTAAAAATATTCATTTTTTTTTAAATGTCGCTGAAAAATAAACAATAGATCAAAGGCTATAATTTTGCGCTATCCAAAGAGAAAAACTCTTATTCAGTTATTCAAAAAAGATGTGAAAAGCATGGTTTTAAAATTTCTACACGTAAAATAAGTGACATAATTAATGTGCAAGGAAAGAAACGTCAAGATTTACATCTGACTGAAAAAAAGGCAAAAATTGCGTACTCATCAAAGGTACGTACAGTTTTGTTAAATCTTAAAGTCACATTTTATGTTTTAAAGGAAAATCCAGACCCCCAAAGAGCTACTGCAAAATCTCTAAATATCTCTATAGGGACTGTGGATAAAATTATAAATTTTATTTAAAGATAATAAAAAAAAACATGATGCCCATCTCCTAACGTAGAAACATGTTTCTCGGGGTAAGACTATGTGCAGATTGCAGTATGAAAATTATTTGGCAGGTGAAAAATGGAACTATATTGTTACAATTGATGAGGCTTGGATATACTTATCTGATTGTAATAGAAAAATATCGATTTACTATCGTTAAAGAGGAGAAAAAGACTTAAAGAAACAAGGGAAGTGTTTCTAAGGGTTTTATGGTTATTACTTGATTTTTTTATAAAGGGAAAACTTAAAACAAGAAACGTAAAAAATAAATGTCAAAATTAATTATCATCAGAAATATGTTTAACATCTATTTCTAAAGAAGAAATTCCAATATTTTTATCCAAACAATCCTTAGCGTATGAAGTACCATCAGGATAAGGCTTCAAGCCATACCTCTAAATCTACTGCTTTATTTTTTGAAAAAAGGAGAAATGAAATCGGAATTGAAGCTATTCCCTTTAAACACATTCCACCCTACTCCCCTGAAGTGTCTCCTATGAATTACAGCGCATTTGGACTTGTAAAACAAGGGCTTTATAAGCGGCATCCCAAAACATTGGATGGACTCTGGAAGATTATGACGGAGGAATGGAATAAAATCAACATTGATGTTTTAAGAAAAGGATTTTTATCTTGGAAATCAAGATATAATATGATAGTTCAACAAAAGGACTATCAGACTGAACATATTAGAAAATAAAAGCATAAGGTTTATTTACATAAAATTCTTTGCAAAATTATTACAAAAGTGTGTGAACACTCTCTGTATTTATTTATGCATGACTGAAGATTCCTAAATAGTCTCTAGATACCCGGAATGTTCCTTGTCTTGTGGGAAAGAATACCATAGAACACCTGGATGCGCAATGGCAAACCGCACATTCAGTTGGTCAGTGTTAACAAATGTCGCTTATTGCGCATGCTCAGTGGTGTACCACTGGCGTGGGAGAAAATACTGGCGAATAAAAATAAACAACCCTACACAAACCTGTTCGTCATGTAGCGACTCTTTACGATTGCATTACTATGGACACTTTTTTTTGTGCGTATTGCACTTGCTTCTGTTTCATTTCATTTTGGTTTATTTTGTTAATAAACATTACATTTAGTATCAGTTATTTGTAATAATTTCTTTGGCTTTAATTCAGTAATTTAAACTAGATATATTCGATAAGTTCTTAAAGTATTTATGAATGGAACGCATGGTAAATAATCGATTGCTTTTATTCCTCAGAAGTACAATCAATAAACATTCAGCTCAAGTACAATCAATAAACAACAACATGTAATATTTCCTGTTTTGCAATCCTTCTTAAACGAAAATTCGGGGAGTTTACAATCGATATTTACACTCTAAACAATGAAGCAACGTACAACCTAACAAGTTTGAAACCCCCGAACTGTTTACGTCCAGATAACAGAATATCAACCATATACAATATTTATCTTCTTTTAAAATGACGCCATAGTAGTAATTGCGCCCAATTCTGTTCTGGGCATGCGCAGTGTGCATAATTCGTTTAACATTGTTCAACTGAATGTGCGGTTTGCCATTAGGCCACCCGGATAATCTGAGCATTAACGGAGGCTTGATTGACCAGACATTTTCAACTTGACCTTACACCTTATCTTCAAGACCTATATGTAAGATTTATATATAGAGCCGTAATATTCACAAAAGTGACTGTATCCACAAAGGTATCGTTACCGTTAAAATAGTACAAAATTTCGAAGTACTGAATATTTCCTCTGCTCACACTGGTTTAACCAGTAGATATCTTATGTGTTTGTCACCTTATGTGCATTTGTAATGGAAGATCCCAGAAAAGTGAAAAAAGGAAGTTCTGTTAAGGTTAAAAAGAACATTGAAGATTATAGTTTAAGTTTTCCTAAGGTCACTGACAAAGGACTTAAAGGGCACTTCAGATCTGGTTGAACATGCATATTGAATAAAACGTAATATAGCGGCATTCTGTGTCCCATAAAAAAAAGACTAATATCTAAACTTTCGCAAATAGTATAAAAATAGATTGTTCTTGTTCGGAAATAAACAAGTTTTGGTGTTGTTGATTTGTCGTTAGGGGAAAGTGTTTGGAATGTTAAGTGACCAAACAAGCCGATTCTTTGACAATGGAAGAATAGCGATTTTTCCGTAAAAAAAGTGCTCCATGTAATTGGAAATATTTATGTTTCATTTCCTGGCCTCTAAAGTGAAAATTACTTGGTGTCGCTTTTTGAATCTTAACATAAAATTATTTAAATTGATGCTTCTTCGACGCAGCGAGGATGTTAGAAAGAACATTCTTATTGTTTCAGAGAAATGTGAAAAATCACACTTTTGGATTTAATTAAATTATTATTTTTGGATTTGAATTTTTAAATGAAGCTTGCAAATATTTGAATCGGATCAGTTTACTTGCTAATATCAGAATGTATATTGTAGACAGTTTTGCGGCTTTTTTAACACATATCATTAAATCATATGTAAATATTTATCGAATAATGTTAATTATTATACAAATGAACGGAATGAGAAAAATAAAAAGCAGAATATGGCAATCCTAATGCAACTAATATAGCACTAATAAAATTCTTAAAATTATAACGGTCAGATTCGTTTCAAGGAAGCTTTTAGTACTATTCGCCAATTCAAGTTAAAGGAATTATGTTTGATCAGAGGATGAAAAGATTTCATGCAATGCTTCTTGGTTCTTTATCTTTTTTTTTTTTTTTTTTTCCAAAGGGACTTTGTCCCTGAAAGACTATTGTTTTCGTTTTGCGATTTTGCGTCGGTTCATTCTGAATGCCCATTTTCCTTCTCATATTGTTGCCACTAAATATTATCGCCCTGTATTATATTTAAAGGAATTAAATAATGAAGAATCTGCACAAATGTATGTATGTTTCTCGCATTGTGATAAAACGATGGTACCTAGAGCCATCCAATTTTGAATGACGTAATCCTACAGCGAATATGGGCATCTGGAAATCAAAATTTGAATTTTTAGAATTTGTTTTATTATCGGTTTCATATTTTGTAAAACGTTAACGAATTTTTGATTAACAAACTCAAGGATTTCAAAGCGAGCAATGCCAACGTTGTACAGAAAAAAAACTTTTTATCTCCAGCGCGCGAGACTTTGTATCGAAAATTCTAAAGATATGCTCAATTTAAAATTCTTTTGCGATATTGCTGTTGAATTGAATTTTATGATTTAAGTGCAAAGAACATGGTATTTAATAAATAAAGGCAACCCACAAAACGTTAAAAAAAAACGCCCGTTTGGGAGTAATGTAAAATCTGAAAGCCTTCAGATTTTTTTTTTCTTCTTCTTCTTCTTTTTATTATTATTATTACTAATGGTATAAATGCTTAAAAAATTCACTGCGAGGTAGTTCAGGTTCAGACAGGAAATATTCGACCAAAAATTTTATGATTATCCATATTTTCAAAATAGTATTAAAAGGTGTATGAATTCTAAATGGATGATCTGAGCATACTAGTAAGCAATATACTAGATGTGCTCATAGCGCGGCTGGCGAACCGCGTGCTGTTCTATGCAAATAAAATGTACTTATGAATTATGATAAAGTAGCCGCTTTTTAAAGTACGCTTTCAGGTACCTTTAAAAGCCTTCGTCTGGCTTTTAAAGGTACCTGAAAAATGTCTAAAGGGAACACCAAACATTAAATTTAAAAACTGCGCAGAATTTTACTCAACAGAACAACTTTATCTAAAAAAGAAAAAGAAGAAGAAGAAGAATTTATATTACATATTAAAAAAAGTTACAGTGTAATAAGCAATATCCCTTAATACAACTTTTAATTATTCTAATAAATAAATTAACCAACTTCCCGTTGCTTTCTCTCGACTTCCAAGAGTATCCAAGAGAAACATTAAATTTAAAAACTGCACAGAATTATCGCTCTCCGTTTTCCGAGTGGCAACAGTGCTGATACCAACAACAATGACAACAGTGACATATCAGCAACAATGGCTGCATGCCAGCCTGTTCGCAGAATTCGCACCACGGACCGAACTAGCACTGTTCAGCGAATTTATCGCTCAGCCGCTGGTGGGCCGATGTAAATATGGACGTGTGACTTTTGGAAAATGTAACTGTAGCTCTGGAATTTTTCTAAACTCCAACATACGGCTCATACTGACATGAAGTTTAGCCACCCCTTAGCAAAAGGGGTCCTTAGCCACCCCCTTAGAAGTTAGCCATCTACTATAAAAATTTGAATACTGCATGGTTCTCAATAGCTCTTTCTGAAAATAGTGTCATGTTGTGAGTAGAGCTGCGAAATCATATTAAAAACTGAAGAATAAAGGAACTGAGAAATTCGCAAAGAAAATATTAAAATTTAAAATTCTAAAGTCTTTAAAAAATGTAATGATACGGTATTCCTAACATTATATACCATATTCTTTAAAATTGAACTTTACCTGAATTTATATGTATTGTAAACTTTAAAACGTAAGTATTATGCTTTATTTTAACATACTTCTATATTATTAATACATGAGTGTTGTTATAAATTTCGTTTCAATCACATTCTAAAAATTTCAAGTACGTTCTTAAAATGTTTTAAGATATAACATTTGAGAATATTCTTTCTCTGTACATTTTAAAGCATTTACTTAAATTCTTTGAGATAAATTTATGTGTGCATAATTCTGTATAGAATAAGATAAAGCACAATGCTGCTGTGGATTACAGTTTCTAAATGTGTGTTTAACAATAATGTGTATCGGATATACATAATGTAATAAATTTTATTTCCAGTAAAATAAGAGACACAAATTTCCTTATTTTTGAATGCACTTACCGTATCTTTATTTGTTCGAGGAAAACGATTTAAAAATTTTCGAAAACCAGTTACAGTTAAAGTTAAGTGGCCATTATGCCAGAAATGTCGCCGATCGGGGCTTTGCATAATTTTATACTTCTCTTTAGCGTCGCATTTGCGAAAATCATTAGCGAACTCATGCCCGCAAAGCGAAAAAGCAGAAATAAATTATAAAAAACAGGAAGAAAGTAAAAAATAACTTATCCCAGAATAAAAGAAAATGGAAAGAAGAAATCCATTCTGCGAACTCTGCTAGTTACAAATAAATATTTAGTACGAAAAAACAGTCATATGCAAATAAAGCGGTGTATAATATTTGAATACCAAATGAGGCCAGGGATCTGAAAAATACATAAACGATTTTTCTAAGACCTCATAAATAAAATTAGTGGGGAAAAAAGAAGTAAAAAATAAAACCCCTTGCGGTTTCCCATTTTTCGTAATTATTTCTTCCTTCTTTCTTACCATTTTAAAGAAAGAGATTTGAGTTTTTAGCAAGCAGCTAAACGTTATTCAAGACATTGTGCGCTTTCTTATTGCATAAATCAAAATAGTGAGTGTGGGATATAGTTTAAAGTCATAAATAATATTGTATGTTATTAGTAAGATGTATATGTTAAAATAATATTAATCTGAAAAAAGTTAAAAATTAAGGCATAAAATTATTTTTTACCATTATTTTTGTGTTGGATATTTATAAAAGTAAGATTATTTTATATAAAAAAATAATAATATATTAAAAAAAGTCTGAAAGCTTTCAGATTTTATATTAGGGCCAGAGAGCCTTTTTCCCATTTACATACACAAACATGTTTCGAGAGCATTTGGACTAATGTTGTTCTTAGTCTAAAAATATTTAAAAACAGTCTATCTTTAGAATTTCCGATAAACAATCACGTACGTTAGAGATAATTTTTTTTTCTTACAGTGTTGCCATTATTCTCTTTGACATAATATGAATTTGTTAATAAAAAATTCATTAGCATTTTACAAAATATGAAATACACAGTAAAACAAATTCAAAATTCAGGCTTTCAGGTGTCCATACTCAGGTGGAGGACTACGTTATTCAAAATTGGATAGCTCTAGGGGCCGTTGTTTTTTCACAATGCGTAAAACATGCTTACATTCATACAAATCCTTCTTTATTTAATTTTTTTAATATAATACAGGGCGATAATATTTGGTGGCAAGCATTTCGAAAGACAATTCAGACTTTTATAGTGATTCAACGCAAAATCCTGTTTTGAGACTATAAACAGCCCCTCTGGGATAACGCTCCTTTGGACTTAAAAATAAGAAGAAAAAAAACCGCTCTAAATATTTTTAACGTTTTCACATTTTAATATCAACTTTGTTAATTCAAGAACCTAGTTTTTTAGTTTCCTAAATTTCTGTTCCTTTTTTACTGACTGATATATTTGTGTCTCTGAAAATCAAAGATTTGCGTTGGTAGAAAGAATTAAGACATATATATACATACGTGACATGCTTCTACAGTACTGAAAAATCAACTGATTTAATATTCTAAATTGAAATTTTTGTATTCTTTCATGTTCAGCAAAATTACCATGTTCTGGGTCTTCTAAAGGCTGCACTTTTATTTTTCATTTCTGACCATAATAACACAGCGATGTAATATGCGACCATTACAATATTTTTGGGCGTCTTAATGTGGGAAATCGTGTTTTCGATTTATCATTGGCGTGCGTCTGACCATTAGGCTTACAATTGTGTCCAAACACAAATACTTTTCTCCCATCATTAATGTGATTTCGAAATTCAATCACTGAAATGGATTTTGAGTACATGTGTATCATAAAAGAATTTACAACTAGTGAGAGATATATTAGCATATGATAAATTTAGGATGAATTAGAATTAAGTCCTTAAAAAAATTATGCTGTTAAAAAGAAATGTGTGTTTCTTATATCGTATTAAATATCGTTTCCCCTAAGTCGCGTGTCCGAGTGGACGTACATTGATTTTTGTGAAACTGCACAGGTTTTTGCACCATCAGCCGATTCCAGGACATCAAAATACAGAATATTTATAATCATCCAAACAGCAACTACCCTAAACTACTCCTTCAAAAGTTAAGGCACAGTATGTTTTTCAAAGCTCACCATTGCAAAAATGTCAGTAACGTTTCAATTCGCTATTCATATGCATGACAGTAACGAAGTTTAAGAAAATATATGCAAAAACAATAGCTACCACTTTTATTTCACAGAAACGAATACTTATGTAGGAGTTGGAGAAAACATGCAAAAATTGTAATTTTTGTTCACGAGTGTTGATCTTCAGTTATTATGACAATTTCGTGGACAATATCCGGGAGAGTCTATCAATGTCCAGAAGAAGTCGTTTGCTCGATTCGTTGAGGTGGCGGGCGATCGGATGAATGGAAATGGGGATGTCACAAGCTGATGCTGCTAGAGTCTCAATGTTTCTCGCAGTGTGGTCCACCGATTATGGAATTAGTTTGGATCCGAGGATTCTGTTTCTCGAAGACATGTTCCAGGCAGTCCTATAGTCACAACACCAGTGGGAGACAGTTATTTGGCTCTTTCCGACCGAAGGAGGAGTAACATTACTGTGCCTCAGCTCATGGCAGATCATTTAGCAGCAACAGAAGGAAGAATCTCAGCTACTACAGTGAGACGACGACCAGTTGTTTGTATTCCCTTGACTCGAGGATACAGAGGTGCCCGTTTATGTTGGGCAAGAGAACACTTCTCCTGGAGCAGTGAACAATGGGCGTCTGTTCTCTTCACAGACGAGTCCAGGTTCACACTGTAGAGTAATTCAGGTCGTCAGCTGATCTGAAGGTAACAAAACACCAGATACAACCAATCCCACATTGTGGAAAGACACAGTTGCAGAGGTAGAGAAATAATGGTACAATTCTATACCTCTCCTCTGTAAGAATTTCGAAGAAACACGTATTGCAATGTACGTGATAAAGCACCTTTGAGTTAGGAGAGTTTAGATATTGGTGTCTTTTTAAAATAAAAGCAAGGAGGGACGTGGTAGTTCGATGACAGCAGACTTACTCGATATCAAAACAATCGTCACTCTTTTGGTTGTTACATTTTCCTGTATTTGAATGAAAAAAGAAACATTACTGCAGCTAGTGTATTTTTTTTCTCAATTCGCTGAACCTTTTTGAATGAGCATGTTTTGACAAGTATGGTCTTTTTTTCATTTTCTTTAAATTCAAACCAAAGGCCGGTTTCTGAAAATTACGTTTCGTCTAAGAGGAATTTTTATTACTTCATTGAAAAGTTTTGATCTTTTCTCACAGTATTTATGTTGATGCAAATAAATAACCGAATTTATCATCGACGTATATAAAATAAACTTTGTCAGAAATGTTGTAAGAAACAATTTGCATCAGTTCTGAGACAGCTTCACTGAAAGGACACTTCTGAAATGATTGCCATCCGATCATTCGATAATCTAGGTGACTCGAAAGTCCGTTCAGATATGAAAATTCAATAATTCACGCAATAATGTAGGTAGAGAGGTAAGAATTGATATGCATGCTTCAAATGACATTGCTTGAATGTCCAATCACCTTTGATGGAGTTTTACTGGAAGCAAAAAAAAAAAAAAAAAAGGCAAAAAAAGGAAGCTAATGACGCTTCATATGGTAACAAAAGCAATAATTAACATAAAAATGAATTTTAGCAAAGACTTTGATCTTTATGCCAAATGCTCAATATGGTGGACGTCACTTATCAACAATTCCTTTTAGCGAGGGACAATGTTGTGAACAGCACTATACGGCATATTTGTAGGAATGGTAAAAAAATGCCTTAGGATGCTGTCTTTTAACATCTCTAATGAGGTCGAACTATCGCGGCAAACTTGCGCTTTCAGATAACCCCAAAACCAGTAATCACACAGATTGAGATCTGGTGACCTAAGAGGCCGAGGATGATGGAAATAGCGGCTAAGCAAGCGATCCTTGCCAAAAGACGTGTGGAAGCGATCTTTCACAAGTGTAGCAATATGGGACGGAGCACCATCCTACATAAAAGTCGTACATGTCAGCAGGTGTTTATGGGCTGGGTTAGGGAAGATGCGATTCTGTAATATATCGGCGTACATCGCGCTGATAGTTCGAAAAGCACAACCATGCATTTCCTCGAATAAAAAGGGTCCAATCATCATTGATGTGGTAAACACACACGACATCGTGACGGCCCTATCATACAATGGGGTTCCACGACAGTTCTAGGATTTTCGGTAGCCCAGCTTCTGCAGTTGTGGGAGTTGACAGGCACTAGGACTCATTTTCTTCACAGCTACATTTGTCACCGTGGACCTTCAACCGTTCGGATACTCTTTTATGGTGAAAGTAAGGCTGCAGTAACTGATTCTCCATTCTGATAGTAGAGCTTAACTAACGGTGCCTTTTTCTGTAAAGTCAACATGGCGCGAGTGCTGATGCATCTGATTTCCTCTCTCACTACAGCACATTTTAGAAATTATTCTCATGCGGCGTCACGAACATTTTGCTGTCCAACGCCTATTTTTTGCACTTTTATGTTTCGATAAAGTACGAGCTCATTTTAAGCATATGAGTCAATTTTTAACTCTTTTCTTATTTTATTCCATAAATTATTGAGTTTTCAAATGTTAACGGACTTTTGGGTCACCGTATAGATTACAACTCCTTTGCGAAGTTCCCACAAGAAGAAAAGGGCAGTATTCAAAAGAAAAAACTAAACTCTCATCTGGAAGATGAATCAGCAAATTAACCATTGGTTTCATATTAAAATCCTTTTTTACTTTCATCAACAGGAAAAGCTTTTGGTTTTCGAAACCCAAAACCTTTCGAATGATAGAGAAAACTGATTTACATGCGAATAAACGTTCTGTTAAAGAAACTCTCAGACCATAGACATTTTTGTTGAAAAATCTTTGAATAAGAATTCTACCAAGAGATGTTTTGCGAAAAAAAAAATTATTTTCTCCGAAAACTTTGATGCGGTTAAAGATTTCTGAGCATTTATGGGAAATACACCACAAATCCGACGGCATCTGCCAAATTTTGCAGATGTCCTTTTCGATCGAGTTTATGATTGTCGATTACCACGAGTTCCCTGATGGCGGAAGCAGCACTCTGACAAATTTTTTATCTAAATCCTTGCTGTTACTGTCTCTGGAATCAGCTTAATGTACTAGTATATTGGCTGCAAATCGAAGGCCCTGGAGAAATTCAAAATCAGTTCTTAAATAATATCGTAGAGTTTTTGCGGAATAAAAGACAATATGCAGTTTGCAAAAGTCAGAAAAACCTATACTAAACATGTTGTTTTAATACGACTTGAAACTGTCTTAATGTTCACGGGATGATTTTTCTTTTAAAATTTTGCAAAAAATTATTCAAATGTGATTCTTTTTTGGGGAGATACGTATTTTTCTGAGAAATTTATCGAGTTTAAGGATTTCCTCTCAAAAAAAATCTAGAATTATAACAGAAGAGTAAAATGGACTTTAATTATGTTAATAATGTTGGTATATAGGTATGTTAACAAAGACGCAAAAATATGATTCAATAAATAAAAATATTAAATATGATAAAAATAATAATAAACATAAAGAAGTGATAAATATACTAGTAAAAAATTCACTGCGACATTTGTTGTTTCTTTGAGGTTATATGCGTGTTAAATTATGCAGCACTTACCAAACTAAAGAAAATGCAATGTTTGTTGCATACCCAGTTTAACATAGAACAGCACGTACATATCATAGTACGCCACGTCCTTCGTACTATAATTCATAAAAAACTTTAGTAATATTTATAAATAATAATTTAAATTCATGTAAAATCTTTCAAATTTTAACATTTTGCATATTTGCATTGTATTTTTTCTCAATGGCTATTTCTCAAATAGAATAATAAATATATAATAAAGCTTTGAAAGCTAGTGATTTTGCTCAACTTACCAACCCCGATTTTCAGGTTTTCTCTTATCACGAACTCAAATGACACAGTTAGTTGAGCAGTGCAAGTTAAGCCCACCAACTTAATTCTACCCTAAGGTTTTTATCTTAAAATGCACATACAATTGCTACTTTCAAAGGTATAACTTAAAAGGAGAATCATAACAAATGATCAGAGACAACCCATCTCCTCACCGTCCACTGCTGTAATAACAGCTTACACTTTCAATTTGAAGGGGTATCCTGTGTGTGTGGCAAAGCCGCGCGATACCAACTGTTAATCTTCCTTTTGCTTTTTTCTTTCTTTAGGCTATGCCGGGATTTCAGCATTGCTGAAGTGGATACTTATTCTTGGAAAACATACGAAGAATATTCTGATAAAAAAATCAGATAAATGGAATATACACTTTTTTTTTTTACATATTGAAGTGGTAGAAGTGTTCTATTTGTACAAACTAAACTAAACATTTCTTACATACCACTACTCACGGTTCCCTTCGACGGCTCTGAAGCACTTTCAGAGACATGTGTAGATTAATATTCTTAGAAATATTAAAATCTTGATAAAAGAACATAGCGGCACGAGAACTGAATTTATTTTGCGATCTTGATTCCACACTGCCTATTTTTACTTCCATGAACGAAGTAAAAAAGAAGTATTGTAATCGCGAAAAATTTCGGGTATCACATTTCAACAAAAATATTCATTTTGACCGCTATCGAATTCAATTTAACGATGTTTTTGCATGACCTCTTTACGTAGAAGCAGAATAAAAGACTCTTT
>KK117834.1:82946-96056 GCA_000611955.2 Stegodyphus mimosarum
CCCTTGCTATAAAACCATTAACTTTCTCACTCGTAAAACCGTATATATATATATATATATATATATATATATGTATATATATACTATATATATATACTAGACGTAATTATTTTTAACATATTGCTTTGATGTTATGAAAAAATTCTTTATTTTCCAAGAATTTGTACTAATTTGAAATAGGTTATGTTATGTTTTTGTTACTGAATAACTAACAGTAAGTTTTAAATTCATAATTAATTTAGTATTTAATTGTATAAATTAATTGTTAAATTTAAATCTGAAAGGGAATTTCGTAGTTGGGGGAAAAAATTAATGCATTCTCTGCCGATAGCGAAAACATCCCTTCTAAGGTAGCAGTCAAGCACATGACTGTAATAAATAATCTAACCTGAATCTAACGTAACCTAATAAATCTTTCATGAATAAATAACCAGAGTTCATAGAGTGCACTTGGCTTTCTCAAATTTCTCTAAAGAAAGAGTTGCTCGCGACGCAAAAGAGAGCGAACAAAAGAACTACAGATATGTAGGTTCAAAGTTCGAATTGAATGTTTGCTTCTAATGCTACCACACTGACATGTGAAGAGTAAAATTATAATTTTCGTAGTTTTCCTCTTTTCTAACGGTAACCGCAACTACTGGCATCATCCATTAGTCTGCAGGGCAAAGAAAACAAAATGGCCACTTTAAAACCTGTCATTGGAAAACGGCTGTTAGGTGTAAATTGTTGTTTTCTGCTCTTGCTGCCTCAAATGGAGTGAGTGAAACTAATGAATTAAACTCGCTGCCAATCATTTTCTGCTTCGGAAGGGGTTATTGACGGAGTTGCTCATTCATGACTGGCCAGGTTTTTGCTTCGTTTGCTTGAGAGAGCATTGCCAAGATTTGATAAGCTTCTACTCTCTTTAGTGAAAGGTCAAACGGGGAAATTTACGTCGATTTTGCAATTAATTTCAGTATGTAGAAAAAGTCATAATGGAATACAATGGAAGAAATATTTGCATTCTCGATGATGCTTCGAAATACAATATAAATTGGGAATACACATTTTAACTTCAGCACTTGTGTATGTGCAAAAGAATAATCATTTTTCCTTGTTATTCTTCACTAAACTGCTGTGTCAAATAAATAAATAAAAATAAATCTGAAGGCTTTCCGATTTCATATTACGCCCGAAGGGTCATTTTTTTTAACGTTTTGTGTGTTACCATTAATTATTCTTCGCACTTAAACCATAAAATTCAATTCCAACAGTGATATCACAAAATATTTAAAATGAATATATCTTTAAACTTTCCGATACACACAGTCGCGAGCTAGAGATAATTTTTGTCTTTTTTCGTACAGTGTTGCCATTGCTCGCTTTGAAATCGTTGAGTTTGTTAATCAAAAATCCGTTAAAGTTTTACAAAATATGAAGTATCTAATAAAACAAATTCCAAATTCTAAATGTGGGCTTCCGGATGTCCATATTCGAGTGGAGGACTACGCAATTGAAAATTAGATGTCTCTAGGTACGTTCGTTTTTTTACAATGCGAGAAACATAGATACATTTATGCAGATTCTTCATTATTTAATTTCTTTAAATATAATGCAGGGCGTTAATATTTGGTGGCAACAATTTGAAAACTCAAAAGGCTTTTTTTTTCCAAAACAATTTGAAAAAAAATGCCGTTTTATAGTGGACGACTTTTTATGGTGCTGAAATGAAATTAATAGCCCTTCTGGGCAAATTGCTCCTGTGATATAAAAAAAGCATCGACAATCCTTTTTTTTTAGTTTTTCATTGCTCCTTAATTACAAAATACTCAGAATTATCAAATTGAAGACGATGTTTGTCAGTGTTATTCTAGACATTTTGCAAAACTTTATTTTTGCCAATCATCTTCTGCTTCGGAAGGGATTATGAACGGCGATGCTGATTCATGGATGGCCAAGTTTGTGCTTCATTTGCTTGAGCGAGCATCGTCAAGATTTTACAAGTTTCTTCTCTCTTCAGTAAAGGTCAAAACTAGCCTATACTAAATATCTTTTTTTCCTCTCTCTCTGCATCTCTTTCTAACAGTCTTTTTTGACATTTTAAATCCGATAAAAATTAACTCGCACATAATTCTTTATATATTTACTTATTTACATAAGTAGGTCAGCAAATCAAGCTTTTCATTTGTTTATTTTAGAGCTTTCTTGAAGCATGTAAAAATAATGTTTCTTTTCTGAAAATGTTTAAACAAAATGTTGCATGAATAGATTAGTTATTGAAGGTGGAAGAAAAAAAAACTCCAGACTTAAGAAGAATGCTTGCAAAAGGCCTAGAAGAGCTTTTCAAAGAAAAATGGCTATGGGCTCATAGAAAACCCATGAAAATCCCGCGCCACCAACTTGCTGCCGGGAGGGAGGACCGGTGTGCAACGATTTTCTTTCGGCCTGGTTGCTGGTATTAACGAGGGAGAAATTAGAAATTTAACTGAGAAAGAATTTCCTTACATGGAAATTCATTTACAGAATTACACATTGAAAGCGTTTCCTTCATTGTTTGAATTAAAGCTGTTTGTTTCCTTAATAAAATCTCCGTTTCCAAAGTATTTATCATCCACACCATTGGCAAGTATTGCCTTTCTAAGAGGCATTAAATTTATTAGATTCTACTCTTAACTGCTAAATGTTAAAATATAAAATTACTAAAATTCTACTAATAAGATCTAAACATAAGAGTTAGAACCTACTGTGACTCTAATACTTAAGACTTTTACGTCATGGATGCAACTCTTTTGAAAGTCGATTGCAATTATTTATCAGGTCGTCCTTGACTGGGATTGTAACTAATAACAACAAGAGATTTGCTTAAGAATATTATTTTTTAGGTGATTTACGAACGATTATTTTGCACGGAAACACGCAAAATACGACATTAAAAGCGTATTTAATTAATTACAATAAGTGCACAAAAATTCAAAAGAATTCTACTTAAATAAATTATAAATTATGTGAGTTAGTTTAAACGTATAAAATACTAAAATATGTATACTGCTTTGAAATCATCCAAGTAGTTAAGCAGTGTAACTGTTTCATTTTGAGATAAAAATCAAAGATCTTCTGCAACTTAAAATGGCAACAATTAATAATGATTTCGAATGAGAACTGCTAATTAGTCAAGTCACGTCGATGATAAATTAGAGATTACACGGCTCTTGCAGTTACAGCAATTGGCAGGCAGTATGGGTGCTAAATTCGCTGGTAAAATAACATAAAATGAAGTAAAGACAACACAAACTGGAAAGGCTAAGATATAGAAGTTCGTAAGATAAGCTGAAAGTAGCGGAAAATACCAACGTAACAGCAACTGATGCAAAAAAGGGGCTTGAATTGAGCTTTTTTGTTTAAATCGTTAAATAAGACAACACATCTTCGCCGAATATTGAGCAGGTTCGGATCACACATGCTATTGGAAGCTTTCTGATTTATAGGTTACAGAATAAAATATTTCATTAATGAAAACTCTTCTGTAGTCTTTTCGCTACAAATTCTAAATTTCATCTACACTGGTTTCTGCCATATATTGTTACTGTTACTCTTTTTCACGAATTCGTGTAGTGTTGAAAAAAGAAAGGAAAGTCTCATTATTGCTCATGGCAAACATTTCTTTTCTGTGAATATTTGCTGCAGTATAACTGTAATTAATAAAAGTTGTTTTTGACGCCATATATTGGGTACTTCGAGAAAGAATCTCGCTTCCACTACATACGTAAGGGGTATTATTGTTCCTGGCAGACATAGAATTTATACCCCCCAAAAAACGGAACGTTCTAGAGTCGCACCCTCTTTGGTAACGTAAACTAGATAAGAACTCTAGAAGACTTGAACGAATTCTTGCTATGACTTGGAAATTACAACAGAGACTTGAAAAATTTTAATAAAAAGATGCAAAAGACCTTTTCATTAGAATAAGTAGATTAACAGCAGGCACGCCTAGTAGCCAGCATTTATGACACAACTCTAAAGTAAGGAATAATGTAACTTTAATTAAGTAAACCGTAAGTTAGCCAAAACGCTATCCAGATAGAATGCGTGTAATTTGGCTCAGACTTAATATCGGCGTAACGAGCCTAAGAACACAATGCCGCAGATAAGCTACTCTCAAGAGGATCAATTAGGAACGTGATCTTGAGCAGCAGATAACGCTCTGATTTGCAATCTGAAGTCATCCTTTTTAAATACTTTTGACATGAAAACGGAAAGCGAGAAAGACGGTAAAAATAATTAACAAAGAATACATGGTTAGTAAAGCTAAATTAATTCTTATACTGTAAACAGAAAAAAAGGGTTACTATATTTTAACAAAAATCTTCATTTCTATTTAAATAAATGGTGCATGTGCGCACTTTTGTTTCGAATGTAAATAAATTTCTTACAATTTTGAACTGAACTGCATTAACCAAGACAACATTTGTTAAGGTATAAGGCCTTTTTATTTATTTACTAGAGAAAGTACCCGATGCCAGTTAAGTTAGATTGAAAGTAATGTATCTAACAACAGAGAGAACGACACCAGTGCAATCCTTCTCTAATAAGGTGCAGAAAATACGGTTCATAGTCATACATTTTTCAATAAGATATGGAAGCCACAAAAAAATTTCGATAGAAAAATAAACTAATTCTCTCTCAGTATATCATTTAATGATTTTCGTCTTTCTAATCAAATGGTCGTAAAAGCTCAAGTTCTATTCACTATTTCACCTATATTCAACTTAAGTTGATTAAATGCGGCAAAAAAATTTATCAAAATTGGTAAGAAATCAATAAGGCGAACAAACAAACACACGTTCTTCTTTATATATATATAAATTACGTAAAACACACAAAGTTTTGATTAACAGACTGTACTATTTGAAAGAGAGCAGTAGCAATGCTTTTCGAAATAAAGCATTTTTATCTCCGACGCGACAGACTGTTGCCACTCGAAAAAATGAATGCGAAAACTAGTGCTTTTAGAGTTTTTAATTAATGTCTCGTTTGATAAAAGTCGTACGAATATGGGAACACTCGAAATGGCTTCCCACCAATTTTTGGAATCGGGAATAATGTATTTAATGTTCGGAATGTTATTTTATTTCATCAGAATTTTTTTTCGATTTGAAAGCGAGCAGCGACAACAGTTTCCCAAATAAAGCAGATTTTTATTCCGAACCGTGCGAGACCGTTGCCACTGGGAAAAATAAAAGGAAAAATTAGCGTTTTTAGTTTTTTTAATTAATATCTCTGATTTTAGCTACTTTTTTTTTTTTTTTTTTTAAAAAAGTGGACGTCGACTTTTTCCAAGACCCAGAAAAGAATAGTAGAAAGTTTGGTGACGATAGTTAACGTTTATTTAACATTTTATGTGTTACCTTTATTTGTTAAATACCATGTTCTTCGCACTTAAACCATAAAATTCTGTTCAACAGCAATATCGCAAAATAATTTTAAATTCTGCGTATCTTTAGAAATTTCGGTACATGCTCTCACGCGCTGGAGACAAAAATGTTTTTCTGTACAACGTTGGTATTGCTGGCTTTGAAATCTTTGAGTTTGTTAATGAAAAATTCGTTAAAGTTTTAGAGAATATTGTTACGAATTTCACATTTATTTGGCTATTTATTTATAATTGTAATTAAAATTCCTTTTTATTTTCCCGTGCAACGCAGACGATTTTTGAAGAGAAAGCTACGTCAAAAAAAAATAACCAACAAAGAAACATTAAGGACTAAATTGAAAAGTGATACGCCGTTTTTCGTGAAACAACTCAAAACGCCCAAACGAAAGTAATAGTCCTTCGGGACTAAATCCCTTTGGACTAAAACGTTTGGTGACGAAAACTATAGTAGTGACTGAGTTAATCACGTAAAAACACATAAACAAACATTCTTCTTTATATATATATAGATTTACTTTTGTTTATTGTTGGTAAAATTGTCTTCCAAGCAGTATGAAATACAATTGTAAAGTTAAATTAAAAGTCGAAGCAGTATCTTAATAACTCGTACTCAGATTTTAACCATATTTTAGAAAAATGAGCCTTGTAATTAATTCATGATTAAATCTTTTTCTTTCCCATCATTTTCAGAAATATAGATTTGTTTCTCATCAAAATTCATTTGTGCCACTGCCTTTATTTTTTTTCCCAAATACAGGAAGAGTAAATTTTCTGAGATTTCTGTTTTATTTCATTTTTATTACCTTTTAATAGCAAACAAAGTGCAACTCTCGTGAAGCATCAGTGTAACTATCGTTCCCAAAGATAAACCCAATGCTTAGCGTTTAAAAAAAGAAAGTTTCTAAAAAATTTTCTCATTTATTTTTTATGGGTTACATACAAATATATAAATTTTGCAGATAAACTGGGAAAAGAGCAAAGAATAAATTGGAAGAAAACTCAGGATAGCCTTTGCAGCAGAAATACTGGACACTATGAACAGAATGCAAATAATCTAAATTACTATGAGCTTCCATTACCCATGAGCTATTTTCATGTTTTGACCTTAGTGTATTGCTGTGGATCAGTTTATTACAGACTAAGTTAATTTACTCATCGTCATACGTCGTGACAGGGTAGTTCACAAGCAAGTGATGAGGGCCTTTTACATCACTGGCCGTGTTCGATTGTCAAGTCAAACTGAGCGATCACCAAAATCCATCAATTAAAATGAACGATGAGGGTGACTTACATACTTTGCGTCTTTACAATACTTAGCATGCGAAACAGGTGTTTTAAAATACACGAATTACTGTATTTTCTTTTTTTTCCGTTAGGGATCGTTGAAGCTTGGTAGATAACAAGTTAATCGAATCAATGATTGCGAAGTCGTTCGATGAACTGGCGTCTCTAATGGTTTAGCTTAATCGCGTGGGTAAAATACTTTTTCTGTTAAGTTTTCAGTCATTTTGTCTAGACTGTTCTTAAAACAAACTTTATGAACAGCTGCTTAAGGTCTGTTGGTTTCTAATTTAAATATTACATTGCAGTTTCTTCGTTCAATTCATAAAATAAAGATGAAAATAATGTATACTATTAAAATCTTGCGCATCTATTTGTTTGTTTGTTGTGGTATTATCACCTTCGGAACGGCGGGAGTTGAGTTTCGAGAGAAGTATTCCCCGGATTCCAAAAATTAGTGGGAAGCCATTTCGACCATTCTTATCTTCGTACGAATTTAATCAGCTGAGATATTAATTAAAAACTCTGAAAACCTTAATTTTCGCATTCATTTTTCAGAGTGGCAACAGTCTCGTACGCTGAAGATAGAAATCTGCTTGAAGATAGAAATCGAAACGTGTTGCCACTGCTCGGTTTCAAATAGTAGAGTTTTGTTAATGAAAAATTCGTAAGTTTCACAAAATATGAAATAAAAACATTAAATATATTATTCCGGATTCCAAAATTTCGTGGGAACCCATTTTGACCATTCTTATCTTCGAACGAGTTTAATCAGCCGAGATATTAATTAAAAACTCTGAAAACCTTAATTTTCGCACTCATTTTTCAGAGTGGCAACAGTCTCGTACGCTGGAGATAGAAATCTGCTTTATTTCGAAAAGTGTTGAAACTGCTCGCTTTCAAATAGTAGAATTTTATTAATAAAAAATTCGTATGTATGAAATAAAAATATCATTGCTAAACATTAAAATTATTATTATTATATAAGGCCATATTCTGACGTTGCAAAAAGCACGCAACTGCATGTGACGTCATTGTATGCCGAAAATTTTTCGTGAATGCCTGCATTTTAAATAAATACTGCAGCTAGACACATTTTTCTTTCAGGTTAGGATAACTGACACGGTTTGTTATTGCCGAGTTAATTCTTTCATTGACATTGAGAAAAAGTTGTTATTACTTTAAATTTAAATCATGACGTCAAACGTATTAATCTGAAATGTTGTTTTTGTTTCCTGGTTTGGCAAAAAAATATTATTTACGAATTGATTATTATTCGGAAAGAATGGATTGATTTCTTTCCTACTGAACTGTTTTTGTACATTTTTTAAGTGTATATTATAACCTATAAATTTTGCTTTGGACACAGCCCGCTAGTAATACTAATAACAGCTGCTACGTTTTCGATTTGCAAAATATTACTTCGAAAATCTGCGAAATTGAATTTCTTTTAACGAAACCGTTTAATGAATTTCACGAAATTTCACTACATGAAATGTTTTAGAATGAACCGATTTGACGGATCTGAGATATATTTTGCAAATTTGGTAAAGAAACCTATCAAAGAAATTAAAATTGTTTCATGGAACTTTGAAAATAAAGTTCATTAAAGAGCAAAAATTCATTTCAATAATATTTGAAAAATGAAATACCTGTAACCTGAAAAAAATTGTTTCTTAAAACTTTTAAGAAATTTTTATAAATGATATATACAAAGCATTAATACTATGATGATGATGATTAAGAATGTTATGACAATTTTATTGTTGTTTTGATTTATAACGACGAACTAACAAACTGCGATGCATTTATTGCAGAATTAAAACATCATTGTAACGAAAGTAAAAAAACGAATTTAACCACGGTCAAGAAATAAATATGCTGTGAAACTTATATCCAAAAAAAATCTGATGTGCACATCATACGATTCCCTTGTACGGAATATTAAATTGTACGCATTTCTTCCTCCATTTGAATTACACTTATTTCCTCGAATTTCTTTATAGATATATTTCTTATTCAATTAATTCAGTTCTTACTTCGCGACAAGCAAAAATACATAAAACTTCAAACATTTTCCTTAAAAATTGAAAAATATACAAAAATAAAAAAGTATAAATGCAGTTAAAAAAATTTAAAGAACGAGTTTTACAATTAAAATTAGAGTTTCTACGCAAAAACAAGCAATATAGCCAGCGGGCAAGAAGCCAGATTTTTCGGTTTACAAAACTAAACTTTACTTTTGGTCTTACTCTGCTAAAAGACACTGAAGGCGTAGAAACTGGCTTAATTTTGTGTGGACGCTGTAATGAGTGAATATATGGAATAATTTAATAACATTAATTTAATAACCAGAAAGGATTAATCATGTTTTAATTCACAATAA
Organism: Stegodyphus mimosarum; assembly: GCA_000611955.2. NCBI lineage: Eukaryota > Metazoa > Arthropoda > Arachnida > Araneae > Eresidae > Stegodyphus > Stegodyphus mimosarum. The sequence continues at coordinate 92,024 of KK117834.1, forward strand.
GAAAAGAAGACGTTATCTTTGTTGTTGCAAAGCTTAGTTTCCCTAGATTGGCAACAAATCCATTATTCTGCTAAATTTCAAATGCGAAAAAATATGGCTGCTATGGTAAACAAAAATTAAGCTTAGCCGTACTTTAAAAAACTTTTAAATTGTTCATAACTCTACAGTTAGTGCACGCAGGTTAATTAAGGCATAAAAATCTCAACCAGAAGATAAGAACAACATAATTCTATCATTTTAAAAGCAAAAAATGCGCAATTTACCAAAATATAAGACTAAAAAAAACTGATCACACCGAGCCGAATAACAGAGTCGGTAGTGCGACCGACTGCAACCGAAAAGGGTGGTGCACAACTACATACTATTATAGCAGTCCCATATACAAAATTTCAATGTTCCGAGGCTACTCGTTTTTAAGTTATGTGAGATACATACATACATACGTACGTAGGCACAGACGCCACGAAAAAATCTCTTCAGAATCCATTTTAAATCAGTTTTATAAAAAGGGGGAAAAGAGTCCTTTATTCAATTCTTACGTACAGATGTCAAGTAAAAACATTGTTAAATTGCACTCGATAGCAGTCAAAATGGATATTTTCGTTGAAATATGGTACCCGGAATTTTTCGTGAAGCTACTTCATCGATAGCGACACTCTGGCACTCTGGTGCTAGCTTGAATTAACAGCGTTACATTTCATTCATTTTATAACTCAGAATGCACAAAAATTATGTATATCATCTGGAGAATTACCTAATCGTTGCCACATGTTCTATTCAAATACTATAATAAATCTAAAACCATGTGTAAAGGAAATTAAACAAACAATAAAAGAACCAGTTTTTCACAGATGATTCAGTATTTCGCATTCAATTAATTCAATTCTCACTTCGCGACAAGGCAAAAACACACAAAAACTCAAAATATCTATATTCAAAATTACGAAGCAAATCTTAAACACATCCTCGAATAAATTCCAGATGTATTAAGCCTGATTTAGTTCACAATGATAAAGGAAAGCGTTATCTTTGCTGTTGCGAAGCTTAGTTTCTCTAGATTGGCAACAAATCCACTGTTATGCTAAGTTTGAAATGTAAACAAATATGGCTCCTACCGTAATTAAAATTAGGCCTAGCTGCACTTAAACAACTTGCTGATAAATCTACAGTTTAATTTTTCTAATTTAAGTTGCTCTATAGTTTAATAGTTCTCTAATTTAAGTTGTTGATAATTCTACAATTATAGCATGCCGATTCACTTAAGGCATCAAAAACTTTAACCGGAAGATAAGAATAACATAATTCAATCATTTTTAAAGCGAAAAATGTACAATTTACCAACATATAAGAATAAAAAAACTGAGCTCACTGAGCCGAGTAACAGAGTGGATACATATATATTGCAATGAAGTTTTAAATAACACTCACCAATTTGAACGAACAACCAAACTTTATTTTTCAAATCTTCAGAACAACTAACTAAACATTTTCGTAATCATTTTAAAGACTGGCGCGCGCATAACTAGATGAAGATTACATTAACTCGTTGATGCGATATTCTTTACAGATAAATACGTTGGTAGCGTAGCAACCGCACACAATGTTATCACAATATCTAATATTCAGTGCTTTAAATACGTTGCAATATATATATGTATATACTTTGCCGATTGCAACCAAAATGGGAAGTGCGCATCTACATATTATAGCAGCCCTATATACAAAATTTCAACGTGAAAAAATCTCTTCAGAATCCATTTTAAATAAGTTTTATAATTTTGGGGAGAAAAGGAGTTCTTTATTCTGCCATTACGTACGGATATCACGCAAAAGCATCGTTAAATTGCATTCGATAGCGACCACAATGGATATTTTCGTTGAAATATGATAACCGAAATTTTTCGCGATTACAATACTTCCTTTTTATTTTCTACAAGGAAGTAGAAACTGACATAGCACGCCTGCTATATTTACAAAATATTTAAACAAAATATGATGTGGCAAATGTTAAATCATTTATTACAGCAATGGTACTGTAAGAACTTCAGCATTCATCTATTCACTATTTTATCAAAGAAAGTTTAACTAACAATAACGACAAATGGAAATATAAGCTTTAAAATGATAACATTTCTAGATTATAATTTAATAGCACCTGTCGTTTGGATCTAATTAAGGTACAAAATTACAAACAGGAACTATATATGAAATATTTTGAATTACTTTAATCGGGATTACTAAGGAGAAAAAATCCTGATCTAAAATATTATTTATGACGGTTATGCTGTTACTTAAACTATCTTTTCACCTTCCACGATTTCACAACTACAATTACATGGGAGGAGTGAGCTTTTCTTCCAAGAACATTATTCACCTTAAGCACAAAGTATGGACTCAAACGAATGTAAGACAAGACAAAGATGCAACAGAACATACTATTATAGAAGAGAATTGCTCGTATTGAGATATTAATGAATCAAATAAAATTTGGAACAGAAGAACAGGAAATTATTCCGTGACCTTGCGATATCTGAAGAAGGATCACATACAGGCCCTTCAAGGAAAATTAGCTGTCGCCTGTCTTCGACTGTAAGATGCTCGAGATTATAAGATGCAACCGTTAATTTCAGTAAAATAAATAAATTAATTAATAAAAATAAATAAATAAAATTTCGATTTTAATGCAATCAAGTAACCAAGTTAAAACACTAAAATCTATTTTGAAAAGCAATTTAATTGCAATAGTATTTGGTTTATTGAAAACAATCATGTCTACGCTAATCATTAATTTAGATTTGCCATCTAAAACTTATTCTTCTGAGAAATCGAGTCTTACATCTTAAATCATCGTCAGAATCTTTCTCATGTTTTGTTTGCTCATTTGTTTTCAAATTTTCAAGTTTGCTCCTTTGTTTATTGTAAATTTGTTTATTTTAAAGCAAAAAATGGCTACTTGCTTAATAGAAGCAAGGGCTTCGTGAAGGGCTTATTAAGGGAATCTATCTCGCGTTCACGTTACACATTAGTAAAACATGAAAACACCCTTCCAACCAACTCTCTAATCGGGATTCCGGCTTGAGTCGAGGTTCAAAGCCTCAGCAGTCTAATTAACTTCAGAATTCAATTTATAGTATGATAAAAAAAGCCATCATCAATTTTTGAGCCATCAAAAACGTGTATTTTGCAACATTTTTAAAATAAATTTCGCGTTACTATATCTGTTAACTGGGATACCCATTCTATCAATTTTAAGGCTGACTTTTTTTATTTTTTCGGATGACGTAAGCTGCAGATGATCATCACGCGATCAGGGTGTACTACCCCGTACAATGAACTACCCAGTAAAAAGTTTCCCTTAAAAAAAAAGAAATAGAAAGAATCTGAAGACTTTCAGATTTGATATTGTGCCCAATAGGGCGTTTTTCCTCAACGTATTGCGTGTTACCTTTATTTATTAACACGCACTTAAACCACATAAAATTCACTTCAACAGCAATATCACGAAATATTTAAAAACAGTATATCTTTAGAATTTCCGATAGACAGTCTCGCCCGCTGAAAATAAAAACTTTTTTTTTCCTCAAGTGTTGCCGTGGCTCGCTTTAAAATCGTTGAGTTTGTTAATCAAAAATTAGTTGTTTTACAAAATCTAAAATAGATAATAACGCAACTTCGAAATTCTGGTGTCCAGGTGTCCATGTTCGCGTGGAGGATTACGTTATTCAAAATTTGATGGCTCTAAGTACCGTCGTTTTTTTCACAATGCGAGAACGTGCATTCATTATCATTATTTAATTTTTTAAAATTTAATGCAGGGTAATAATATTTACAAAATTCTTTAAATATAATACAGGGTAATAACGTTTACGAAATTCTTTAAATATAATACAGGGTGATAATTTTGGTGGCAACAATTTAAAAAGTGATTCGCCGTTGATAGTAAACCGATACAAAATGCCGTTTTGAAACTAATAGCCTTTCTGAGCTAACGCTCTTTAGACTAGAAAAAAAAAAAAAAAAAAAAAAAAAAAAA
>KK117834.1:96114-136639 GCA_000611955.2 Stegodyphus mimosarum
AAAAAAAAAAAAACACCTTTAAAGCTACTTTTCGTTTTCCTTCAGGCTGTGATTGTGCTTTTAGCTTCAACATGAAAACCAAAGGATATCAGATACAAAAGGAAGGGGGATAAGAAGGAGTAAGAAAGAGGGATGGGAAAAAAAAAGGAAGGGCGATTTTAAGATACTGTTAATTTTTAAGATGCAAATAGATGTTTTTCTGAAGAATTTTCTACGTGGAAGAAAAGGCATTCTGAAAAAAAAAAAAAAAAAAAAAAATCGACCTTTCTTCCCCTTTTTTTATTTTTATTTTTTATTTTTTTTAGTCCAAAGGGGCTTTGTCCCTGAAGGACTATTGTTTTCGTTTTGCGATTTTGCGTTCAATCACTCTGAATGTCCTTTTCACTTATAAGGTATTTCTCCCGCCTTCTTCGCATGCCTTCGTGGTGTAGTGGTCTGCATGCTCGACGCGTAACCGAGAGGTCCGTGGTTCGATTCCCGGCGAAGGCGTTGCTCATTTTTCATCTCTCTCGCTTCGAAATAACCTAATGTCTCTACACACTTTTCAAATTGTTGCCAACCAAATATTATCGACCTGTGTTATATTTGAAGAAATTAAATAATGAAGAATCTGTATAAATGTATGTATGGTTCTCGCATTGTGACAAAGTAACGGTACCTAGAGCCATCCAATTTTTAATGATGTTATCGTACTGCGAACATGGGCATTTGGAAGCCCAAATTAGAAATGTGAAAATTGTTTTATTATCGATTTCATATTTTGTAAAACTTTGGCGAATTTTTTATTAACAAACTCAAGGACTTCAAAGCGAGTTATACAGAAAAAAAACCTCTTTATCTCCAGCGCATGAAACTGTGTATAGGAAATTCTAAAGATATGCTCAATTTAAAATTATTTTGCGATATTACTGTTGAACTGAATTTTATGGTTTAAGTGCGGAGAACATGATATTTAATAAACAAAGGTAACACAGAAAATGTTAAAAAAAAACGCCGCTTTGGACGTCATTTAAAATCTAAAAACTTTCAGATTTTTTTTTTTTTTTAATGTAAAAACATGCAGATAAAATTCAATAGTATGTCCATACGATAGACATTCAAGAACGAAAGTTTAAAATATTATGAAGAGAGTCTCGCGAGACCTCGAGCTTCCCAATCGTTTGAACAGAGAAATCTCTGTTAGAGCAGGTCAAAGAAAGAGATGATTATCATTCGTGAAGCCGAAACGTCAGAGGGAAATACTCAAGACTGTGGAAAATTGCAGTCCCGTTCGAACGGACAACGAAGCAGTCATGTTCAACTGCCAGTGGGAACGCATTTTCTGCTCTGTCTCTATCTGGCACATCGTCAAAACCCTTGCTTCAGACTTTTGATTTTAATATAATTTTGGAAATACAAATACTAAAAGCATTTTGAATCTTACCACTTGTTCTGATATCTGAAGTGCTCTTTGCAGCATCGATGTTAAGTATGTAATTCGTATTCTTGTACTTTCAGGTTTTAGCAAAGCTTCTTTTGGCTGTCTAAGAACATTTCTCCATCATGTGTGGAAAAAAAAGAAAAAAGTAGCCATTCAATCTAATATTCTTTCAATAATAATTGAATTTTGAGGATAATTTCCTTTGCTAAGTGAACTGACAACGTGTGCCACTTATGTGAATATGTTGCTCCCCATAATGATTCTTGCATGTCCATAAATATTTCTTCCGTTTATTATGCAGCGGAAATATACGAAAAAGGAAGAAAATAAATAAAAGCGCAGTAAAAAGAAAACCGAAAAAAGAAGAGAAAAACCCATGTCATCATTTGAATAAATAAATGAAAGAGAAATACGAACATAAAAGCTCCCAATCGATTGGATGGGGAGACGAGATTTAGAAATTCGACGTTGGCCAATCAGGAAAAAAAGCTCGAAACGTGGCGTCATGTGCATAGATTTTTTTTTTTTTTTCATTTTTTTACTTTTTCCCCCAAAAATCCCTGTCTTGCTTTCGACCTAAACTACACAATTTCTCTCTTTTTTTTTTCTTTCTTTCTTTCTTTTTTGTATTTTTCAAAGAAGCTTTTTGTCAGCGATTTTGTTATCAAACTTATGAATTATTCAGCACGGGATGAATTGTTTGTGAATATGTTCTCGGTAAATACCCTTTATTCCTTGTTTATTTATTTTATATTTCGTAAGAGGGAAGATGCGGTATTTTGAAATTGGGTGGGTGGGGTGGGTGCACTTTCAGTTGCATTGATAAGGGTTCAATAACAATGAATAGCGAGAGTAGAGAAACATTGGGGAATTTGCATAAACCAGGAAAGATCTTTTGTTCCTATTTTGATAGGCCTCAAATAAAACTTACGGAAAACTAAACCTACCCTGATTCGTCTGATTGATTATTTGATTTCACCTCTGTTTTCATGCATTTCTTCGAATGTCGTCACTGGTGAGAAGAAATTAAGTGATTGGATTTTCACTAAAATGAGTGAAAAGGAGATTTCTAAAGCTGAGTTTTAAACATCTTTTAATGTGCAGGTTGCTACCGTTCTCTTAGAAATAATTTTTTTAGTGTTCTTCATTTTCGAAAAGGAAAATCATGTTTGCGTAAAATTAGATACTATATTTTAGAATTAACTAAATTACCTCTATCGTATTCGAATTGTTTCGAACCATGGACGCCCTGCCCTGTCTGTAGTTCGGCAGAACCAGTGAATAGAGACCACCTCTGTCGATGTACGTCCCTTCTTGACAACTTTGAAACTGCGCATTAGTTTGTAGAGTCACTAGGCTTTTTGATGCAGGAGATGTGAAAAATGTGCAGTGCCCTCGCCGGACTCGAACCCGGACCTACTGAATACGGGCCTAGTGTGATACTGTTACACCACGGAAGCATGCTGGAAGGAAGGAGAAAATACTTTATATATTCCCCCTTTTATAGGGCGACTGGAGATTAGGAGACCCAATCATCAAATCCTAGTGGTGCAGTGGTGAAGAATCGTCATCCACCACGTTTAAGTTCGGGTACCATTGTAGAGTCATTCCCCCCCCGGGGGGTCGACGTAGAGAACTCTGCGAAGCTACTGGCTAGGATCTGTACCTAGGCAGTCTCGGCCACGGGGGTATACAAATTATGAACCAAGTGGTTCTGGGGACTCCGGAAAGGTCATTTATTGGCCGGCCCCTGGTTCGGCATGTCTTAGAGCAGGGTGGTTCTAGTAGCCCGGGGGTAGCGCCCTGGGTATGACCCCCTGCGACGGGCTCGCCCTAGCGACTGGTGGGTAGCAAATTGACGGCCAGTGACGCCCCAAACTGGGTGCGTTGCGCCTGCCTCTCAAGGGGCCGGGAAATAGGTTGAACCTCGGCCTCGGTTCTGCGGGGGGTAGGACCTGTAGTGCCTTAATCGGTAGGCGGAACGGGGAATCCCAAAATGTTGATTGTAGAGTCATTAGGATTTTTGAAGTCGGAAACAGGGACAAGGAAATGCGGACGGAGCACCAGAACTTTGCATACCCTCACTCAGGTATTGCTTCGTCACACATGTCGGAAACATAAAGAATGAGCAATGCCCTCACCGGAATTCGAACGTGGACCTCTCGAATACGCGCCGAGTGTGCTAACCGTTATACCACGAAGGCATGCTGGAAGGAGAGAGAAAATACGTTGCATATTCCCCGTTTTAAAGGATTAGTAGAAATTACTGATTGATTACTGATTACTAGAAATTACTGATTGATTACTGATTACTAGAAATTACTGATTGATTACTGAAATTACTGATTAGGATTACTGAGGATGAGACTACCCAATCGCCAAATCCTGGTGGTGACGAATTATTGCCCACCACCTTTTAGTTCGGGCGTCACTGTAGAGTCATTGGGTTATTTTGAAGCAGGCCATACGGAAATTGTGCCATGCGTTGGCCGGGACTCGCACCTGAACCTCTCGAATACGCGCCGACTGTGCTAACCGTTATACTACGAAGGCATGCTGGAAGGAGTGGGGGAAATACCTTATGACTTGGCTTACCAGAGAACTTTTAAAACAATGACTTCGGTCACTCTTAGGTACACTTTTTATTGTTTATTTGCGCTTTTGCATTTTCCGCTGTCACTGGAAATAATAACTATATAAAAAAAGTCTATGTTGAATTATGGATCTATGCCTATTTTTAAATCTTAAATCTCAAAATTAAAATAATCCGTATTCCCAGTGAATTCCAAGAATAGGCAATATCTGGTGAAAGAGAATTTTTTCAATATGAAGCATTTTCATTGTACATCTCCACAGGATATTGATTAGATTACATGTAGTGAACGTGAAGATAAAAGAATTCAAATATTAGCTTTTCCTTTCATAACTTCTCGAAATCTATCGGGTGTAGCTTAATGGTTTTCGAAAAAAGTTTTGGAAATTGTATAATTTAGGTGTTACTAAAAGATATTATAAGAAAAAGCTTTCAAATATCGTTAAAACCGGAGTTTTCGAATAACAGAAAGAGGGAAACTAATTAATTTTGTAAGCTGGTAACGAAAAGCGTGTAAGTAAGCGGGAAGCTTCGTAAGCGGGTGAAATTTTTTGACACTGTTATAAAGTGATGTGATAAAACGAAGTAACTCCAGGATATGGCTTAAGGTTTGATCATGTATAAAAAAACATATCCCTAATTCAAATTACTATCTTCCGCAGGAAACGTATTCTACTAATATTCTCATCTTAATCGTGTCAAGAAATCTTAGAAATCAAAACAAAGTTTTGAATATAATTTCAAATTTCTGACCCCGGTTTATCCCAACAGTCGCCTATAAATTTAAGAGCATAAAATCTGATGGTATGATTACTCTTATTATGGTATTTTCAGTATTATTTATGATTATGCTTAGACTAGTTAGATTGGCCGGGTGTACCTGAAATATAGTGCATTATACGGATTGGCCAGTCAGTTAGCCATGTCGAGCTTATGTATGATGGCCCCGTTTCCGGCCCGAGGTTTTCAAAGAGTTTAAAATTTAAACAAAAAAGATCTTCTAAACAGCGTAAAGCTTAGGAATTCAATAAATAACACTTATGTTTAGTAATTGCCAACACTTCCACTCAGTTGCAGGCATGGATTACTTTTTCAACATTTACAAATTTAACCTGATAGAAAATATATACTGCTTGTACACTAATTAGAAAATGTTTAATTTGAGTAGTCTGAACACAGATAAAAGGCGAAGTGCTTTGTTCGAATTCTACAATAGTTTGATACATTTATATTCATTTTGTGGCATCAAATATTTGTAAAATCTTATCTTGGGCAAGACTCGAACATAAGACATCTTAACTAGAAATGAGTTCTTTCTCACTTGAAATATCGTAACATGTTCTCTATATTGTCTTACGAATGCATGCATACTGACTTAGTATATCCTCTTCTAATATTCAGCTAATCTTCGAGTTGCTGAAACTACTAAATGCAGACTAGAACAGACTCGCCATTTTACGAATCTAAAGTTTTACGAACAAAAACGGTCGTTTTAAAACTATTAACTTTAACGAAAACCTCGTTTGCTCAAATTTTTGCTGTTCTTACGAATTCATAAAATCAAAAATCGATTGTTAGTAGCTTTCCTCGGGTTGCATATCCTAACGAGAAATGATTTAATTGAACAAATGTTTTCATAAATTAGTATAAATCTCAAGCAAAAGTCAAGTTTCCCATAGAAAGACAGTCTCTAAGGTTCTAAATGAGGTGTCGTCATCAGCAACCTAACGTAATTTAATAACCTAACTTATTACGCAATAAACAACAATGCTGTACCATACTAATTGTCTCAAGTTGTCGAGTAGGTAAAGACGACTAGAAGTTCGAAGATCAGCAGGCAAACCAGATTTAGGTTCTTGGCAGCATTAACGTCACTTTCTTACACAAATGTGAGAAATGAAGCCGTATTGCGAGTAGTTGCTTTTGAGCAGATTAGGAATCAGTGATGTCACACAAGATCAAACCTTATATAGTACGAATAACCTTAAGTAGTTCCTTTCGTATTCCTGGTCCTGGAAGTTGTAGGGACTGGCTGCATGGAAATTTCGGGGCTGCATGCGTTTCTTACAAATATAATGAAAATACCAATCAGTTTGTTCAATAAAATCTTCCACAAAACATTTCGTTCGAAGCAGGTTAACTTTTAGTACCTTCCCGTTACAAGTAAAGCATATCGTAACCATACTGACTGCGCGCAGTTATTGTGACTTATCTTACTTGTCTGACAGTAACATCAAGGCAAGTTGGCGAGAAGTGCAGAACAGCGGTTGCTGTTGGCATGGCCTTATTCGTGGCGTGGCCTTATAGGCCTTATTGTGCACTTTATAGGTTACAGTACGACTTTTCCCAGTTCCGCCCCAATTTCGAGGGAGAATTCCTCCGGAAGGGTGTGGTTCCGACGGTCATCCCCTTTCTATCCCTACCATCAAGCCACTTCAGAGGATTTTCGGCTTGCAGTGTTATTTTAAATATCGCCTTGCCGCAAAAACGCTGCAAGATTGTACTGTCTTCTGTACTATAACCTGCAGCCTAATTAGCTAACGTTATTATGTTTTCACATTTAGTTAAAGGCAATCATAATTCAGACAAAATGGAACTGAAGAAAATTACTCATAACTTCTTTTCGATAAGAGTCTTCTAGAGCCGCCATTCGATGTTAATATTTCTTGGGCAGTTGTTTCTTGAATAGCATTATTTCTCCTAGTAAAATCAGACTCTCAATGCTCTGTCTATATTCGTATAATTTAAGCACGTTATATTTCATCTTCTGAATTCTACAAAATCTTTTGTTCCCGATGCAGCTAACCATGGTATATTTGCAAGTTTTGCTTCAGTTAACTGATATATAAGAGACACGCCTAACGCTTTTAAAGGTATGAAAATATGCTCTCCAAATAAAATTTTTAAGTTATAAACCACTTTCTCTTCCAGCACAGAAACACGACAACACGATTCTCCCCTGCTTCGGCCACGCCCCAAACGAAACGCATGCATAAATTCGATTTAGCTGAATTTGCAATCCCTTCCAAACGGATCATGTGTTTTGTGGAAATATTGAAGCAACCTTTTCCATATTTAAAGGTTTTCAAATAGTTGTCCCTTTTTTCATGAAATGGAATATTTTATAAGACAGTCTCGTGCATGTAGATCCAGAGGAAAACCGCGCCGCTTGCGATTCGATGTTGTTCCTGTCGCTTTTTGCATCGCAAATCTGCAAAATTTCGAAGGGAATTTCATTTTTCTTCGTATTTCCTTTTTTTGTATTTCGCCTCGTTTTAGAGTTATATATATATATTTATCTGGAATATTCGATAAAGTATCTGACAGGTTTCGTAAACTTTAAGCTTAGGCAACTGCACTCTATTTTATTCCTTGTTTTCGCAAAAGGTAACGCTATCGCAATACGATATAATGAAAAATTTTTAAAATATTTCAAGTCGTATGCCCACAATTTAAAAGAGCTACATATTATTTCCAGGCATGATGTTAATAGTCTATCTGCTATAAAGTTTATGCCATTTTTTCCCACTGCATTTAAAAGTAATGAATTTTATTTAAAATGCTACTTGAGTAGATCAGGTTTTCAAAATATATAGGAAAGCCAAACACCCGTAATAATTCAGAATCACTTTTTAAATTATTGCCACAAAATATGGTCGCCCTGTATTATATTTAAAGACGTTAAATAATGAAGAACTAGCGTGAATGTATGTATGTTTCTCGCACTGAGAAAACTAACAGTACCTAGAGACATCAAATTTTGAATAACGTATTCCTCCAGCCGAACAACCTGGACTTCCGAATTTCGAATTTTTTTTATTATCTACTATTTCATATATTGAAGAACTTTAATGGTTTTTTTATTAACAAACTCAACGATTTCAAAGCGAGCAATGGGAACACTACTTCCTATGCGGCAAAAAACGTTTTTATCTCCAGCGCGCGACGCTGTCTATCGGAAATTCTAAAGATATGCTGTTTTTAAATATTTTGAGATATTGTTGTTGAATCGAATTTTATGTGGTTTCAGTGAGAAGAACACGATATTTAATAAAGAAAGGTAACACACGGAACGTTAAAAAAACGCTTCTTTGGACATAATATAAAATCTGAAAGCTTTCAGATTTTTAATATTTTTTTTACTATTTATTGTAATAAATGTTTAATGTAATTGGTGCTTGTGCAGGACTATTTTGACAATATGAATGCAAAAGACGAGATCGGTATTTTGATATTATGGCTAATTATAGTCTTTACAGCACATAAAATCTAACTATCCTCCAAGCGAAGCGTGATGCATTATGCAGCTGGAAATGCAGGCATGAAATATATAGCAATAAGGCTAACACAGGGATAGGCAAACTACGGCCCGCGGGCCAAATCCGGCCCGTCGGAAGACTGTATCCGGCCCGCGGACAGAATCTTAATTTGCCGGTCCGAGGCAAATTAAAAGAAATATATATTTAAATATTATATCTCCATCTCCTTTTCTACTTTGTTTAAATATTACTTTTTTTCTTCCTTTTGTTCAAAGGATTGATGATCTTTTTACTGTCTCGATCTTTGTTTTACAAAACATAAATCGACGGAAATAGCAAGCACAAACAGCTTTCAATCGGTAAAGTGTTAAACACGGAAGTACTTTGGTAGTTATGCTGTAGATTGGCGCCAAGAATCGGTATCTGTTTTTCGGGGAGAAGACGTATGCCAATCCAATATAAGGGAATCAGACCTCACATTTGGCAGACTGCGCATTTTAAGCTCCAGCCAGCGGTCTTTCCTTTTGTGGCGAGTTCTAGTATTATTGATTGCGTATGGAAAGATTGCGGACATACAGCATCATTGTGAATAGTGGCGAAATTGTTAAAAGTATAGCGTAGCTAGTGCTTGTTTGGGTTATTCGTAAAATATTTCAACCCCAAAATGTCTACTAAAAAACGTAAAGTTGATTCAGAATGCCGTGCTTTTAATGATGAATGGACCTAGAAATATTTTTTACAGTTGTAAAAGATAAACCAGTGTGTCTCATCTGCAATGAAGCTGTAGCAGTCTTCAAAGAATATAACATCATTATCGAAAGTGAGTTTCCCGAATTTAATATCTCACGCCCAGAAAATCAGTGCTATGTTTGCTTCATCTTATATATGTGAACAAGTGTTTTCAACAATGAACCTTAGAAAGAATTATTTAAGAAGTAGAGTAACAGATGAGCAGTTAGCCTCGTTCCTTAGAATCAGTACATCTCACTTCGAATCATTCTTCTATTAACATATTTAAATTGTAATACTTGTATATGTTTTTAAAATTTTAGAAAAATTTACCTTGGCCCGCCGAATTTTTTTTTTTTAAATTTTTGGCCCGCGAAAGAAAACGTTTGCCCATCCCTGGGCTAACAGAATTATAGATTTTAAATGCTAACTTATTAATTTCTGTGAATACTGTATGATAAATCTGGATATTTTACTACATGGCAAATAAAAAACAGTTTGAATTTGTATATATTAACGGAAGTATTTAAAGCAGTAACTTTCCACTTTTATAAAGTATGACTGAATTTAAATTTGTACTTCTTTGTTTTAAGAATCTCAAATAAAAAGATGCAGTTTTTGATGACAGTATGAAGGAAGTAAGTTTTAAAAATTTCGGGTCTTAAAAGCTGTAAACAAGAAAAGAACACATCTTTAAAGCAAAAATTGCGGTGAATGTTACAGAAATCAGTAATAACAGAAATGCACGTCAATGCTTTCGCAAACTACTTCCTTACGGGCAAATCTGAAACCATACCCAATATTTGTTTTGCATTCTATGAATGCGGTATTTACAAATCGGTTTCCTGCTCTAAAATTTTGTTGACAAGCGGGGACTAGAATCTTTGAAGAGATTACAATATGATTACTGGTTTAATCTTCGTCCATCCCTCAGGCTGTACATGTAAAAACATGAATGACGAGCACGCAACTATCTTCGAATTACAATAATTTTGTTGACAAAAAACATCGAATGTCTGATACTTAAAACTTTCCTTCTGTCATATTTGTATGTGAATGGTTTGTTCGTGTTTATTTTTTTATTTTTAAGTAAACGGTTTGCATTAAAAAATATTATCTTATTAGGCTAATTTTCCACTTGAGTTGAACCGTTTTTAAGCATCTGAAGCCCACTGTTTGTTAGAAGAAATATAATAATAAAATAACTGAAAGCACAGTTGAAAGTAATTCACTGAGGTTTAATTTTTTTATTATTATTTATACATTCATGTTATTTTAAAAAATTGTTCCCTTGCATTATCGCAATGCTTTTTGAACCGAAATAATTTGATTATTATTATTATTACGATTTATATCATATTGTTACTCTCTATCTTAAAACCAGATTGCGATTAAAGGAAGAGTAAAGATAATTGCATTAAAAATTAAATAATGAAGAATTTGCATGAATGTATGTATTTTTCTCGCACTGGGCAAAACTAACAGTACCTAGAGACATCAAATTTTGAATAGCGTATTCCTCCAGCCGAACAAGTGCACCTGGACGTCCGAATTTCGAATTTTTTTTAATTATCTATTTCATATATTGAAGAACTTTAATGGTTTTTTTATTAACAAACTCAACGATTTCAAAGCGAGCAATGGCAACACTACTTCCTATGCGGCAAAAAAAAAATTTTACCTCCAGCGCGTGAGGCTGTTTATCGGAAATTCTAAAGATATGCTGCTTTTAAATATTTTACGATATTGCTGTTGAATCGGATTTTATGTGGTTTAAGTGCGAAGAACGCGATATTTAATAAAGAAAGGTAACACACAAAACGTTAAAAAAAAAAAAACTTCTTTGGACGTGCTTTCAGATTTGTAATATTATTTTTTACTATTTATTGTAATTTTTTTTACTATTTATTGTATTTATTGTAAGATTATTATATCTGAAACAAATGTTACTGAACTTTCGCGATATTTTTGTAATCGTCTGCGATTGCAAATGCAGGACAGTGTAATAGTAAGTATACGATCGTGTCTAAAAGTGGGCTGTAGAAATTAAATAGCTGCAGTTTCGAAGTGAAAATCCAAAACTTACACTGAACTTGCTATGAATTTTCAACACATAAAATTTCATTTCTATTTCAGTTACTTAGGAATCCTGCTGTTGAAATATATATATATTATGAGTCAATTCTCCCAAACATTTTCTTCTGAGTTACAGAAAAGTACAAAGAATTTAGCCGATTATTTCTAATGAAGGATTTTATTTATATTGTCTTTCGAACAAAATATTAATTCCAACAGGTGCAAAAACAAAAGAGAAAGTACTTATGAATACGTAAAAATAAATAAAAGAATAAACAGTGGGTTTCTCTCAGACAAGGTGAGAATCTTTGAGGGTATTATATTTTAAAGATATTTTTCCGCTATGCAAGTTTCATTACATGCAGTACTAAATGAATTAATAAAGTTTCAAACTTAAATTTATAAAATATTATGAAAATTTAATTTCATGCTATTCTCCATTATTATTAACATGATTAAATGTTAATAATATAAAAATTTTTCATACTTAAAAAGAATTTTTTTCAGAAGCCCAGAAGGGGTATTAGTCTCGAAACGGCATTTTCAGTTGAATCATTAAAATCGTTCTATCACTTTTTAAATTGCTGCCACCAAATATTATCGCTTTGTATTATATTTAAAGAAATCAAATAGTGAAGCATCTGCATGTATACAGGCTTTTAGCATTGTGAAAAAAACAACGGTACCTAGAGCCATCAAATTTTGAATAACGTGGTCTTCCACCCGAATATGGACAGCTGGAAGCCCGAATTTGGAATTCGGATCTGTTTATTGTCTGTTTCATATTCTGTAAAACGTTAACGAATTTTTGGCTAATAAACTCAAGGATCTCAAAGCGAGCAGTGCCAATACATTGTACAGGAAAAAAGGGAAAAAAAAAAAATATATCCAGAGCGTAAGGTTGTCTGTCGGAAATTCTAAAGATATGTTTTTTTTTTTTTAAATAGATTTAGCCCGAAGGAGCATTAGCCCAAGTGCTCTCAAAACGTGTATGTGTGTAATGTGTAAATACAAAATGGCCGCCCCTTTGGGCGTAATAAAATCTTAAAGCTTTCAGATTCCCCCCCCTTTTTTTTTTCTTTTCTTTCTGAATTGAGCACTGAAAAAGAAACTATTTCTTGGTATTATCCTCAGTGTATAAAATTAATTTTAGGAATCATTTATTCTTCATTGCAAGGTTTACCAATAAAGCTTATAGAGACATTAGGTTATTTCATTGCAAAAGATGTGAAAAATGGGCAATGCTTAAGCCGGGACTCGAACCACGGGCCCCTTGAATACGCGACGAGTGGGCTGATCACTACACCACGAAGGCGCGCTAAGAAGGTGGGATAAATACCTTATATACTTCCCCTTTTAAAGGGCGACTTGGGATTAGGGGACCCAATCGCCAAATCCTGGTGGTGGAGAACCATCATCCACCACAATTTCTAGTTCGGACTCCACTGTACAGACATTAGGTTATTTAGAAGCAGGAGACATGTAAAATGAGCAATGCCCTCACCGGGACTCGAACCACGGACCTCTCGAATACGCGCTAAGTATGCTGACCACTACACCACGAAGGCGTGCTAAGAAGGCGGGAGAATTACCTTATAAGTTTAGATAGAGATGTTCAGGTAGAATAGCGAAACATTTCATAGTATATTAAATGGATATACATTTAAACTAACATGGGAACATTATATACCTTCTGCATATTGGAAAAGTGAACAAATATATAATGTAATTCTATTAAAATATTTAATGTTTTTTAATTAGATATATAATGAATTAAATGCATTTTTTTATTTAAATCAAACAGATTAAAAGTAAAAGAATAATATTTTTAAGATATGGATCTATGGCTTTTAAATAATTTAGTTTGTTAATTAATAAAATCCAGATTAAATATGAAAGAATAATATCTTACATTTTTCCCAATGGCAAAAGACTCGAATGAAAGTGAAACAACGCAAAATTGTGTTTCGAAGCATTTTGGAGCTAAAAGAGATATGCATTCAATAAATAAACTGAATCTCTTATTATTTATGGGCTGTTTTCAAATTGCATTTAAAGGTTTTCTTTAATCTTCTTCTCTGTTCTTTACATTCTAAAAAAGTTGATTTTTGTTTACCTAACTTTTAAAGTGATGCTTAAACTTGTTTGAGTTGGTGGTAAGAGAAATAGAAAATAAGACTTTAAAATTGTGAAAAGGTTAAGACTGACTGGTCCATGGACTGAAACATAATGTTTTCATATCATAATTTTTCATGTTTCCTGTTCTAAAATGAACTTGAAGCCAAAATTAAAATTAAAATTAAAACAAGTATAATATTACCTGAGTTTATCATTTTGCAAAATTTGTTAACGACTCAAGTGTCCAAATGTTTCAAATACGGTTTAAAATGTTCAAAAATATGTCAGCTAGCAGTTAATTATATGAATTCCTCATAAACATGAGACCGTATAAGCTGTTTATAAGTAAAAAATATAGATTTTACTAATCAGAAAGCAAAGAACAAAATGAAAGAGCATAAAATGATATGAAAATATTATATTTCAGTTAGAGCACAGTATTTTCATATTATGTATTATTTCTGATGATATAGCTGTCAGAAATGAGTAGAAGTGACGAAGAATTGATTGGATTGATATTTAATATTTCTGTTATTAAGTAACTTCAATAAATCAATACGATTTTGTTCTTTTGTTTTTCTCAGTGGCAAAAACTACATTTTTTTAGTTGTAAATAATTTGCACCGTCTCTATGTCTATGAGGAGCTCATATAATTAACTCATAGTTGACGTAATTTTGAACATTTTAAACGTATTTGAAATATTTGGACATTTCAATCGCAATAAAACTTTTTTACAAAACGACAAACTCATTCAGGTAATATCATACTTGTTTCAATTTTAATTTTGCCAGTAGATTCATTTTGGAGCAAGAAACATGAAAAATTAGCTATGCTGTCTTTAGGACTTGGACTTCCGATGCCAGCCGGACGTGCTTCTGAATTACACTACGAAAGAACTCAATAAAGAAGGAGAAAGCTCCTTACATTCTTCCCCACTTAAAGAGTGAATGGGAAGAAGAGAGCCCCATCATCATATCCAGGTGGCGACGAATTGTCGTTCCCCACATGTTACTTCCAGCGGCACTTATAGAGTCAGTGCCCTCACCGGGATTCGAGCTCCAGATCTTCAGCTAGCCGGACGTGTTTTCCGATTACACCACAAAGGCAGAGCTAAGGAAGGAGAAAATTCCTTACACTGTAACCTAGTATGCTATAAATTCATTTTCCAAAACCTGGATGGTCTTCTGAGGGCAAGCAGTCAAAGGTATCTCAATTTATATTTACATCTGTTATAATCGAGAAATAAAAAAAAATGCATCTGGATGTTATGAAATAACGTTTGTTAACCTCTTCAAAAGTTCGCTCAGTTCTTACTACATTAAAGTCACTTATTTTCCGTTTTTTTGTTTGCGTAATCTTAAGATTGTTTCTTCCAGCTACGTGCAGAAGCACGTGCAAAAGCCCACACGACTATGTGCAAACATATACTATCATCTCAGCAAGGCGTCTACCGTAATTGGAACCCAGGTACTTAAATACACATAAGGAAGAGCAAACCGGGCACTTCGAAAGCGCCCATTAAAGGGGGTTTGAAACTCACGAATTTTGGAGCCTGTCGCCAGATGATTACTAAGTGTTTATTATCCACCTTTAAGACAGCAAAGACGATCCACAGCAGTGGACCTTGGAATTCTTTTCCCGCCGAAAACATCATAAGTGGAGGGGCCGGCGGTTAGGGAATCTATTAACGGTAGACGCCCATTTCTGGAATAGCAGTCTGTGGCTTTTGTATTTGGAGATCTTGGAGACTTGGTAACTCTCTTTAAAAAAATCCAGAGGAAATACGCAGGTATTCTTCGAAAAAATAACGTGTTGATTATTTAAATGCTTGTAACTGAATGGGTACTATTTTTTCAGAAGCAAATTGATAACTTTGGTAGGCCTTGACAGAAATATGGGTCTATAAAAAAGAAATAAAGAAGTAAAGAATCGTGTACAGATATATATTCTACTCATATCCATCATTAATTTTGTTGTAACCGGTTTTAGTTATATACTAAAATCCCATTAGCTTGTAAATCGATGGATTCTTTTATAGGTTCTGCCTTTAAAAAAGTAATGAAATACAAGGCTGCTCATGAATAGAATCTGTTTGTATTTCGATTTTAATAAAACATTTGATAACTGACGTTGTTAACTATATAAATATTCCTAGTTAACTCTTTAAATGGATATCTTTAAAGTAATTATGACATTTTTTTTTTTGGTTTAAGACCCTGTTAGTAACTTTTAATACTGCATTCCTAAGCTAGTTGTTATAAAAAGAGAAAAATGTGTATATAGTAATTTTACTGAGTCCAACTAGTGTAAATTCCCAAGCTGAACTTATAATGAATAATAATAGAGATGAAGAACTACGTTTACAGCTTTTAAATCGTTTAGCTGAGTAATAAATAAAAGCGAGATTAAATTTGAAACAAAAATTAAATATTCTAGCTTAGCCGAATGGCAGCATTCTGGCGCGTAGAAGTTTGTGATAAAACAACGGTACCTAGAGCCATCCAATTTTGAATATTGAATGTTTCCACCCGAATATGGGCATCTGTAAGCCCAAATTTGAAATTTGGAATTTGTTTTATTATCGATTTCATATTTTGTAACACTTTAACGAATTTTTGATTAACAAACTGAACGATTTCAAAGCGAGCAGTGGCAATATGTATCGCGCGGGACTGTGTATCGGAAATTCTAAAGATATGCTCATTTTAAAATTATTTTGCGATATTGCTCTTGAATTGAATTTTATGGTTTAAGTGCGAAGAACATGATAGTTAATAAATAAAGGTAACACGCAAAATGTTAAAAAAAACACCCCTTTGGACGTAATTTAAAATCTGAAAACTTTCAGGTTTTCTTTTATTACTTTTTGTTTACATTTTTTTTTTCTGCCGTAGCTTTGGTTCGACTCCCGGAAAAGGCTTGGATGTTTGTAATTGGGTAGTGTCTTTGCGCCATGAGGATATGGCGTATCTGGTATGGTAAAATCTACTCGTATGGTTTGGTGCACGAACGAAGGGAGGAATTCTATTCCTTCATTCGTTGTTTGGTTGTAGGTGGTAAAGGATGGGAGACTCTTGGCCTCGTTCCCCTACAGGAATTCCCTGTGAATACTGAGCGAAACTAGGCAAAGTCATACCCATACGGTGCTTAAGGACCATGTCAACGACAGGCGCAATTCTATGGTCCCAGCCACCATGGACTTGGTCTGATTTTACTGTCAGATAAGTCAGACAAGTCAGAACGTCTATACATTTTATTATTATCGGTAATATTATTTCTAAACTTTTGTCTTGAAAAATTGTTCTTTGAACGTTATGTCCTGATTATCCACTATGAATTTGTAGTTACATTCTATAAAACTAACCAAAGCCTACTTTGCAAAATTCGATTCTGCACAGGGTGCAATAATTCAGAAACAGGTAGAATTAACTAACACGTAGAAAGTTCTCTGAAGTTCTCTTTAGTTTAACGCAAAGCCTTATTTGTAGTCGCAATGTACGTACATTACAGTATATTACAAAAGATTTTTGGGAGCAAAACCCCAAAACTTTGCTTTTCGGTCATTAGAAGATAATAAAAGAGCTTCTATACGAGGCCTAAACCAATTGTATTAAAGACAGAAGCAACATTTCGTTTGTGGCGTGCAGGGTAGCTTGAAACAAATGATTTCTGGTTGACGTAAGGAATAACATGCGATATTTCTGCCCAAGCTATTACATCACGGCTAAAATAAAGAGAATATGCAATTCTATCAATAATGTAGACGTAATTTTATCGTAAAAGATGTCCTTTAATGACAAAACTTCAATTCCATATTTCATTTCCAGAAAGGATGATTTCCCCTCCTTTGATTTAATCGTTTCTTTTCCTTTGTGCTGGTGAACTTTTTTTAATGAAGGTTGTTCCATGTTCCTATCGCGTGACATGCATTGTTGCAGACCTCATGTCTTTCCTTATACTTCCCCCTTCATATTCCTGATTGGACGTCATGAAAAATGCATTGGTGTTTGGTTGGCCCTCACCATAAAAGCACGACGGCGGTTCTCATTATGCTTCTAAACGATGTAAAACACTTGCAACTGGTGTTTTCCTTTGTCTCATTTAGGACGTATTTTAACGTAATAAAATTGTTACATAATGGCTGTAGCTACTGTTATATCTTTTAATGAATCGAAAGCCGATATTTTCAAACTACGAAAATATGATTTGTTTGAGACGAAAAATGATTTGCTTCGAATAAGACATAGAATTATACGATATCATATAATTGTCAGCTCCAATGACCTGTCGAAAAAATTTCGAAACCTATAAAACTTAGGAGTTTCATACTTTGTAAGCAGATATAATATAAGTGATGCAAGTGTTGTTGGACATCGGAACTTTCTCTTATCTCTAGAATGGGGATTCGATATCGAAAATAACGAATCCACAATATTTAAGGATTTGAAATTTTGTTGAGAACTCATCACACGAGTATCGAATACTTAGCTAAAAAATAATAATTTTTACGAAATTTAAGCCATCGTCCGCTTTAAATTTCATTTCCTTGTGCGAAGTAAAGGAAGTACTGAAATCGCAAAAAAATTCGGGTGTCATATTTCAATAAATATAATCACTTTGAGAACACTCAAATTCATTTGAACGAATTTTTTATCTGTACGTACGGACAGAACAAAGGATTCTTTTCCAAAACGAAAATGGATGTAAAATAGATTCAGAACACATTTTTTCCGTTATGCCTTTATGTACAATGATTCTGGCATAACTCAAAAACGAGTAGCCTCAGGAATTTGAAATTTTGTGTATGGGACTGCTATAACATGTAGTTGTGTACTTTCCCTTGGTTGCAATCGGCCTCAACAAACATACATAAATGCATATCTATCTACATATCTATATATGTACATATACTGTTAGCCAGCTCATTAAACGCAATTTTTTATCTTTTATGTTGGTAAATCGTGCATTTTTTGCTTTAAAAGTAATAGAGATCTGTGGTTCTTATGTTTCGGTCAAGGATTTTATGCCTTTAGTTAATTTGCATGCAATAGTTGTAGAGTTATCAACAATTTAAAAGTTGTTAAGTGATACTAAGCCTAACGAGGCCGCCATTTGTTTACATTTGAAACTCTTAGTAACGACTAAAAGCAAATTTTTAGTTTTGTGCACCTAAAACCTGTCTTCCTGCCCGTTGGCGGAATTGCTTGAGTTTTGCTTAATCTCTTTGATTTTAATTGTAAAAAAAATTTTTTAACTGTTTTTAAATGTATTTGGTGTTTTAGGTTTTTCTGTATTTTACAAATTTTAATAAAGATATTTTGAGTTTTTGCATATTTTTCTCTTGCCGAACTGAATTAATTGAATGAGGAATATAATTCTAATGAAATTCAAAGAAATAAGTTTAAATGAAAGACAACAAAGAATGCGTGTAATTTAATAGGCCGTGCAAGGAAATCATGGGGTGTCCACATCAGATTTTTTAAATTAAGTAAAACAGAAACCGTATTTTGGAACAGATTATATCCGATTTTGAGAGCAATCAGGAATATATTTATCGTTTTCAGGAACGAAAAAATTCTTGGTAATTTGAATTAATGGGAATACTCTTAAAAATTCATAATATTTTCTTTATCTTGTTTTATTTACGAAAGACGGACTATGGACTGAGTTACGTGTGAGTTTAAAGGATATTTCCATACGACCTCAACTGGGAATTGAATAATTGAATCTTTGAGATCATTTGAGGATTAACCTGTTGCGGCTTTGTTGGGAATGTCTGAATAAGTAAAATCTTATTTGAGAATTTGTCTGAAAAAGTAATGCCTTGTTAAGGCTTATGAGAATGGTTGAATCAGTTTTTGCTTGACCGGAGTTTGTTTGCGTTGGAAATAACCATCACCTGCCGTCATAAAGATGAGACGGCAAGGATGAAATATATTGCGTAAACAGTAGGGAGTAGTATATCTGTAGGGTAGTAAGGAATGAAATATATTGCTAGGTGTTTAGATTGAAATATAAAGGTATTTAGACACACCACTAGATTGATCAAGCAGCAAGAATTATGAAGTACTGCTAATTGATATAACAGATAAATTTTCTTTGCTAATGAATTGAAAACTGCAAGTTTTGTTTATCAAGTGGTTAAATCTGTTTCAGTAAAATATCAAAAGTAATTTCATGTGAATCGAAATCCGTGATTTCATTATACGTAGTTTCCCAATCCGAGCGCGAGAAAATCAAGCAGAACGTTTCTAATATCTCAATAAATTATTCCTTTGGAAACACCAATTGAAAACCGCTTAGGTGTAATCTCTCCTCAGAGCTAATTTTTCCACAAAACACAACCTGGAGATGACACCAAAGTGAGTAATCGTTAAATCATTCGATACATATGTATACACTTTATCTATTTCATTTCCATTGAATCGTTTGGCAGCAGCTGTGACCAAATAAATGTTAACTTCCATCCAGCATGCCTTGCAGGTGCGCTATTTAATACAAAGCACTGCGTCCATTTCAAATTATCCCGTCACTACTGTCTCTAATAATGTATGCAGCGATGACAGACTGCAATTTATAACCTCTAATTGCGAGCCAGATAGAAATACTACTACTACTACTGCTGCAAGCATATGCTTTTACTAGTGAGGATTTTCCCTGTCCCTGCCCTCCACACCTTACGATCGCTGAATAATTCCACAATTACCTAAATGTTAATAATCGTAGGCTAGGACTTTTTTCTCCCCTTAATCTTTTCCCTTCTTCTTTCGTGATTTTGGCTGTTAATGGTTTTAGGGCCTTGGCGGCATAAATGGCACTATCGACAGCTAACTCCAACTGGAGTGATTTGTGGGCCTTGAAAAATGACGCGTCAAATGTTAAGAAATCATTAACCGAAACTTTTTTTCCCCCTTTTCTTACTTCCCGGCAAATCAGGAGTCTAAAAAATTGCTTTTTGGCTCACGAATTGTGTACCATCTATATTATAAAAGGGCTCAATTCTGCAGCAGTGCTTAATTATTTAGTAGGTTTTAGAAACAACATATTAACGTACATTGGCAAACCATTGCTCAAACATACCGTAAAGCACGGGGTCAGAATTAAAACTTATTAATAATGCCAGTTTTGTTCGCCTGTGTTTATTTCAAAATCTTCAGACACAGTGCTTCGTTGAAGTATGGTTTCCCATTCGAATAATTTCTGAACAGGAAAAAAAGCCGGTGTTTAATATGGAAGTTTCTCGGAAAAGCTATTTGTAAATCCAAGAAGCTTTTAAGCGCACGTACAGTGTCTCACAAAAGTGATGGGACACTTGCACTTTACAAAAGAAAACTGTAATAAAATAAATTAAAAAACATGTAAAAATTTTTTGTGGGTGTGTTTCATACTTAAATTTAGTAACAATTATTACATGACATACGTTTTCTCAAAATATTAAAATATTAATTTAATAAAAATACAATTGTTTAGAACGGAGCAAAAGATGGCTCACATAAGTGATGGGACACTTAGTTTTCCACCAAATATTTATCCAAAAATTTTACTTTTTAAAAGGTTTTAATATTTTGTTGGATTTCCTTTTACTTTTAAAACATGATTTAATCTTCTTGGAATGGATTCGACTCATTTTTTTGTGATTTCTGGAGTGATTTTACCCCATTCTTCTTGAAGCACCGATTTTAATTGTTGTTTTGAAGAAATGGTGTGTTTGCGAATTCTTGATTCCAATTCTTGCCAAATATTCTCTATGGGATTTAAGTCTGGAGATTGTGGTGGTGTTTTTATTATTTCAGGACAGTTATACAGCAGCCAGAGTCTAACGTTCAAAGCAGTGTGCTTGCGGTCATTGTCCTGGTAGAATTTAAAATCGTTATGAAGGTTCAATTTTCGTGCTGAAGATTTCAAATTTTGATTTAATATGCCAATATACTTTTACTGATCCATTATACTGTCAATAAAAGCAAGATTACCAACTCCAGCGGACGACATACATCCCCATACCATAACTCCTCCTCTACCATGTTTTACTGTTGGCACCAAGTTCTGTTTGCGAAATTCTTCCCTGGGTTTTCTCCACACGAAGATTCTACCGTCAAAACCAAATATATTAAATTTACTCTCATCAGCAAATATAACTTCATTTCAGTAATCAGAATTCTTATTTATGTTGGATTTTGCGAAAGCCAGTCTGAGTTTTCTGTTATTTTCATTTACGTAGAATTTTTTTCTGGCTGCTCTACCGTGATATCCAGTAGATCGAATTACTCTTCTAATAGTCTCAGGATTAACAATTACTCCATATAATGCTTGTAAATCAGCTGCAACTTTAGGAGCACTCATTCTTGGATTTTTTTTTAATATTTCGAATGATAATTCGCTTTATTCCATTGGATAGCTTTGATGATCGGCCAGGTCTTCTTTTATCCTGAATCATATGATTCTTTTTATATCGTTTAATGATATTGAAAACTGTTGAATGACTCAAGTTAACTGTTTCAGTAGTTTCTCTAATAGATTTTCCACGTTCAATATGCAAATTAATAACTAATTTTCGAATTTCAGGCAAAGTTTCTTTTCGTTTAGCATTCATGGCTGCACAGAGCTAAAAAACACAAAAATTCCAAAACAAACTGGAAAGAAATAATGCAGACGATTTTATAAATTATTGCCAATTGCTTTTGAGTAAAAATAAAAACCCCAAAAAATATTTTTAGACGATTTTTGTTGCATAGTCTAATGGTGTCCCATCACTTATGTGAGCTATCTTTTGTTCCGTTCTAAACAATTGTATTTTTATTAAATTAATATTTTAATATTTTGAGAAAATGTATGTTATGTAATAATTGTTACTAAATTTAAGTATGAAATACACTCACAAACAATTTTTACATGTTTTTTTAATTTATTTTATTACAGTGTTCTTTTGTAAAGCACAAGTGTCCCATCACTTTTGTGAGACACTGTATGTTACTCAGTACTTTTCCGAGGCTCAGTACTTTCCTTACACACAAAAAGGCACGTGTTACTTCTTGTTTTAATGCGTATATCATTTATAATAATACTTTAAATATCTATACTGTTAAAATCTGTGCATTTCGGTTTGTTTGTTTGCTTGTGACATCATCTCCTCTGAAAAGACGGAGAGTTGAGTTTCGAGAGAGTCTAAAAAATTCATAGGAACCCATTTCGACCATTCCATCTTCGTAAGACTTTAATGAGCCGAGATATTAATTAAAAACTCTGAAAACACAAATTTTCTTAGTCATTTTTCCCAGTGGCAACAATCTCGCAGGCTGGAGATAAAAATATACTTTGTTTCGAAAAGAGTTTCCATTGCTCTCTTTCAAATCGTAGCGTTTGTTAATAATAAATTTGTATGTTTTACAAAATGTGAAATAAAAATAGTATTGACAAAGATTAAATATGTTACTATTATATTAAGATCATATTCTAACGCTAAAGAAAGCTCGCGACTGCACGTGACGTCATTGTTGGTCGAAACTCTTTCGTTAATGTCAGCATTTTAAATAAATAGCTGCTGTTCGCAACTTTCGTGTTTTCAGGTTAGAATAATTGACACGGTATCTTATTGCCACGTTAATTCTTTTACTGATATTGAGAAAAATTGTTACGTTAAATTTAAATCATGACGTCACACGTATACGTATTAGCCTTATGCGTCAAAAGTTTTTGTTTCCTGGTTTGGCACCAAAAAAAAAAAGTATTTACAAATTGGTTACTGCTTGGAAAGAATACACTGATTTCATTCATTTTGGAATGTTTTTATACACTTTCTTTTCAGGTGTGCATAGAACTTAGAAATTTTGCCTTGGGCGCAGCCCGCTAATCTATTATTAAATCACGAGAATTTGTACGTATGGTGAAAAATGGCGCCCCATAGAGCCTCCCATACGTAGTCCTCCATTCGAATATGTGAACGCTGAAACCCGAAATTTGAATTTCGAATTTATTTTACATTTTCTGATAATTTACGAAATTTTTGATTAATAAACAGCAATATATATTATTAATAAACAGCATTTTATAAGCAATGTTTTGCCGCACGGCAAAGTGTAAGATGATATGTTTCAAATTTAATAAAAAAATCAGGGATTCAGAAGAAATGTATTGCCTTTCGGTACAGTTTAAGATACCTATTTATGTATCAAATTTAATCAACAAGCTCGGCCATTTAAAAAAAAAAAAAGTATTACTGCTGCCCAAAATAAAACATATTTATCTTCCCCACACTAGCATGTTTGCCATTTGAGAAAACGTAAAATACTTATTTTTTCTTTGCTGATTAAATACTAATAAACTATTAAATACTGATTAATACTGATATTTTCTTTACTGATTTCTTTACTTTACTGATTAAATAAACTAAGCGATTTTAAAGTATTAAATGCAGTTCTTCGTCTTCATGAGGAATTACGTACATATCATTAGCGTACGAGGCTAATGATATGTACTTATTTGGTTTTGCCATTTTTTTCCAATGTGCACATTACATACGTACAATAGAGGTTTAAATTTGTAAATTCAATGCCATAGTTTGCAATATATGATGATTGGTTTTTATATCACTTTTGTAATTAGTTAAAGATATCAGTAAGTCGTCGAATTAGAGCTCAAATAATTCATTAAGTAAACACTTAAATATGAAATTGGCATGCAGAAAGGGTTAGAAATCTTTATAAGCTATCTGTCAACGAACTAGGAGCAGTTTTAAAAAAAAGTTATATTTCTTTTATTCAAGTTCTGTAACTCCATGTTTTTCAATGCATAGACACATCAGGTCCAAATTTTTCAGTTACATTTCCTCAAAATGAAATATTCTTTCAGATATTTTCAAGTAGTTACAAATTCAAACGTGCAATCTCTTCGATACTAAGCGTTGTTTCTGTAGGATAGCTCGACTTCAGTCTCCTTAATGTACCTTGAGCTTAATTTTCTTGGTTCTAATGAAACTTCATAAGACAAAAACAACTTTAATCAACTGCTTTCATTCCAAGAAAAGTTCATAATGAAGAATTTGGAAATGAAGTAATTTTTATAATAATTAACAAGCTCGCGACACTGCAAAATCTTACTGCTAATCATGAACGAAACGAGAGGGGGCGGGGGGGAATACACGCTCTCGAAGCTGAGATAATTACAAATATTTACACGTAATTACAAATATGATATTTTAAGTTCATAGTTCTTGAGGAGTGAAGCGAAAGAGACGAATTTAAATCACCTAATTAATGAAAAATGGCAAAAATGAGACGCATTAATGTAGTCTTAAAACAATGGAAGGCGAACGCAGAGTTGAGGAAAAAAAATTCTTTCGCTCGCAATTAACTCTAAAAAATGTCTTCAAAAAATGCCACGTTTCTTTACAGCTTAGTGTCACTTATAATAATAAAAAGAAAGCACTCCGACATTTTTATTTATTTATTTATTAGGTGTTTTTTCACCCGGATGGCGACAAATGGCTTGAATATAAATATGCCACTTTCGCCTCTTCGTAGGGTAAAGAATGACAGCTTTTTCTGCATTATTTTTTCCCACCCCACATGCTTTGAAGGAAGAGAAAAAAAATGCAGTTTATAACATACAAATTATTCTACGATGAAATATTTGTGTCAGACAAATTAAAGTGAAGACTCGGCGGGTCTTTTTTCTCTCTTTGCATTCCGCCACCCCTGCTTAGTTTTTTAACATGTGTCACAGTGATTATGTATTCACTTTTTTCGTATTCATTTTCTTTTCTTTTTTCGTGCGTTGTCGTATTTTCTGCTTATTATTATCACTCTACTTGAGAGAGGAGGTATTTTATTTTTTCCATTGTTTTCTTGTTTCGTGTTTGAAAATGGGGAGTTTAATATGTTTATGCCCTCCGAACTGTTTGATTTTAATTTTGATTCTGCAAAAGGAAAGAAAATCCATAAAACTAAAAGTATAGTTAGGGAATGAAGTTCTGTTTTTTTTTGATTTGTTAATATTCATTTTATAGTTAAGATTAATGCAATTAACGATGGAAGATTCATATTTATAAATTACTTATTGTTTTCTTGAAACCTCAATAACTGAAAACGTAAGGCCTTTTATAAATGACTACCACTGCAGCGGCCGACCACCTGAAGCAGTTAATTATGAACAAAAAAAAATATATAATGGTTTTATTGAGTCTAGTTAGAAATGAATGATAATAAAAATGAAGAACTGGGTTTATTTGTTTTAAATCTTGTAGTTTGTAAATCAATAAATAACTCGCAGTTTAAATTTGAGGGAAAAAAATTAAATATCTCACTCTTTGTTGAACGGTTACAAATTGGCGCGTGGGAGATACAAATATTTTATTTCGACCAGTGAGAAGATATTTTTTTTAATAGACGAGTGCATTTATTAAATTTGAAAGATAAATGTTTTACACTTTTCCGAGTGGTAACATGTTTCTTTTTAAATCCTGAGCTTTCTTATTAAATCTGAAATATAAATGCTTACGCTTTGAATGGTGGCAACCTATTGCTTTTAAATAGTTGATAATATTAAATTAAAGTTTTATTAAATTCGAATGAAATACACTAAATACAAATTAAATTAGAAATTTAAAATTTGGACTTCGAGCTGCCCGTGTTCGGGTGGAGGTTTACGTATATTCAAAGTTTAGAAGCTTTTAGGTACTGCCGTTTTTAGACTGTAAGACAGAGCGTGTTTCTGCCTCTCGATGCAACGTAACTACGTTTCGCCAGCTCTGATAAAATTGTAATCATTCGGTTTCACAATATATTTGCCGTCATTAAAATTGTTACATCGGGTGAAGTTTTTGAGCAAACTTCAGTTTAAATTTGCTGGTATAGTTTGACTTAGCTAGTGGTTTGACCACTAGCCTACATTTTAATAAAAATTTGACTGTTACTTTAGTATCATTGCCACAAATGGTGGTTGTTTCGTTAAATTCGAAACATGCTCTTATGTTCAAGTTCTGTTTTAGAAAAAACATTGTTTTAAACTTCTTCAAGTTCATTTCGGAAACAGCGATAATTCGATTAACGTCTGTTAGGAGTCTGATGCTAGTTTATGCTCCCAAAGCATAGTGTGAGTTGTTGCTGTTGCTACCAATCACACCTATCTGATAAAGATCAGCAAAATCAAACATTCATCATGGCAAGGAGTACAATTCTCCTTGTTGTTGGCAAGAGCCTTGAGCAATATCATACAGCTGACAGTACGACTTTAGCTCAGTTCTGGCCTTAGTTTTATAAGAGAGCACTGTGGAAGGGGGAAGACGATCGGCGGTCTTCAACCCCGCTTCCCTTACCACCAACCACTCGAGAGGACTTTCGGCTCGCCGCATATTTACAGTGCCCTCATGCCACACAAACACTATACATCCATACCTTCCCTCTTCGGGATCCATTCGAACTTGGGCTGTTCAGTACGGTAATCAGCGTCGCTAACCACTATACTGATTGGGCGGCTTAGTTCAGAGTACTGAATTTAGAGTAATGAGAGATTACAGTGCAAGCTTGCAGAAGTGAAACTTCAATTTTTCTTTACCAGACTTTTAGCTCAGACACTTCACATTCGCTTACGTTTAGCGAAAACTTACTAACGCCCTCTGCTTGAAACATATATCATAATTTCTATCGATATGTAGTTCTTCAACATTACAAGCACTTATATCAAAATTAATTCACGCTATTCGATTCTTGCATAACGCTTATGATGAAGATACTTACGTAAAAATTTTCCGGATAATAATTTCAAATTTGAGAACCGAAACTTTAAATTAACTAATAAGGATAAATTTAAAGTAAAATTAAGCCATGCTTAATCAGACTTCTATCTTATACACTTGAATTCTTTCTGTCGCTTCTCTGCTGTCAGCTCGCCTGTCATCTGTTGCTTTTCTTTCTTTAAATGCTAAAAATGTGAAGCTCATTTAAATTAGCGTCAGTTTATCAGCGATGCATGGAACTGTTCATGTGCAATAAAAGCATTATTTTATCCAGAAATTCAAGTGAACTCGGCCAGGATTGCAACTACTACTTATGCATTATATAATGGTTTTAATAGTTTTCGTGGTTTTATTGGTATTAAAAAATTTCTGTATATTTTTTAGTACTCTTCCGTTATCGGGACCGGATTCAGGAATGTATTCATATGTGTATGTATTAATTCATGTAAGGATATATACATGTATGTACGTGAGCATGTATATATGTATATATATGTGTATGTATGTATATGAGCATAAATATATGTATGTATGCATGCATGTGTGTATGTATGTAAGGGATATGTAAGTGTGTAAGGGTATGCAGTATATGTATGAGCTATGTGTGTAAGGGACTATCATATGTGTGCATGTGTTTACATATGTATATGTATGTAAACACATGCACACATATAGATATATATATTTCTGGATCTGGTCCTGATAACAGAAAAGTAACAAACTTTTTAACAATCATAAAACAATAATAAAACACAAACAAAACGAAATAAGAAAAATCATAAAACTTACTGATTTTATATGAACTCCAAAGAGCGTTTTTTCATTTACACATACATGCACGTTTCAACAGCATTGGCATAACGCCCCTTTGGGCTAAAAATATTTAAAAACAGCATATCTTTAGAATTTTTGATAAACAGTCTCGCGAGCTAGAGATAAAAATAATTTATTTTCCGCGCAGTGCGTTGCCACTGTTCGCTTTGAAATCGTCGAGTTTCTTAATAAAAATTTCGATAAGATTTACAAAATATGAATTAGATAATAAAACAAATTCGAAATTGAAGATTCGCGTTTCCAGATGCTCATATTCAACCGGAGGACTACGATATTCAAAATTGGATGGCTCTAGGTATCGTCGTTTTTTCACAAAACGAGAAACGTACCTACATTCATGCAGATTCTTCATTATTTAATGTCAATAAATACAACATAGGGTGATTATATTTGGTGGCAACAATTTGAAAAGTGATACAGCCGTTTAAAGTGATTCGACGCAAAATGCCGTTTCCAGACTAATAGCCCTTCTAAGCTAACGCCCTTTCAGCTAAAAATTGTGCAGAAAAGAGTGAAATTTCTTAAAATTAAGTAATTAAATCGAATAAAAAATAATATTTTTTTATTATTTTTGTTTAGTTTTATTACCTAATTTAAAAAAATTATTACCCCTTTTTCCTTAACACCTTTTTAACCCAAAGGAGCGTTAGCTCAGAAGGGCTATTAATTTCGTTTTGGCATTTTGCGTTGGTTTGTCAGGACTGAGTGTTCGGTGCATATTCTTGGCAAACATCTTCGTAACAGCTTAAAGTCCTGATCTGGAACAGGGAGCTGAATGCAGCTATGTTCTGGTTATAGATACTGTGATTAAGTGGTAGAAGAACTGCACTTGAAAGGGATTTAAAATCCTCTTTTATTAAATCAATATTATATACAAATCACTTCCCAACTCGGGAGGGATACAGAAAGTAAGGACAACACTTGGGTCTAAAATGAACAATTTAAATAATATTTAAACTAAAGCTAAATAGAACTTAACTAGTCGTTGCTCGCAGAGCTATACGCGAGGTTGGCCTCTAACTAAATGGTGCGTAGCAAGATTTACTAATACTGACGCACTTGGATTTATTTCAATAAGCAATCACGTAAAAGCACTATGGCTTAGAATTTAAATGCTAGCTGGTCAGGCGAACGTCGAATAGAGTGACCGTGATCTGAGATTAAAGCTCTCTCACTCTGAGAGGTTTCTACCTCTTGCTTAAATAGAACTTAGCTCGCTTCAAATTAGCATAAGCTGAAAACGCGCTCTTCTTCTAACGGGAAGTTGAAAATGAGAAGAGATAGAAAGATTTAAATTAAAATAAAACTTTGTTAGTTTAACTAAAACCTTACAGGTTCACTATGAAAGTCTGAATAACTTTTCAAATTGTTGCCACCAAATATAATCACCCTATGTTGTATTTAAAGAAATTAAATAATGAAGAATCTGCATGAATGTATGTACGTTTCTCGCACTGCGAAACAACAACGGTACCTAGAGACATCCAATTTTGAATAACCAAATCCTCCACTCTAATATGGGCATCTGAAATCCCAAATTTGGAATTTGTTTTATCATCTATTGCATATTTTGTAAAACTTTAACGAAATGTTTATTAACAAACTCAACGATTTCAAAGCTTTCCGTGAACATTTACATTGCGTGAATCTTCAGAAACGGTCATTTATATATGAGGTTTCTTTTTTTTGTGATATTGCTGTTGAATTGAATTTTATGGTTTAAGTGCGAAGAACAGGATATTTAATAAATAAACGTAACGCACAAAACTTTAAAAAACGCCTCTGTGGGCGTAACATAAAATCTGAAAGTTTTTAGACTTTTTATTTTATTTGTATTGGTATTGTTTCATGAGGGCATTAAGAAGTTTTTATAGAAAAAAATTAAATTTATATCTTAATTAATTTGGTGCATAATCGTAAATAAATCTTCTCAGATAATTTTTTTTCTTGCTTCCTTATATATAAATGAAACAACAGCTGCAATTTTATTATTTTTTTAGTAAAATAATTTTGCAAAATATATATTACCGGAGTATTCAGTACAAAAGCGTGTAAAAAAAGCAGACATGGAAATGATTTTTACTTATATACATCTTTATACGTAGACTTATTCATTCTGAGCTTTTCTACATTCTGAACTTTTCTGCTTCATTTGTTGCTTTTGATTTAAATAATTTTACCTCAGATTCACTAACGCGATTTTTGAATTTCATAATTTAAACTCATATATTAAGTTGGTTTTTCTTTTACAGAGTAATCTTATACTTCTTTGTAAACTTTCGCTTTCAATTTAACGTCAGAGTGTTCTTCTAACACTGGTCATTCATCTTGTATTGTAACGATGAGACAGCATATATCGCGATTCTCTTAATCTGAAAAATTTCATTCCACGCTAGCAATTTATAGAGCATTTAGGTGTGCACCGCTTTTCCTCGTTCTGTGTATCTAACCTTCTTTCCATTATTTTCCATCAGATTGCTTGGAGTAGGGGAGGTGCTACGGCTGTTACGCGGATGAGATTGGAAGAAGTAAAGGAGAGGAGCAGGAAAAGAGGGCAGTCAGAGAAGAGATAAATGGAGCAAGATGGACAAGATTCTCCGGAAATGTCCCTTACTTCGTTTTTGCACTGCTAAGCAGACCTTCCCCAAACAGGGTTGCACCCCCAAAGAAACTGTCGCCACAGATTGTTAGGACGAGAAAATCTTACGCCATTTGGCGTTAAATGTAAAGAGAGAATATCAATAATTCTTAGTGTCAGGAAGTTAACAATTTTAAGTTATTTTACACTAAGCTATTAATGCAAGTTAAAAAGGAAAACCTAGGAAATTAAGGTATTTTAAAAAGACTACTCTTTGATGTCACATATTTTAATACAGTTCCATAAGTAACTGGAACTGAGAATCTTGACTTTTCCATTCTATTCTAAGGGTAGTATAAGTAAATAAGCAAACGAAAAAAGTGTTTGATGCACAGTTTATGCTCTTTAAATATTTAATACACTATGAAATATTTTCTCCCTTTCTTTCCGCAGGCCTTCGTGGTGTAACTGGAAGCACACTCGACGCATATTCTAGAAATCCAGGGTTCGAGTAGCGGCGAGAATACGGCTCATTTTAAATGGCTCCACTTAAAAAAAAAAAAAAAAAAGACTCTACAGTGGCTCCCGAACTAAAACGAGGTGGTCCATAATTCGTTACCAGCAGGATTTACCGACTAGGGTCCTCTAATCTTTAGTCGTCTTTTAAAAGGGGAAGTATATAAGGTATTTTCTCCCTCCTTTCCCCGTGTCTTCGTGGTGTAATTGGAAGCATACGCGACGCGTATTCTAGAGGCCCAAGATTCGAGTCTTGGCAAGAGCATTGCTAATTTTTCAGCTCATTTTTCAGCATAAAAAAGAGCAATGACTATGCGATGCATAATAAGCATTATACATATATTTTAATGTACGTAATTAATTTTTAATACATAGTGAGAGAGAATCCGTTGAAATTTTTGCCTGTGTTCTTAAATGAGAGCAGATAATCTGATAAATACCTTTTTTTGAAATGCAAATAAAATATCCCAAACTGGTAAACATAATTCAATAAATTTTCATGAAAATTTTTTTTGTAAGTGAATACTGCAAATTATACAAATAAACATTTGGGGATAAATTTCAGGCATTTTAAGAATTCAGAAACATGCTAAAAGTATTTATTTTTAATATGTAGAAGAACCGGGCATATTTATTTCTTACATGTAAATGTATTATCTGATACAGTATGAACGATTTTTAACGTACACACATTTGTAATGAACTATGCCAGATAAAATTTTTAGAGAATATCTCAAATCCGCGATTCTTCGAAACAGACTCAGTACAGCAAATGATTCATCTCACATTATCGCTAAACGAGAAGGAAACTGCGAAACCTCATATGGCCGTACTACTCACCTACTGGGAACCGAAATAGGAAAGAATAATTAGTATGTTCATGGATGCATTCTTGGGCTTTCACTCACAGCTCTCAAATATTAAAAATTCGAAATACGTAGCCATTTCCCTCTTAACTTGCAATAATTCGATACATCCTTCACCTGAATGTGGTGACTTGAAAATTTTATTTCTAACTTTGTAACAGAATCATCATGCATTTTGCAACGTTTTCAGATAATTTCCTGCTTCGTTTCTCTTCTTTCATATAAATTTTAAAGTATTTTATTGCTGCGCATGCTCAGTATTTCTCAAAATGTTTTGCGTATTTATGTGCAGGCGTTGTAATTGTGGAAGTTAACTGTAAAATTCTCAGACCTGAATAGCAAAATTTTCGTAAAGAATCTTTTAAACTAATTCTGCATGAAAATCCCATGATTTCAACAACGGTGGCGCTTTACAAAAAGTTAATAAATTCCAAATTAATTCTGGGAAAGTAATTTTAATCCTAGGAATAAAATCAATATTGAAAGAAGAATGTCATCAAAATGTCACTAAGTGAGACTAAGGCAAGCAGAAAAAGCATACTTTAATATATTTTGAAAATATTTAATAGTACAGATTAATTTAAAGCCCCTTACGTAATGTTGCTTTATTTTATTTATTATAATTATTTTCCTGGCGTTTGAAACCGATTCTGTTCTTTTCCTTTGTTCACTTGCAAAGACTAAACATATTATTTCGTCTTGATTAAAATAATATTTAACTGAAATACAAAATTTAAAAAAGGGTTTTTTATATATGTATGTAAACTAAGTAGAGTGGCATTTGATATCATAAAAATAAGAATATAAGTTTAATAATGTAAATAAATTCTTTAAAGCACAGAGTTTCAAATTTCACCTAATTAAAATTCTAAAGCTAAGATCTTGTGTGTGCAGAAATTACAAAGGTTTAATGAGAGGCTAACTTCTAAAGAAATTAATATTGTATAAATTGGCTCGTAATATTCCGTAGAAACAACGCTTTATACATCAATTTCATTTTATCATAACATCCTATAAAATCCTATAACTTATGCATGTTTTTGTAAAATTACGTCCAAATAATTTTTTTAAAGCTGAATAGAATTATCTTTCTGTAACCGAAAATGTAACTTATGGCTTTAGAAACTTTTTTTATTAATTACAAAAATGGGGAAAATATTTGTAAGAATTATCAGTTACGTATTTCATAAATATATGAATTAAATATATTAAAAATTATATCATTTATATGTTGTTATTAAAGAATAAAATATAAATAAAAGTAATTAAAAAGCACATTAAATTGCTCGTTTTATTAAGCAGCACCTAGTTTTTATTTGACAGATAAAATTAAGATCATGTACAACTCTAAATAGCACCATTTGTAAAAACAAACTGGTTTGAGTGACAAAGGAGAGGTTTTATGATGAACGCCTTGACAGTGGAAAGTTCTGCAGCAAGAGTCAAAAAGTGAAAAGGCTAAACTATTTTTTATTTGGAAATAAAGTAAAATCAAATAGAACATAAAGCTGCGAAAAAAGTTCTCATTATTTGTATTTGAGAACAAAAATAACAAATCGTCTTTTGCTGTGTTCATTGACAACTAAAATTTTACTATTGAAATAGCAAGGCCGTTTTATTATATGTAACAATTAAATCAGGGGAAGGGAAAATTATGTACGGCAAACCGTTACAATGTTACATTACTCTTTTACATACATTACTCTACATATTTATTACATACTACTCTACTCATGTATTTACATACATTACTCTATATTAGTTACATTTACATTTAATCAAAAATAAGGTATATAATAACCACTCATTACTTGAATCTCAATAAATTTCTGTTTGAATTCCCAGCGTGACTGTGAGTTTACTTGAGAAAAGTTTATTGACTGGGCTTCACAGAAAAATTACGTTCAACATTTAAATGTAAGGCCCACCAGCGACCGAATGGTTAATTCCCTGAACACTGGTAGTTCAGTTCGAGGTTCGAATTCCGAGAACGGGCTGGCTGCATGGGCGTTTCCGTGGTTTTCCCCATAACATGTTACCATCTTCGTGGTAACGTGTTAATACAAGCCAGATTCCCTTAGAAAGTCCTCCACAAAGGTGGTATCTCTCCCTCCCGTGTAGTGCCTTAGGACGGAACATGTAAAATAATAATGATAATACTAGCATTTAAATGTAGCTAAAAGTAAACCTAATTTTAATCAAGTCCTAGTTCTTTGACTAGATTCTTTGTCAAATGGTAACAATTTCAGAAACTGAAATGAGTAGTTTGAAAAGGTTTTAATATAAGAATGCAAAAGTTTTAACTATCAGTGAGTTTAAAATAATTACTCTTTACATACTCGAAGCTCAAAACTAATCAAAGGCTTATTGAAATTTTAAAATATAACCTGAATAATTATAAGTTTTTTCACCTTAGTGTAATTATAAGCTGTAATTAGAGACTTAAAGAAAAAAGAAATGGTGTTTCGCAGCGACAAACAAAAATGATAAGTGCAATGAAATAATTAGCCTATTTTACTTTTGAGATACGCATTTTTGGCAACGTGTATTGTTTGCACATTTTGACCTGCTTTATAGTAAATAATAAGTTCTGAGATGTTTTGGTCTTTATATTGTGGTCATTCAATTCTGGGATATTTGAACTTCAACATTAATTCACTTTAATTAATATTAAAGTCCAAATGGACAAATTCAGTATTAAATCGCTTTATATTGAGTTTACTTTGACAATGATGGAATGATGTTTGTCAGCAGTCATCAGTAGATACTTTGATTGCAGTCTAGGCTGCGAGACCTAGGTTTTATCGCAAACCAAATTTCATAATTTCTGATAATTATGTTTTTCCTTCATAATAAAAAAGGGGGAAGAAAATGAAAAGATAAGGTCTTGAAGGAGTTCGAAAGCATGCTATGAGTAGTCTCCTAGTCCATCTTAATCAAGTTCTGAAAGGACACAGAATATAGTGCTTCATAAAAATGACTGTAAACTAACCTGTTATATTACACATGGTAAGATTATGTCATATCTAATATGCGTTAATAATAATATAATATTCTTGTCAGTCTCTTAATTTCTGAGTTATTCAGAAAGCAAACACTGGAAAAAGCTAAAATACTTAGTTTACGTGTAAGCATTTAATATCCTTCTTGAAATACAGTCTCCGTCATTCTTGCGTAAATCACATTTGCCACCTGTTTCCTAGCTTCATAAACAACAGGCTATTGCAGGCTATTCAGAAGCAATTTAGTATTTTTTTAAATAAAAGTTAAAAAAAAACTTTACACTCTGAGTGTTTCTAAAGTAGTCGCTTTGCGTTCAGCAATAAAAATAATGAAGGTTGTGATGGGAATAACAAAAGTCTTAGTCATAAGAAAATTTGCATCTCATAAAAACGGAATTATTTTAAATGACTTCTGTTCGGGTATTCTTCCAAAGAACACGAAAAAATAATTCATAACGATTGAATTTTTTTTTTGTTTTAAATCCCTCTAAATTTATTCCGCCTGAAAATAATCAAAAAGGAGCTAAATTTCTCCAGTGCGTTTTGCGAAACCTTCCAGGAATTTATAGGAAGGAAAGGCTGCATTTTATACTGATATAGAATATAAATTTTAAAATCATAGTACTACAGGTCTTAAGATATAAAACCTTTGCATATGCTAGCACTCAATATTTCTGCTCGTTTTAAATGATTATTAGGGAATTTATTTTTTTAATGATACAGTAACGAATTAAAATTATTTCACATTTTCGAATGGAACAAATCTTTTAATTTTCTAACTTCTTATACGCCAAAGTACTATGTTAATATTGTAATTTACAATTCGTATGGAATCAGCCATAGCTTTCTATATCTGTAGATAAAATATCTATCAATAATATCAATAGATACTAAATGTATGCATACATTTATTATAAATCAGTAGCAAAAGTTTGAAAAGTTAAAACTACAGCAAAATGGCTTGTGATTTCATTTTGAATGGTATTCTTGAATCGCAACACAAAATTAACAGTCGGATAAAACAGAAGAGAATGCTAAAATCAATGACAAAAACATACCAAATTTGAAAAGACATCTTATAAATTTTCAACGTTTTCCTTTTTTACGCGATTAGGCGCTCGGTATTACCTTTTACCTATGTAGCTAAATGTAATAGTGAACGCCCAGTATACTTTATTAAATACTTTCTTGTCCCTTGGTAGCTTATATATATATATATGTATATGTATATGTATTCAAAATCAAAAAATTTATTTAAAAAGTTTTTAAAGTCTCCAGTTGTCCACAGGAACAAAACATGTTATTCGGAACTCATTAATCGACCAAATTTAGTGTTTCAAATACTTACCCCTTGAAATGTTCTGTTTGAAACAGTAAACAAGGAAGATTAAGAAAGTAAAATTTTAATTACATAAGAGTAGAATTAAAAGTGGAAAGAAAGAAAAATTATTTAAAAAAATTAAAAAAAAAAGAAAAGAAAAGAAAATCTGAAAGCTTTCAGATTTTATATTACGCCCAAAAGCACGTTTTGAACGTTTTGTGTGTTAACTTTATTTATTAAATATCATGGTCTTCGCACTTAAACCACATAAAATTCAATTCAACAGCAAGATCATAATGTATTCAAAAACAGCATGTCTTTAGTATTTCCGGTAGATAGTCTCGCGGGCTGGAAATAAAAGTGTCTTTCTTCGCAAAGTTGCCATTATTCGCTTTGAAATCGTGGAAAAATAGCTAATAAAACAAATTTGAAATTCAAAACTCGGGCTTCCAAGTGCCAATGTTCGGTTGGACGACTACGTTCAAAACTGGATGGCTCTAGGTACCGTCGTTTTTTTCACAATGCGAGAAACATGAATACATTCATGCATATTCTTCATTATTTAATTTCTTTAACGCAAGGATCTAATATTTGGTAGGAACAATTTAAAAAGTGAAACGCCGCGGTTCATAGTGAAACATCACAAAATGCCGTTTCGAAACTAATAGTTCTCCTGGACTACCGGCCCTTTGGGCTAATAAATAAAGTTTAAGAGGTAATTTTAATTTTCCTGTTTTTGCATCAGAATTTCTTTATGGTTCCATTAATATACTAATTTCCTAGCTTAAAGTTAAAAGATTTCTTTGAGCAAAATGTAAGGAATTCTTTATTTATAGGGATCAGCAATTAAAACACAAATTATTATATCCTGTTTGGTCCCTAAATAATGCTGCATTATCTTCATTTTATTTAAACCTTGTGAATTTAACTATATTCATATCGCTTCTGTTTTTTTTTTGGTTAATTTTGTTTTACATTTGAGTTTTAATTTTAATTGATACTTTTAATCTATATGAGCTTTAAAACAATGGAGTTCTTTTATTATTATCATTCAGAAATTTTTAAATATTTATTTATCATTCTTTTTCTACCTAACAGATAATAAATACTATCAGTATGTTTTATTATTTAAAGGATAGAGTTGATTATGATAAAAATCATCGATAACCCATGTTTCTTCTCTACAAAGTGTTCCGAAAAAATATGTACACACTTTAGCAGTTAATTATAACGTCTGATTTTGTTAGCAAGCCTAAAGAAAGTAAAAGTAAGTCTGTGTAAAGACTTATCCTTAGTTTTAATTACGACAGATTGCAGAGAAAGGATTTAAAGGACCCTTTATTAACTTAATATTATTCCCAGATGGCACCCATTCATGCTTACAAAAGCCAACACTTTTGTCTAACTCAAAAGGTAACAAGTAACTTAGAATAGAATTACGTTCGACTAACGGATTTTCACAGGTTACTAACGCGCAAGAGGGCTCTGACTTGTAAAAGGTCGGCGTAAACAAGCCTAA
The DNA here is from genome assembly GCA_000611955.2 of Stegodyphus mimosarum. Lineage (NCBI taxonomy): Eukaryota > Metazoa > Arthropoda > Arachnida > Araneae > Eresidae > Stegodyphus > Stegodyphus mimosarum. Next base: position 133,677 of record KK117834.1, read on the forward strand.
TGACTATAAGCGTACAACGCCACAGAAATCTGTTCACTAGTAAATCAAAGATAATAACGTGGCCTTCAGGCAGAACACGCTCTCTTAAATCACCTTCCAAAACCTTCCCTTATATACTAATTTCTTTCTATCTCATTTGAATAAATGCGCGCTAGATCACTTACATTCTGGCAAGAAAGCGTAGATTGAAAGCGAGAGTAATAGGAAAGGTTGCTTCAACTTGAATAAATCTCCACATAATAATTTGCTTAATGTTCCCTCCTTTAAGCTTCAACTAATTTGAAATGATACATCAGATTAAATTTAACTTTCGACGAAGAAAATTTATACTTAAGTTCTTGTGGAACTTTCAGAATTCAGTTATAAAGATTGGTGAAAATATTAAACAAATCTACTTGTGCGATTTTCTTTTACTCGAATTAGGGAAGAGTTTGAAGCAGATGGAACAGTTTCGAATGTTCACAGAAATATTCCGGGAGATCGCTGACATCAAAGAATCCTCATACGGCAAGGAAAGTTGTGAAAAATATATCGTTATAACTGAAAAAAATCAACAAAATAAGAGGTTCGTGAGCTAGAAGTTTCAAAATCATATGTCCATCGCACTTTGAAGCAGTTTCGTTAGAAAAACTACGTTCCAAGAACAATCCATTCGTTCCTTGGAGACAGTCTAAACCTAAAAGTGCAGCTCTGAGAGTGGTACTTTTCAAGATATTCAGAAGATGCTCAGTTTTCAACAAAATAGAGTAAGAATGAGACTATATTTAAAAATAAGCACTGAACAAATTTTATCATTTCAGTTGCGTAATTAAAATGTTGAAAAAAAAACTTGCTCTAATTAAACATCGACTTATTAATAATTTAAAAAGTGTATGAAATTTTTGAACAGTTTCTATATACATAACTATAAAGAGGGGTCGTTATTTTTATGGATTAAGTCATAAGACTAAATCTCTTAAATAATCATGCGTACAAATTCGCTTATGTTAGCATAAGACTTAAAGTACCAATATCGGTAATAGAAGTAGTAGAGAACTGAAAGGCATCACTTTGATTGAAATATTTTTACCTAATTCATATAACAGTATATTCATATTATATTATTTCTTTTGATAAATCTGGTGAAGGAAGTATTCTTCATTATCTAGATTATAGTTGTCGTATTAAATACTTTCATATATCTCCTTTCTTTCCTGCTTTTCTTGTTAAATCCTCTTAATGCATATCCACTCCGTAAGGATGAAGAAACTTCCATTCGAGGAAGCTGTTAGATTTCGCCAAAAACGCGATAACTTCTTCAATCTAAAGAACCCTATCCAAAGGATAAAATCAAACTGACCCTAAGCCTATCTTCCTCATTCTATTTCTTTTGGGATCTGCAAATGATTACCTGAACCAAATAGAAGTAATCAAACCCAAGAACAGAGAACGGAAGGATGGACGGACAGACCAGAGAGAATCAAAGAATACATATGAGAAGAGAGAAGGGTTAACAGAAAGAAAAAGTAATGATAGCACAGATCTGATTGGCCGACCATCAAATCCCTTTTCTTCCGAGTTCCGCATGCTAGTGGTAGTTGTAATACAGTCCTAAACTCTTTTTTCGATTCAGGATAGGTGGTTTAAGGAATACCCTTTTTTTTTTTTTTTTTTCGCTTTTTACTTTTATTTCTCGTTTTCAGTCTTTTGAAAGATGTTGATTGAGGTTTTCCAGAATTGTATCTTCCGAAATGAAATCAAGATTCGTAAGAAATTTATCCACGAGTTTGGCCGGAAAGGAAATAAAAAAAGAATACTTTAATTTCATGAGACTGTTTTGAAAAGTAGAGACTTGGCGGAAATATCTGCTAAGAAAGGGTTGCCATAGATATAAATTCTGCTGTACATCATTTATTTAATTTCTCAAAAGGGGGAATAATTCTATATTTTGATTTCCTCGCTATGTTTAAGCTAAAAATGGAAGCTCCATTTGATTAAATAGTTTCTTCAAGCGATACTGCTAGCAGATATTTTGAAATATTTGATAACAGTGATATTAGTAACAAACAGACTAGTAGGTATGAAATATTTGATAACAGTGAGTTTAACAACGAAAATTCCCTGAATATGTAATCAATAATTTTTTAGAATTAAAATATGTAATTAAAATGAATAGCTGGACAACAGGTATCGTCAATACTATAAAACAACACAGCTTGTGATCAGGAATAGCAGCTTGAAAATAGTTAGAGAAAAATAATATTGGAAGGATCTGTATGCTTATCGTTATATAAAGAAATGGTATACAGATATTCAATATATATATATCTATATATATATTTGTGCTTATATTTGAAACATTTGTGCTTATATTTGAAACATATATAGATTTATACTTGATGTATACTTATATATATATATATATATAGAAATACAAATAATTTTTTAAAAGGAAAATTTATAATCCTTCCAAGAATTTTCGTGCATTATGCCGCTAAAAACTGATCAGTAACTACATAACGAAAGAAATTGAGAACCAATTTTTCATAAAGATAAAAAATTGAAATTCAAATACTTCATAAAATCCTATAAATGTAGAACAGGAATATTTTTAAATGTAAAAATTAAAATAAATCATCCCAAGAAAAACCTAAAAAATTCCCAAGGAAGAAGAAAGAAGGAGAACAGGGAAGAAGAAAGATTTCTTTGTAACGAGAAAGAAGAGGAATCTAATCAATCTTGACGTAATTTCATCAGGATGGGATATTTCGAGCTTAATTATAGTTTCTCTTCCAAAACAAAATCGTTGCTTTTCTGTATCCAGAATTAGCGGATGAACTATTTCAATATATTTTTTAATCTTAATAGTTCACCCAAAAATTCCAAATTTCTTTTATACATTTACTTATACACACACACACATATATATATTAATAATAATGTTTATATATATTTTTTATTATTAGAAAAGGTTTTTCGTATAT
>KK117834.1:136734-146956 GCA_000611955.2 Stegodyphus mimosarum
ATATATATATAAATTGTATATAATTTGTACTTATATAATTTATAATGCTTAATAGATTATACTGTAATAAAATCAAATATTTAATCTTAGAAGTAAAAAAATGGACTACTTTTCAAGCAGAAATGTTGTGAATGTGAATATAAGCGAAGAATGCTGTAGTTATTGTGATCGTATATCCCATTTATGTGACATACTGAGAACAAACCCACGAATATTATTGCAGTAAGGAGTGCAATATTCGTGCCTGTCGTTGGTATGATTATTGAGCTCCATAGAGGGGATACCACGTTTTGCGCTCATTTCCACCCCAATTTTGAGAGACAGTACCTCGGGGAAGGCTAGTCCGAGAGTCTCCTACCCATCTTCCTTTACTACCAAACCACACGAGAGGACTTTCAGCTCGCCGTACATTTTGAGTGCCCCATGCCGCAAAAACACTACACATTTACATACCTTCTCCGAGATTCAAACCCGGGCACTTCACTAAGGAAGTCGAGTCATTAATCACTATTCCGTTAGACGGCATAAATAAAAAATCAACATACTTTTAATGTTTCTTAGAAATAGTGAAGAACTTTGATATAATTCTATCAAAATATTTAACATTATTTAAAAAGATAAGAATAATTCTTGTAAGACGACTTCACATTAGGCAAAATACATTATTTGAAACATTATGGAAATTTGTCAAATATTTTTTATCATATTTCATGTACATGAACACAGACAATATGTAGATGAACGGATCATAATTTCGATTTCTTTGGCAAATTACTTGAGGTTGTAGAAAATTAAAATGAATGTGCCTTCCGTTAGAAATAACATATTCTTAAATTCTGCTTTTGAGCCGTCTATATAAAGTGTTTTTAGCTATTAAAAGAATTGTTTTTATTAGTTGTCATTAAGGATGCTATTAAGATGCTCTTGAGCCATACGGTATTTGTTCGAACATATTTTGACATCCAGTTCCAACTCAGTATTCCTGACATTCTGGACAAATTTCTTCTGCTAAATGAATGAAACTGTTCATGCAGTTCTTGAAGAATATCCTGTCGACGATAGAATGTTTCAGAGGGATAGAGAACTCAAAATAGTACTAGCCATTGATCGCATTTCCATAGTATATTTTCTCTCGTTGTAAGAAATGCTTGTTTTTCCTGGCAGTAGTCATGCAGGTTAGGAATGCAACCAACAAATGTGTAAAATATCGTAATTCTCTTTAGATTTTATCATTTACTCATGATAATAGAATAAAGCGCGTTTCCCATAAAATTAGAACGGTCTTTGTCTGCCAATCGACAATTTTCTAACAATTTATAATCTTCTCTTGCTGTGTCTTTTTCACTGCTCACTTTTAAGATTACGAACAATAGATTGCTCATTAACCTCAGCTATTTACCAGAACGTTAAACAGGCTTGCCCTTGTAATCTTACTTCTTCGCGAAGCTTCAATTTTCTTGAAGCCGAAGAATTCGATTTTCGAGAAGCCTTCGATTTTCTTGAAGAAGAGAAGAGCCTTCGATTTTCTTGAAGTCTGAGAGAAGCCTTCGATTTTCTTGAAGTCTGAGAGAAGCCTTCGATTTTCTTGAATTCGATTCTTCGATTTCTTCTTCGATTCAAGAAGATTTCAAGAAAATTCTTCGATTTTCTTGAATTCTTCGAGAAGCCTTCGATTTTCTTGAAGTCTGAACACGTGTGATAATTGCGATTACGATGGGTCTGATAATTGTGACCAGTTTGATATATTTACAGCGCGGAAGAAACTGTGAAGACTAATGTTGGATATCTACTAAATTGTTGGAAATTGTGAAATATTCAAGGTCCTTTCGGAAGAATGAAAAATTCGATGTGATAAAAAGCAAAAAATAAAAACGATTCTGACACTAATAAAACGCAATTTCTTATTATGCTTGTCTTTTTTTGTTTGTTTGTTGTTTCCAATTTCACTTTGTAAATTTTAAAAGCCTGTAACCGAAAATTACTTTCACAAACTTATGTTTTTTTCCCCTCCTTTTAGGAGATTCTGACTGCGAAAATGATGCCAGTTCGACTAGTGGTAGCCAAGGCAAGAGAAGAAGGACGAGGACCAACTTCAATGGCTGGCAGTTGGAAGAGCTGGAAAAAGCTTTCGAAGCCTCCCACTATCCTGACGTTTTCATGAGGGAAGCATTAGCGATGAGGCTGGACCTCGTCGAGTCCAGAGTTCAAGTAAGTGCCCAATGTTTTCTCCTTTTTCCTTTTGAACTGTACAATGTGTTTCTTTTCAAAATTTTCCAGGTTGTCTCTCCGCTGTTCCGGGATAATTAAATGAATTCAGAAAACCGACTTGTATGCCTATACATTTAAAAATTAACCAATTTCTGAGAAATAAAAAGGGCTAATTCACTGTCTTTCTCTACCATAACTAAAATGAGTCCTTTTGTGAAAAACAAAATATCTATACTAATAGTATTTCAATTAAGCGCAGTTTTAATTGCGGTACTAACACTTATAGAAAGGATACTCATTTTACTCAGTTATAGTTCTTAACTGCAGGGTACTTGATAGGTATTTTAAGCAGCAGATTGGTTGTAATTACTTCTAGAGTATTCTTTCTCCCTATTGCTAAGCGCATAAATAAATTTTTCAACCTTCGTTTGGTCACCACATTATCAATAGCAGTTTTTTTTCATTGGATTTGACATCATCGCCTTTAATGCTTATAGGTGTCTCATTCACAAAGTGCTTCGAATTAAATTACCAGTTGACTAAATATACGGAATCCGTTTTTCTTTCCTTACGGAGAACAACTTTTTGCCACACCGTAGCCATACTCTTTTTTCCTTCTCAGTTTCATTTGACACAAATTACATATTAGAATAATTAATTGTCCTTCTTCAAGAATGATTTGATTTATATTGTATTAAAAACTAAATTCGAGTCGTTTATTGCTACGAGAAACAATTTAATTTTCGATGCTATAAAATTGTCAAGAAATTAAGCGAACTCCTAACTCCTTAAAAAATCGAGTTTAATTTTTACAATTCTGGTTTTCTGTGGAGTATTCCCACAATATGTGTGGCTAGGGGATGGGCTTTCAAAATTCCACTTGAAATTTTCAAGGATCTAAAAGCACGCGAGACTGTGTATCTATCTAATCCATCATCACATTTCCCCTTAGTTTTGAAATTTCTTTATTACGATGTGTTGCAGCCAATGATGTATTTATAATCCTCTCCTTTTTAGCTTCCTCCTCTGCAATCAGCATCGCTTGTGACCTCGATTTTTATGTAACCTTGTAAGATTCTGTTTATTTTGCATAACAATCTAAATCTTAGTTATTCTTTTTCTACCGATTATGTATCTTGAAATCACTTATAAGCCCCTGCAGTGCGCAATTAAGACTCAGCAAAAGAAAGAAGAGCGCTCGAGTTTTAAATCGAGTTACCATTATTAAGCGGCGCTGCGGATTAATTTAGAGCTTCCTTACCCTTTTCAAGATAATTTCATTTTGATATTACCTGAAAAAGAGTAATTAAGGAAATCTATGTTTTAATAGGACAGCTAGGCGGATTTCGGGGGTTTAGTGACAGTCCCAACACCAAAGTTTGGAGCAAATTTGTTTTGAGCAGGAAGTTTGGAGCAGAATTTTGGACATCGTAGGGCTACTGTATCTGTGAAGGATGCAAATTCTTCGAAAGTGCAGTTATTGTGTATTTAATAAGAGAATAGTTAAACTTTTTGCTTTGATTTTTATACATATGCTATATGGTGGCTCACCAGTGGCCGAGCGGTAAGTTACTGAACACTGGTAATTCGGTCTGGGGTTCGAATTCTAGCGAATGGGCTGAGTGCATGGGCTTTTTCGCGGTTTTTCCCGCGTGTTACATGTATGCGAGTCAGCTTCTCTTAGGAAGTCCTCCACAATGGCATCCCTCCCTTTGGCCCTCGAGGGCTTAGCCACAATCATATAAGCCAAGCGATGCGTGTACATATGGTTCTTTTAAGATAATATATAGCATGTGCAGACTTTCTTGGACTATAATGATTAGTGGAAACTGACTATTAGCCCAAAACTGGTGTTTGATTACAAGATAAACTTTGGCTTTTATGAGTATAGTTTATCCCTTATTTTGCAGATGTAGTGTTGGTCTACTTCTCTGAAGTACACCCAGGGCAACGATCTATGGCTAATAGTCATGAGTTGGCTAAATAGTTAATGGCTAAATGATCAATGAGTTACGGTGGCTAAATAGTCAATGAGTTAAGATATTCCGGACAAAGTTTTCGAGTTGAGATCGTTGGATGCACACTTGTTGTCTGTAAAGCCACTCGATAGACAAGTAGGGGTGACTGTCAAATTAGAGGTGGAGAGAGTAGATTGAATAGGACTTTACAATCTTTATTTTTTTAACAAAAATATTGAATAACATTACATCCTTCCTAATCGTGGGAAACTTTTTAGGTGTTCAGTAAATTATTAACCCAAATCTGTACAATAATCCGATATATACTCGTTTACGGTAAAATAAAGTTAAGGAAACTTTCGGTATCAAATCATGTAATGCCCTCACAATCAGAGGGCCAGACAAGATAGTATCAGTGAGCTCCCTGCCAAGCTTGAATCTACCAGCGAATAAACGATGGTTCTAATCACTGTGAAGACTGAATATTTACCCCAAAATTCAAAGTCTGTTCGGGTACATGTCCTAGCCAGAGCGCCGGGAGTTGGCCCCCCCCCCAGTCGATCGAGGGAGTGGAATATTGGACAGGTTCGAAACCAAATAATTATTAAAAACTTGAAATCGCCTAAATAAGAATCCACTCTTTTCAACTATGTATTTGTATTTTAGTCACCAAAAGGCATAAATAACATACGCTGTATAATTTTCAAATACATGTAAGCCCAACAGGGGCCGAGCGGTAAAGAGGCTGAACACTGGTAGTTTGGTCCGGAGTTCGACTTCCCTGCGAACGGGCTGGCTGCATCAGGGCTTTCGTGGTTTTCACCATGTATAACTTGTATACGAGCCAGTTTCTCTTATAAAGTCTTCCTCGAATTCATCCTTCCCCTTAGGCAGATAGCCCTCGAGTGCTTTGCTATAGTTAAATAAAACGAAACAAATAAACTAATTCAATACATTTGAAAGATAAATAATGACCCTTTTCTGAGCAAAAGTACTATAAAATAGACAAAACGCTACTTAAGCATCAAAAAACGGCAAAATCTGAACAGAGTATACGGAATTTGGTTGTAAATGGAAAGCGTCAGAAGAGAGGATGATCCAAAAGCGATTACAGTAAATTTGTAGGTTGCTAGTTCTCAATATGAAGCTTATTCATTCAGTATTCACATTCTTTTCTCTTGTCCTTGAAAGTGAAAAGTACCCTGAAATAAAAGGCATGCCCTGTAATATTTTAAATCATTTACTTCGTCTTTCACTTCCCTCATCGTGATCTGTCAGGACATCTCTGTCCGAGAACCCTGACAGACTTGATGTCTGGAATCGTAACATTCTGAACTCGCAAACTAACCTTCAGCACTGCCACGTGACCTCGCAGCTGAAGCATGGAAAAATAAAATAAATAAATAATGGGAAAGGTGCGAAAAAAAATCTCATAATCAGAAAGAGGCGGATCAACAATTCATGATTAGTACTGTAACCTTTCACAACTAAAATGAATAGTTTATAACGAAAAAAAAAAAAGAAAATGGAGGGAGGAAGAAAAAATATGAGTTGGCGTGAGTTGAGTATTTCTTCTGACAGGGTTCAATTGACGCATCAGGCTACCTCTACAGGAGGTCTGCCCATACCCTTCGTAGCTGGTTGCTTTCACAGGGAAACAGATTGAAAGGCTTGTTATCGACTATCTATATGCCGACTCAGAATTCTTCATATATTAGCACTGGTGATTATCACCCCGAAGTAAAATCGGATTTTCTTCCCATTCTGTACTGATAAGAAATAAGAAAAGTCGATTTAATAATGGCTAGTTTTATTCATTGCCTATTTTTATTTGCGTAGAAACAGATAGACTTTTCTTTTTTTCAGAATTTATGCAAGTTAAAAAAAAAAAAAAAAAAAAAAACTGCCTTACTTTCAAGGTCGAAAGATAATTTTATTTTCTTTCATTGCTGTGGATTTATTTAAAATAAATTATTTATTCGATACCAAAATACTTTATTTTTCAAATTTGAAAATGCCGAGTAAGAAATAACGTATGGCATGGGAAAAAAAAAACTGTCCAGGTTTTATTTGCAAGACATCAACATGAATTTAGACATATGAAAAATTTTAGAATGGTAGTCAAATTCTTGTTACTTCATCTACAACAAAAGCAATATAATTTCTGAGATCATGTTGGTTAGTGGAGAAGGATTCCAAAATGTCTAAAATATGTGAAGATAACAGCTCGTAGTTTAAAGTTCAGTGTTTTGGCACAACAGCCCAGCGGGCCATGGCCTACAGTGCCCCAATAACTGCGTTCCTGACCATGTGCCCCAGGATGCATGAGCATATGCCCTGGACAAGTGGTCAGCTTGTTCCCAAGCGAACTTTGTACTTATTTTACCGGCCCACTCAAGGTATGAAAGGCCGATTCAACCTTACCCATCCCCGGGGATCGAACCCTCTACCTGTGGTGCTGCGGTGCAGCGCACTAGCCACTGCACCATCGGGCCTCAATGTTAATATTTAACCTATTTTAAATTAGCATACAGTTATTAATAACAAATTAATGTTTTGTTAATTAGCGTGAAATTATGTTCATTCCAAATCAGCTAAACTATTTTTAATAATCCTGTATTAATCAAATAATTGATTTAAAGACAAGTTGTTTATAACTTTTCTCTTTTAATTTTGCTCATTTTTCATTGAATTTCATTTTCATTTTTGCAATGCTCAATTTTCATGTCGCCTGGTTCGAAATAACCTAATGTCTCTACATGGTCTCTACAGGTAGAATCTCATAGCACTAACTATGCAGCTCCGCCTCAATTATAAAGGAGAACTCAAGGGTCAGATTCCACTGCTCTTCTCTAACCACTAGAATCACTCGGGTCCCTGTGCCTCACATATAATTACAAACATCGGTACCTTCTTCCAAATTCGAACCCGGGCATCTCTAATCACTTTGCCGATCAGTACAGAAATAGAACAGTGTGTTCTTTTATACTTTACTAAAGTAAGCAGTTGTAAAAGCCCTGGCTTTAATTAGAACTTGAACCTGGGACAATTTCTTTAGTAGACACGTACACCACCGCTATCTTAGCAAAGTCTTTTATCAGTTTTTCCTAACATGTACGTATGTATTTTTCCAAGAAAGAATGGAAGCTTTTTCTGTAAGAAGAATTTTCCAAGAAGTTGGTCACTTTCAAACTTCTTGGAGAATTTCAGCAGATGAAAAACAAAGTATGTCATTAAAAACTTAGTCTTGTAGGATGAAACAATGAAGCGAACAAGTAAAGGAGCATCCTCCGTCACCATTTACTGGGCATTTTTTTAAATGGGAAGTCTCTTCTTAACTTGCCACTGAATAATTTTATCTGGTATTGGCCGAGGAGGCTATAAATTTTTCAGAAAATCAAACTTCATTGGAACTTAATATAATATTATACTATGAGCTATCGAATATGCGTATGAGAATTATCTGTGTACTGTCCGTCAAAATATCCTAGATTTAATACTTGAAGGAGATGAAAATCGAATTCCTTTTGAAAAGAAACTTAAGAGTTAACGCAACAAATCTGTTTCGAAAGCTTGAAAAGAAACTAATTTTTGGGAACAAAAATTTGATTCTTGCAACGAAGAAAGACTCTCCCATGAAGATATTATAGTTTTGGTCTCCAATGAAATTATGCATTTCTGGTGTGTGGAGACTTGAAAATGTAACTGAAGGAAAAGCGAAAAGTGTTAATGTTGGAAGGCCAAAAAAAAAGATCTTCTTGATGATAGTGTAAGGTTTTAGTTAAACTAACAAAGTTTTATTTTAATTTAAATCTTTCTATCTCTTCTCAGTTTCAACTTCCCGTCAGAAGAAGCGCGCGTCTTCAGCTTATGCTAATTTGAAGTAGAGCCAAGTACTATTTAAACCAAAGGTAGAAACCTCTCAGTGTGAGAGAGCTTTTAGTCTCAGATCACGGTTATTCTGTTCGACGTTCGCCTGACCAGCTAGCAGCTAAATTATAAGTCATAGTGCTTACTACGTGATTGCTTATTGAAATAAATCCAAGTGCGCTAGTATTAGTACTTCTTGCTACGCACCTTTTAGTTAGAGGCCAACTCCGCGATTAGCTCTGTGAGCAAAGATTAATCAAATTTCTATTTAGCTTTAGTTTAAATTTATCTGATTGTTCATTTAGACCAAAGTGTGGTCTTTTACTTTCTGTATCCCTCCCTAGTTGGGAAGTGATTTGTAAATAATATTGATTTAATAAAAGAGGATTTCAAATCCCTTTCAAGTGCAGTTATTATACTCCTTCAGTACAGTATCTACACCAGAACATAGCTGATTTTAGCTCCCTGTTCCAGATCAGGACTTAAGGACTTTAAGGACTCACTTTAAGATGTCTGCCAAGAACATGCACAGAACACTCAGTCCTGACAATAGGAGTACAGAAGAGCCATCAGAAAAGAAAAAAAGGCATTGGGATGATGGCAAAATAGAAAAGCAAAACAGCTTCTCTGTAATACCACAAATAGCTAGAATAAAATGGCTCGTCTATACATTCCAATGTCCTACTGTAGAGTGAAATCTGCAAAGCAAGGTATTAGGCTGCGTGCGAAAATAAACTGATTTCAAATTTAACACCATACATCTCTAGCTCTGCGAAAGAATGCCAATATCGCTCTAGATATAAAGAATGCAACAGAATTCTTTCCAGAATGAAAAAATTTAAATCTATGGAATTTCAGTATTATATTAATTAAATCCTGTTTTAAACAATACAATGCATGCCATTCATTTAAAATTTCTAATAGGTCATTATGTTATGGCTCATTAAGTACAATATTGTGAGGTTATTTGTTGGAGTACTGTCACGTGCATATACCAAGCATTAAGTCACGGATAAGAGGAGATTCAAATATGCTAAGAAATAGTTGCTTATTTGTAATACGTTTGTAGAATTAGAAATATATACGTAAAAATAATCGTTTTCCTGCAATTTATTTTTTTATTCGAGGGGATCAATAAATTATTCAAATTTTGAAAGTTCCGAACAGATTATAATAATAATTCAACTGTGAACCAGATGTTTATGTTTTAGAACATACGTTTTGTTTGTAGCTTTTCTGTTGTTGTTGCGTTTCATTAAATTTTGTAAAATGTAACCTGAGAAGAAAAAACAGAAAACTCTATTCGAAAATGAAAAATAAATTATTCCTTCTCCTCCCAAGAATAGATGAATTATTTTTTAACTGCATTTATCGTCTGCAGGTGTTTCCCTTTGAAGTTATATCTTTATTCCTTTAAGAATTATACTCCAGTTTTTTAAATTTTCAAGCTAAGTTAAGGTGTACATTTATTATAAGAAAAGGGAAAATGCTGAATAAATTGAAATACTAAAATAATTAAGGGTATTTAACATTTAGTTCCAAAAGATTTTCACTTTTGTCGAAAACTATCTTCGAAATTCTGCGAGATTAGTAAAAAATGAATTCAAGCCATAGATACGTTAAAAGTATATTACAAAATTAGTATCTCGGGCTATTACTTGCAATTTAAATATTTATTGCTGCACGTTAAATCATTCAAATTTGCTTTTATTCACATTTTAATGTAGTATGGTTTATGGTTTCTGAGCTATGTTTTTCCCTGAAAGTTAAACCTTTTCCTTATGATGCCGCTCAATAGATAAAGACTTAAAAGTATAGAATAATGCGTTCTAAGCTTCATTTCCTATAATAAAATTAATTTAAACAAGCACATTTAGAGTTTTGCGTAGACTATTGTTTCATATCTGACCAAATAATATACATTTCCCTATTGGGTAAATTTTCCTCGTGAAATCAGTTTGTTATTAAGAATAAAAGATAAATTTCCTGTACAGAATTTTAAAAATAAATTATTGCTAGCCTTTTGACACTGATATATATTTTATAGAACATTATTTCATGCATTACGACATTTTTTTCGTGGCGTACTTTTATGTTTTTTTTTTCATAGTCTCATCAGAGTGCTTGTATGTATGCTCTTATTCAATGTATAACATTTTTTACCCCCCATTTCTTTTTAATTTCTT
>KK117834.1:149048-166110 GCA_000611955.2 Stegodyphus mimosarum
TTCTTCTTTGAAATTTAATCTGCCTGTTACTGATGAACACATTAAACGATTTAAAAGCGTTAAACGCAATTATTGTTATTTACTAGCTAAATTAAATTAAATATATTAGTAAATCGTAATAAATTGCCTAATACTCATTTTTTTATTTTTTCATTTTTTAAAGTTTCCAATTTCAATTTCTTCATGATTCATTTTTGATGTTCCTTTAAAAATTTCTTTCAAGATTCGTTTTTAAATGCTTCTCAGTTACTACATTCAACTACAATTTTACTAACTTTCTCAAAGGAGATAATATACTCAATATTCCATTAGTATATATATTAAAAAACTCCGTATATGTAAACTTGCGTATTTATATAAATAAATGTGTTATAGTATCTATTATTAAACAATGAAGAATCTGTATGTTTGTTTGCACACTGTAGAAAAATAGAGTTCTGATTCACCAAATTTTGAATACACATAATCCTCCACCCGAACATACGCACCTCGAAGCCCAAATTTTGAATTTCGTATTTATTTTTATTTCGCATTTTGTGCGGCTTTAATGAATTTTTCAGTAACAAACTCAGCGATTCAAAAGCAATGTGTTATCACGGCTCGAAATAAAACATTTTTATCTTCCGTATGACATTGAGAACATTAGAAAACTGACTGGCATCAGATCCAGTATGTTGCCATTCAGCAATGTAAAGTATTTTGTCTTTCAAATTAAATCAAGAAACTGTGCAATCAGTTTAAAAAACTTTTCTTTGTCAACTGAATAATTCCTTAACTAAACGTTCAACTTTTGAAAATATATTCTGCATAAGCAAGGCAATCAGTCGCAGGTAAGCCAGAAATTTACTTTCTCTTAAAAACCTCAAAAGAGTGACTAAAATAGAGAACAATGCGGATACCTCATTCTATTTCTCAAAGACCAGCTTCGAAATGTACCCCCTACGGTTCGAAACGGAGTCAGCTCACAGATCGAGCTGTCACTCTGCCTGTATATATTTTCTCTGCGCTCGAGCTTTGACCCCACCCCCCGGGATGCTCGTACCTGAGCATACGGCGTAAACCCTGAAAATTTCTTCACGCCCCTTGAAATCTATACGTTTGATGTCTTACTTACACGCGCGATTTTCACCTTTCAAAGTGACAAAACGCATAAAGTTTAAACTAGCTGAGGGGGCGTTATACAGTCAACTCCTTTTGTTTAACGGTTCGGGTTTAGCCATTTCCCACTTTTTATGCTACCTTAATTTATTTGTTATTACGATCATCGCTTGAATCACCCCCTCACAGAATGTTTTGGTTTGATCTTAGTCTAATTGACAATAATGTGTTAGCTTTTGAGATTGCTGTCCAGATTTTGTTCTTCGTGCATTTGGTGTTTGTTTCATATTTTTTGCGGTGAGTGAGCTGCAGCTCTCAGTTTGTGCAAAGAAAGAATGTTTTTCAAAACCAAAGTGTTATCTAAATTAAGAAGCATTATAATATTCTAGTTCGGTCGTCATTGTAGAGTCATTAGGTTTTCTGATGCTGGAGACAGGAAAAATGTGCAATGCCCTCGCCGGGACTCGAATCTTGACCTCTCGAATATGCGTCGAGTGTGCTACCGTTATACCATGATGGCATAGAGAAAGAAGGGGGAAATCCCTTATAAATTTTCAGGTATTTTGGTGACTTATTCAAAAAAGGCATCAAAACTTTAAAAAAAATTATATATATAATATGTATTTTTTAAAAGAAATTCATTATTTCTTTTTTATTGACTTATTGTTAGTTATATTAATAACGATGTATTCAGCTCTATATGATATTTATAGCTTTATGTTAATTCAAAAGTGTATGTAAGGAATTCAATGAAAATAATGTCACGAACACCAGCCTTCAAAAACGCTTTCTATTTTAAAAGGAAAAAAATATTTAAATCAATACCAGACACAAGAAGCTTCGTGCCCCAAGCACAAGCACATGTCAACTCAGACGCTTTTTACAAAAAAAAAAAAAAAAAAAGACCGATTCCTAACTAAACCGCCGGCTGCCATAGGCATTATGTTTAATTGTTTCCTCATGCGCAATTTTTATACTTGAATGTTTAAGTGAATGCCTTGTAATGCAGTTGTTTGTAAGAAGGGTTGTTTCCTAAATTTGATTGCAACAGTGAGTGCATCTTGAATGATCTCGATCGGCATTCTTGACTACTTGTCACTTAATAGAGAAGATATATTTATTTTATTGTTTTGGAAATTATTACTTACCTATATACAAAATGACAGGAACAAAAACAGAGAAATTCTCAAGTCAAAAAAGTACTTCGAATCCTATTAGATCTCCTCCATCAGATTACTAGAGAACTATTTACTTCAGTCTGGTGCTGTCTTTACTGCTGTTTGACGTTCAGTCGTGAAAGAATTGCACCCATTTTTACATTTTTAAGAGCCCATTCAAATACACCAAATACAGTTATTTTATACCATAAGAAAAACATGATGATCGCCGATGAGTCAAAATAACTTTATTGGAAAGCAAAACCCATTGTGATAGAAAAGTCAATAAAAATAAAGCTCTGAAACTCATTACAAATCCATCAACCGTTCGGAACAAAGTTCGAATTGACCATTTCAAGAGTTTGAGAGTTGACCATTATGGCAAAATATATTCGATCTAGCTATATTTTTTTTTAACTTCCTTTCTTTCCGGATGCAACTGTCCGCCTCCGCTTTTACAGTATGTTCATATCATTTGCGCACAATAGAAGGTTGGAATCATTGATGCATAAACCTTATCGATTAAATTTACTATAGATCAGACGGCTTCCTTATCTTCCATCCCAGCACCCCAAACGGATAGTTCCTTGTCGACTCGAATTTACCTTTCTCCAGCTGTTCTGATTCTTCTTACATATTGAATTTATTTTTGCTGAAATTTTGATGACTTTTAATAGAAATTTAGATATTTATGACGGTAAAAAAATGTCTCAGTGCATGTTCCATCTTAATGACATGGCATCAGAATACTTTGTATCATTATTAGCCCAGAAGGGCTATTGGTTTCAAAAGGATATTTTGGGGAGTTTCACTATAAACGGCGAATCACTTTTTAAATTGTTGCCACCAAATATGATCGTCCTGTCTTATATTTAAAGAAATTAAATAATGAAGAATATGCATGAATGTATGCATGTTTCTCGCATTGCGAAAACACGAAAGTATCTAGAGCAATCCACTTTTTGAATAACGTAATCCTCTACCCGAACATGGGCACCTGGAAGCCCGAATTTTGAATTTCGAATTCGTTTTATTATCTATTTCATATTTTGAGAAACTTTAACAAATATTTGATTAGCAAACTCAATGGTTTCAAAGCTAGCAGTGGTAACACTGTATAAAAAAAAAGAAACTTTTTAGCTTTATCGCGCAAAACTGTCAATCGGAAATTCTAAAGATATGCTGTTTTTAAATATTTGATTGTGCATTTCAGATTTTGTAAAACTTTAACGCATTTTTGATTAACAAACTCAACGATTTCAAAGCAAGCAACGGCAACGTTGTAGGGAATAAAACATTTTTATATCCAGTGCGCGAAATTGTCTATCGGATGTTCTCAAGATGGGGTGTTTTTTAAACATTTTTAGCCCAAATGCTTTCGAAACGTGTATGTGTATGTAAATGAAAAATGCGTCTATTTGGGAATAATATAAAATCTGAAAAAAAGTTTTCAATTTCTTTTCTTTCTTTCTTTTTTTTTTTCGGATAATGTGATATAAGAAATAAATCATACAATCATATCTAGGTTCGCCATTTTATCTTCAATTATTGATTTCACTTTTTAACTCATTCGCCTTAAAAATACAGATGTATAATTTTCCCTATTTATCAAATGGTCAATATCAATCGATTAAATATCACTTACTAAGGCAGTTCGGTTAATTCTCTTTATCAGCTATAAAAAATATAATAAATGAGTCAGTTATCATAGAAATATAAATGCAAAAATATTCAAAATGATATTGATTGATTGAATGCTCGTCATTTCAGTAAAAATGGCAGCAATTAGGTTAGAAAATACCATGACTTTGCATCATGAAACTTGCCATAAACTACAGATTCTAAATAAATATTTCCTGCTTTAAACTCCGGTAACTTAGGAAAGAACTGAAGTTATCATTCCTGAACGAACATAACAAAAATATTCGAGTGATATATTACACCGAGTTGTTATTGATCGATTAAACGGGTTTTATTGAACTATTACAAATATTTAGCTGTCCTAAAATAATTCCTTTAGCTTAGTGTATGCTCAAAAGTCTTAACTGCTATAAATTAACCTTATCCATCTGGTCTTTGAATAATGAGAAATTAAGACGCATCATATCGGAAAGAAGGAACATTCCTTTTACAAGTTTTTACTTTGGATTGTGGTTGATGCCATTATACATCTAAAACTTAGTTATGACTTACAGCTCTCATTATTAAATTTGCATTTCGCCTCTTGAGAATGTTTATCAAGCGAATTTTGCGCTTAAATTTATGAGATTTTTTTATGCTTATGATCATCGTCATAATAATAATAATAAATCTAAAAGATATTTGATTTTATATTACGTCCAAAGGGGCTTTTTTAAACGTTCTGTGGCTTACCTTTATTTATAAAATATCACGTTCTTCGCACTTAAACCATAACATTCAATTCAACAGCAGTGTCACAAAATAATTTAAAAAGAGCATATCTTTAGAATTTCCGATACACAGTCACTCGCGCTCGTGCAGGAGATAAAAATGATTTTTTTCTCTCCTTACAATATTACTATTGCTCGCTTTGAAATCGTTGAGTTTCTTAATCAAAAACTCATAAATGCTTTGCAAAATATAAAATAGGTAATCAAACAAATTCCAAATTTGGGCTTCCAGATGCCCAGATTCAGGTAGAAACGTACGTTATTCAAAATGTAATGGCTGTAGCTACCGCTATTTTATCACAATGCGAGAAACATACGTACATTTATGCAGATTCTTCACTGTTTAATTTCTTTAACTATAATACAGGGCTCTAATATTTGATGAGAACAATCTCAAAAGTGAAACGCCGTTTTATAGTGGACGACGCAAAATGCCAAAACGAAATTAATAGCCTTTCTGGGCAAACTGCCCCTTTGGACTGATGATAATAATGAATATTAAATAATGAATGTTTTATTAATTGGAATTTTAGCTGTGGAGGAAAGAAATTAGAAGTTAACGTTTATATTTACAGAACCCTTCCACCCAATATTAAATGAAAATGATTCTAAGCAACATTTACCAATGTAATAAATGTTTTATGTAAGCAATAAAAAGATAGGCATTTTTCCCCAGAATATTAGATGTAGTATTTAATATCAATGAAAAAAAAAGCAATTTTTTCGTTGCATCAAAGGGAACAAAAAATCTTTCGATTCTGTGCTTGAGGTTGCTAATTTGGTAAATTTTCTTAAGCCATCTGATAGAATTATTAATCTACTTTGGTATGCATTATGTTCTACAGAAGCTAATTTGTAAAAAAATACGCCAAATGTCAAGTTCATGAAAATGCACGGGGATGATGCTAAAGTAATAATTACATTTGCTCCAAGGGCTTTTAGGATACTTAGTATTTTGCATAAAAATACAAAAATTATTTAATTTACTTTATTAATAAAATAGATAAAACGTGAAAAACTCTTTCTTCCGCAACAAATTAAACAAGTAGCTATAATTGATCCTAAAAATGATTATAATCATGCCAAAAGACTTCCTTTAAAATTCTGGAAAATAATTACTAGGAAATAGTTTTCTGTTTACGTGTTTATTTTATTTTTTCCCTCTACATTTCCTCTGTCATAATTCTTCAATCTAAAGCTCGTTTTCAATTTATTTCCCTATTAAAATTAATTGAAACGAAAAATAAAAGGAAATCTAACCGCTTGCTCGATTAAATGGATGACATGACAACCTTCGGGGATATATTGAGCAAGAAAACAAAACGGGCCGAATCCCGGACCTCCCCTTCCAGCGCCCTCTACCGGTTCCTTCGCATACGTCAAGATTGAAATTAAGAGAAAGCAAATGACCGCAATTACCCACAGAGGCCAGCGGCAAACCGCACTAAACTACAACCCGCCATTAAATATGGACGGAGTAATTAATTACCAATGCGATGGTAATTATTACCCCCGTTGAAAGGAGCGACCGTTTTGAAGATAATTTACGATGCCTCCAGAGACATTAATATATATACAATCGTACCAAGTCTCCGGTTTCGCTAAAAGATGCGAGAAATTGATAAGGTCCCCACTCATTACACCAGTTGGACAAACATCGTTTCGGATTTCAAAGTGTTTTTCTTTTTCTTTCTTTTCTTTTTTTTTTTTTTTTTTTTTTATATTAAGTGCTACGTGCGTCTTCATAGCCAATGAAATTCCAGTATGTTATTTCTGAGGGATATTTATAAGGCGAATTCTCTGGCAGTGGAAACTGTAATAAATGACTTCATTTTCAATTAAAACTTATTACTTACACAAGATGAAAGCAATCGTATTAAGTTTTCCTCTAATTACTCTAGGAAGGAATGTTATACGATCGACGTAAATAATTTTTTTTTATTGCTATCTTAATATATTCTGGTTTGCTATAATCGCATAATTAGAACTGCTGTAAAAAATGAATTTTTTTTTCTAGATAATATTATACGGCTAAATATAATTAGCTATCAAAAATGCGTTACTTATCTCTATTCTATATGTTCCGAAAAATTATCGTCTCCATATCTGAAACGAAGTGTAATTAATTAAACAGAAATCTAATTAAAACAGCATTAAACTTCAGTAAAGCTGACAAGAAGTAAAACTTAACTAAAAACAACTCCTGATCGTTCACAACTTAAAATTAACTAACAACAACAATAGCTAGATAATACTGTACGGCTAAATATAATTAGCTATCTAAAATGCGTATCTATTCCAAAAAAATATCGCCTTTATATCTAAAAGGAAGCATTCAAACAGCATTAAACTTCGGTAAAGCAGACAAGAAGTAAAACTTAATTAAAATGTTAAATTAAAAACTAGTCCTGCTAATTTACAGCTTAAAATTAACAAGCAATAACCACAGCTAATTGCAAGATTTAAAGAACTTAAGTAATAGCAAGCATCAGTAAAGCGCATATTCTAGTATCATCTAAACAATTTGACTTCAAAGACTCCAACCCTACGCTCTAGCTAATGCAAAATGGTCGGCAGCGGCTGTTCTTCGCATATAGTCAGTATAGTCTATGTGTAGTCATGGTATAGTCATGCTATCGTCAACATAGTTAGTAAACTAAAAGATGGTTGCCACCATACTCTGTTTAAATTCAAGTTCGTTCGCTATTTGAACTTTGATTAATTTTAATTCCGGTGAAGGTGGGTGGAAAAATGTAAAAGTATAGAAAAGAATTAACATACAAATAATATGTTAATGCAGTGCTAAAATAGTGTATTAATGCTAAAATAGACCTCATAACGTGAAACATTTTTTAAAAACGTCATTATACTTGTAATTGTGCCATCATAAGTTATAAATGAGTCTGTTCTAAAAAGAAAATGTGCACTTACGCGCGAAAGATGGCAAAAACCTTAACTACAAGAAATGTTTTGACTTTTTTTTTTTAAATCTCTTAGACATCATGAACTAAATAACTTTTCTTCCGGATTTTTGCTTTTTAACTGTAATTTTAAAATGCTCAAATATGCTATTTATTGCATGGATTATTTTAAAATTAGGAATATTGAAGATTTATTGAAAATCAAAGCTTTTTTTTTAAACATAACATTGGAAATTGTTTACACTTTTTATGGAGAAATCTGAAAATATTACCTGCATATTAAAAGATTAACGATCGCATGACCTGGAACATCTAAAGAATATTTTTTGTTTCATAATTTTATGTTCTGAAAAAGCAGACGATTTTAAATACCATGTTTATTGTACCGTTTACCATAATCCGCTGTTTCATGGATTCTGGTAAATTTTGAGTCATAATATCTACGGTTGTAGAGACACTGTTATCATAATTGAGATGAGCTGTCAGATGTGAATATATTGAGTCCAGTAAGAAATACGATATTCATACAGTTATTTTCCATTTTATCTCACGCAAATCAGTGACTTAAAGCTTTATTATATCATACAAGGCATATCTTCCCCTCCTCCCAACAGATTCCAGCCAAACAATAAAGGACAGCATCTACTGCTATGATATTTCAAGTTATTTTCCTACAATATCATCTCTTTACAGAAGGAATTTTCAACGAAATTCATTATTTGCTTTGATCTAGAAAACATCTCTTGCAGTGAATTCGAAAAGCTGAAAGAAGAATAGCAAAGAACTTTTACTGAAAAACTGGAACTAATCCTGATAATCTTCAAACAAATTATACTGGAGATATAACTCGACGCTGTGTTTATGAAGTGAGACAGTGCAACAGTCTTCTGCTTGAATTGCCACGAACATAGAAACTTAGAAATCTGAAAAATAAAGACCAAGTTGCATAAAAACCAAGTCAATATTTTTTTTTATTTCAAAAGGAAGTCATTCCTGAAAGATAGAAGGTGAAATCCATATTTTATATGGACATAACGGACAGACATCTAAATATAATTCAGTACATTAGAATGCACCATCGAATAACTGGTTTTTTCGACACCGTAATTTGCAATCACATAATTCCATTCTCGTCAAACAGCTTCCAATAAAGAGTTCTCATTCAAGCTTTGGTATCGGCCAAGAACTTTCCTTTTCCTAAAGTTTTACATCAAAAGGCTTAATTTTAATAGCATTAAACAGATTCAAGAAAGCGTAACTAGAAACTTAAACACTGTTCCAAAACATGACTTGAATTTTACCCTCACTCATTTTCGACAGTGTCGCCAAACAGTGCAATTTGTCACCAGTAATGGATAAGCGTAACATCACAACACACGCATAAAAACTTCGGTTTGATTTTATGTAGCCTTGATCTTCAGCAAGCAAGGTTAGACTTTACAGGGAAGTTAATAGCTGTTTCTCTTTTGAGAAAAGGATTTAATACATGCTATCTACAGAGTAGAAAGCCGTGAAGTATTTCCAAAGTTGCTGAACCCATTGTACTGATTCAGAACTTTGAAGATTGCGGAGTTCTTCAGAATGGCACAATTAAAAGATATTATGAAACAGCGAGGCATTACTTAGATTCGTATTTAAGTGGATTTATGTGGCGTAGAGCTCGTAAAAATGATAGTTTTGTTGTTCTTGTATTTTCCATTAAGGACTTCTTGATTGCTAGAATGTTGATGCTAGTTTTAAGGAATTTCTTTGTCAGAAAATTTCAAAGAGTGAGCTTGTTATTTAAGGCTTTTATATGTCATATTCATAGCTTTACTCCCCGGGGTCATTTATTGGATTGGTAGGGATTTGTACTCTGGCAATCTCGGCAATAAGAGCACAAAACGTGAGCCTTGTGTTTTTACCTTTCCTGCTGTGAGATATTTTTAGACTAACTTGATTGGCTCAGTAGGGCAGGTTGGCTAATGCTGATAGGCGACTCCTCGAGAGCTTCAGTCAGCCTACGAAGCCCCTGGTGGAGCAAAATCCACAAGCATATAGCCGCAACCCGTCAAGATCTCTGATCACTGGAAGTGGTGACCCTGACTGATCAGTTCAGCGGTAAGTCTAGGAGTATTTCTTTAAACGTCTGTTGGCCCGGCAGTGTGGAACCCGGGGTTTTTGGCAACATAATTTGTTCAGTATCTCCAAAGTGGCTTTTGACTGGTTTATCCACCACTTGCCTAATATGGAGATTTCAGATGGAAGCTCGCTCCGTGTAGTGACTTATTCTGATGGTCGGAACACGTAAATAGATTAATTGGTTTGATATTCGTAACTTTTATCTATTCATTATCTAACTAAATAAGGAGAAACTTGTTTCTTCAAACATCCATTAACAATTGCGGTCGACGGGAAAATACGTAAGTATCGATGAATTCTATGAAGGATTTAAGGAACTGAGTGAATACGCCAGGCGTTGCATAGACATAAAATGATTGCATACTGAAAGCTATGAAGTCGGAACGTTGTTTTCGTACTTCCGATTTCGTACTAACTTAATTAATTCTAAAATAAAATAGGAAGGGAAATACGTCAATGTAAAACTTATAATTAGGAATACAGCAACCATATTTTGGTTCAGATACCCAAAAATAAATTGCTGTTTTGCCTAATTTACATTAATTCTTAAACATTTTAGAGGCGCCGTGTACATACAATCAGTAAATGTACACTGTTTGTTGTTTGCGGCTTATTCCAAATCAAATCAGGTCTCTGATATCAGACCAGGCCACGAAATTCATCGTGACAAGGGATCAAGATTGCGCCTGTCGTTGGCAATAGCCTTGAACACCGTATGGGTGACAGTAAGACTTTGCTCAATTCCGCCCGCAATTTTAAAGCAGAGCACTCCGAGGGTCCCTCCCCCTTTTCCTCTAGCCCCAACCTTTCCAGGGGACTTTCAACTCTGGCCGCATATTTAGAGTGCCGCCATGCCGCACAGGCACTTACAAAAACGTCCATGCCTTCTTTGGGATTCGAACCCGGGCTCTTCGGTACTGCAGTCAGCGTTGCAAACCGCTATCCCTGTTGGGCGGCGTAAATGTACAGTTCTTAACGTTAAACTCCGTTCAAACTTTGGAAACCGAACCAGACGCAAAATAGTATCGTTCAGAGCACTAAATCTAACGTTCACCGGTAAGCCGATCTTGCAAGAAATTTATGGTTTGATTGATTAAGAATCTCATTTGAGGAGATGTTTTCCGCCTCTTGTATTTTACTGGCCATAAAATAGAGTTATTTTCATTGTAACCCTTCTGAGTCTCCACTTGGATAAAAACAATCTTTTCAAATAGGGAGGAGAAAATTTCCTGCTCTCTATAGCCCTTTTTACACCAACGCGCAAGTAAAACTTAATGAAAATGTCTTTTCCTATCGTTTTTACGAGAAGCATTCTGTTCTTAAATCAATTATCCCACCTTTCCATTTAGCAGAGCTACGTAATAGGTTGTTTATTACTAAATCAGCAACGCTGCTGCAGTTTTATTGGCGATAAACCCACCAGTGGAGAAAATTCCAATCTTTTTTCCCTCGCTATCTTTTGTTTGTTTATTATTTCGCGTTCCTCTATTGTTTTTACGTGGTTTTAAGTTTAGTACTTTGACGGGAGTAATGGGTAAGATAAGGCGGAAAAATAATTAGACGAGAGGTGCTAAGCGTTGTAAAAGTGCTGTTTATAGCGATTTGTTTTCGAAATTAATTTCGCTCTAGGGAACGTGAAGTAGAAGTAAAAGCAGAAAAAAGGGTCTGGAATTACTTTTCAAAGCAAGGCGTAACAAGGAAGTGGTGTGTTGTTTCAAGTTGCTTAATGGACTCAATTATCAATCTGGTGTTTCTTGATTGAAGAAATTAAATTACCAAAGTAGTCGCGCAGAAAGTATTCGTGCCTTGACAGAAGCGTCAAATTATTAAGTTGCTGCGGAAAGCTTTTTATGACTCATTGCTTAGTTGCAAAATTTTTATTTAAAATCATCTGAAACATTTCTAATTAGGGAATGTTTGAAAGCTATTTTTTGTTTCCGCAAAGCGCTCTTATAATTCATTACATGGTTACGATTTTCTACAATACTTTGAAAGAATGAATGCTTCGAATCTCTTTAATTATTTAACCTAGAAATCTTGAAACACGTACTTTTAAGGAACAGAAGTGTATTATTTTATGCGTATTATAATTTAATCTTCTTGTGACAATTATGATTTAAGTTTTAGTAACAATTAGCTTTACGTTATTTCTCATTCTATGTTTTTTGGCCCATCCCGATACTCGCACAACTTTGACTGACTAATTCAGATTGACAGTAAGAGGCATAATTAAAAACTAGGATGCGACTTTAAACGTAAAATAGTCGAAGTTATTACGTGATATATTATCATTTTGGTGGAAGCCTCTTGCAGAATAGTGACAGGGTTCGGAACGAGCAAAGAATTAGCTAGTTTCCGGTTTCAGCACAAAGTGTGTCTCAGGTATGCGTAAGATTTGCTAACTAAGCAGGATCATGAGGATAACTCGCCAGCCATTGAATAAAACTTTTTGCACAGCGTTAGATGTTGAGGAAAGGTAGAGGCAGAAGTGTGCGAGACATCAGAATTTTACTATTGATAGTACAGATGTAAGCGCTACGCACTAACTGTGTTACTCCATCCCAATATTTGTGGACAACGCCCGAAGGACGGCCCTAGAGTTGCTTACACTTCTTTTCCAACCACCATGCCATTGAAGAGGCCTTTAGGCTCGCCAGTTTAAGTGCCCTTATGACACAAAGTTATTTTATACTTACTTATCTCCGAGATTCGAAGGCGGGCATAGCGGTACAGTAACCGGCGTTGCTATCCGCTACACCGATCACGGCGGCAGACTTTGATTTACCCCATAGAAATTATCTTCTTATTGTAGATTGTGCGCTGACTGGTATAATGGTTAGAAATGTTGGCTGCCGTATTGATAAGCCCGGATTCGAATCTAGGAGATATCTGTAAGTATACTGTTTCAGTGCGGTAAGAGTATCCTTAAATATTGGCGAACTGAAAGTCTAAAAATTTGATTAGTTGGGTGAAAGTAGATGCAGGGAATGAAGGAAACGAAGACGATGACTTCCTTGATAAAAAAATGCAGCTACTACTCCTGATACCGAAGATATGAAATTAAAATGGTCGAAGTCATATCTGAAAAAAGTAGCACACAGGAAAATAAATCATATCTGGCAGAACAATTGGAATTCTGTTCCCCAAGGCAGGACAATGCGTGAACTTATCAATGTAATAAGCGGCAAATGATGTCTCAGAAACACTGATTTAAATAAATTCATATCTGGATACTGCGCCTTTCTCACTTATTAATGTGAGAAACATCCCTTTCTTAGACAACTGTGTTTTCGTCGAAAGGGAATGTCCAAAACATTACCTCTTCTCATGACCGTTCACACAATCCCGTCACGGTGTTAGACCAACTACAAACGAACTCGAATTTCGAAGATGTATCATAAATAATCCAAAATTTCATCACAAAATCAACAATATTGTCAAATACTTTTCAGAAAAAACGCCAAGATATTTTTGAGCAATAACTGTTCGAAGGAAGTCTATATTTTAGTATACATACCCTTCTAAATAACAACTGAATGAAATTGTTATGGAAAGTTTTCACGGAGCTTCTGTAGGATGCTTCACTGGATTTAGTAGCATCAAGGGAGATTAACATGTGGTAAAATCTCGGTGTTCCGTATGCTTGTTGCTATTTTGTTCTGTTCTGAGGGGTTTGGTGGTACGAAAACAAGAGTACGAGATCTTCAGACTCGTTCTCCGCGAAACTGCTGAGGAGTTCAGTGGAGCTAGCACTCGTGCAACCAATTCTGCGTATTATTGTAACAAATTCGTTTTTTAAATTGCCTCTTCTCCACTGTACAGAATATTAAATCTAATAAAAGGAAAATTCCAGATATTGATTTTTAAACTTTGCGCTTGGTTTAACTCGAATAGGTTTGTAAATTTCATCTCAAAGTTTTTATAGAAAGTAATAATTTGCAAAATATGCTTTGATATAGTTTTTCCTTGTTTTATCGCCGGATGGGATACTGGTTAGGGGTGCCTACTGCGGTACCAAAGGGCCCGCATTTGAATCCCGGAGAAGGCGTGGTTGTAACTGTTTGTGCCTTCATAGAAGACAGCGGTGGCAGCCTATTATGTGCGTCTACAATAAAATGGCCACCCCTTCTGGCCTTAGGAGTTGCCAGTGCTGAATAGACAAGTGTCCTTCATTGGATTTAAAAAAATGTTATACCTTGTTATAAAATAAAAACAACTTTTATCCAAGTAGATTACTAAAAATTTTTGAAGGGCATTTACGTTAGTGGTATAGCAGATAAAACAATTAAAAGTTCGAGTTTTGTTCCAGATAACGTTTCATGTAGTACGTGCGCAATTCCCCCTCAAGTATATAAAGAACTCTTCCTTCTAAGCTTAAGCTGAGGCCTCTCGTGTGCGTCGGTGAAGTTCAGAATAGGCGCATTATAGTCCTTTGCATGTTAACTCAAGACATTCAGGTTGATTCATGTTGTTAAGACATTCAGGTTGATTCAATAATGCACCAGGCAGTTGTAACTTCGTTACACACGGCTTCCGTTTCGTTTGAGGCTTTTGTAACTTTTTTGCCGTATAATTCTTAATTATCATAACTACTTCCATCAAGTACTCACTTTTTTGTCGTAAATTGTCTAAGCTCACAAAGATCACTTAATAATACCGTGTTAAGTGGTCCTTTTGAACTGATAATTAGTTTAACTCTTTTACAAGTAATGAATTGAAATTAATTTTTGCCTCCATATGCTAATCACTAGCAATGCTCAACCACGGTTGATACACTCAGTGATATGTACGCTACTGTTATGTTATTGTGTGCTTTCCCTGCTTATTTTCTAACACCCCCCCTAAATTTATAACCATAGTTCCCCTCAGTCATTTATCAATATCTGTTTTCAATAAATAAAACGCAGTTATTAACTTGATACCTTGAGGAAAATTTTATTAAAACGTAACTGGAGAAAAAAAACAAAAAAAAAACTCCAAGATTCATTTATATTTGCACGCAAATATAGAGTAGAAATTATGCCTCTAATAATGAAACCGGGGTTAAATTATTCATACAAAAAATTGTTTTCCAAGCACAAACAAATCAGTGCAACTGTTTTCTCGATATTATTTTTTTGATAAAAATAGTGCTTTATTGTATGGCAGAAAGTTGAATTTACAAAAGCACGCAACGAAAGGTTTTCATTGATAATTCAACTAGAATATAATATTCAACACTGACTGCAGTTCATACAGATTATTATCGGATTTGTTCTTATTACACAGAAATGATTTAATGATTTTTATGAAGGTAAAACCTATTTTCACAACAAATTTGGAATTAATGTAAATAATAAAATATTTATATTTAATTCGGTTGTATTTATTTTCTGTCATTTTGAAGTATGTTTATTCTAAATCGAAAATTTAATAATATAATTTAATCGTTAGGAGCTTTTTACCAATATATTATTTTTGTTGACTTATGACATTTAAATACATCTATCTCACCATAGCAACGAATGCAAAGAAAAGTATACTTCGCAAAGTAATATATTTTTAGCTTAGATTACTGACGAAATGGCCATGTCCAATTACTTATTTAATTGATGTTTTTTTTAATAAAGCTGCATGTTTTTCTAAATAAGATAAAAACAGTTTAGAAAGTAATAACTCTTACGAAATCAAATATTTTAGAGCGAAGTTAACAAAGTAAGCAAATCAACTAAGAGAATTTTTTGGAATTTTCTTTAACTTTCTGTTTATGAGTTTGGACTATTTTCCAGTTTATGCCATTTCATTGAATTTAAGACAATAGAAGTAAAATGCAATCATTTCTGTAAGAAAGTTTGTAAATTTATTGCTCTGGACAGTTATGTAACGATTTAAATTATTGGACATTATAAGGTTTTAAATTATTGGACATTATAAGTTAGTTAAATTATGTAGGTAATTAATGGTGTTGTGAGGTTTTACTTATTTAGTTAAGTTCTGCCTTATAACCCCCACGAAAACACTAACAAGCGAATAATCGCTTAAGTGTGTGAACAAAACACATAAGATTTAAGAAGGGTTCAATACCCTTTATTTTTCAGAATATTTACAATCAGTTCCTACTTGGAACTTTACACATAGCCTCCACTCGGGCTTAAACTTAAATAACTATGAAATTTAAATTAAACTAAACTAGCTTAACTAAGCTATCAGAAATCTAAATAGTTGGCCCCTAAGTATTAATTTAATTATTTTCGGCGAAGCCAAGCAAGGGCCTAAGCTATGGCCGAGCGTAGTAACTAAGAGAGAACGTAGCCAAAGGCAAACACGCGCTAGTCGGGAAATCAGACTCTCTCTCTCTCGAAGTCGTTGAAACATCGACTTAAATAGTACTTACTCTTACTCATTTGCATTTACTGCGTTTTTGAATTTACATTCTAGCAGGAAATTGTAAACTGAAATTAGAATAAGATAGGAAAGAGACAAAACTTAAAATAACTATTAATAAATTTAAGATAAACCTTACAGTGTTAATGATAATAAATGTAATTCTGTTCGGGTTAATGAACTCATATAAATTAGCATCTGGTGTAGCCACTTAGCGGGTATAATTGCTACGGCACGAGATATATTGGGTGTATTTTAAGTAACAGAGTACATGTGTTGTGGATGATCGACCAGGTATGCTCAATAGATGAGATCTGTTGAATGAGGAAGCCAACAAATGATTGGAATATGGTTGAACGACGTATGTATGTGTTTATATACACCGGTTGTAAATTGTTCACTTTTTGCTTTAAAAGGGATTGAATTATGTTGTTCTTATATTCCGTTTAAGGTTTGTATTTCTTTATTTAATGTATATGGAATAATTGTAGAATTGTCAACAATTTAAGTAGTACAAAGCCTAATTCGTTTAAGTGGTACAAAGCCTAACGAGGCCGCCATATCTTTACATTTGAAACTCTTAGTAGAATAGTGAATTAAGTCAGTTGGTGCACCAACTTCAGTGTCTTTTTGCCGAGTAGGATCAAAAATAAACTTTCAATTTTGTGCACCGAAAAATCTGTCTTCCTTGCCGAATTGCTTATTTTGCGTAGAATCTCTAATTTTAATTGTAAAAATATTTTTTTAAACTGTTTTTGACTGAATTTGGTGTTTTATGTTTTTAGTCCAAAGGGATTTAGTCCCGAAAGACTATTACTTTCGTTTTGCGATTTTGCGTCGATTCACTCTGAATGCCCGTTTCACTTTTCAAATTGTTGCCACTAAATGTTATCGCTCTGCATTAAATTTTAAAAAATGAAAAATCTGCATAAATGTATGCATGTTTCTCGCATTGTGATAAAACCTAGAGCCATCGAATTTTGAATGACGT
>KK117834.1:166384-177740 GCA_000611955.2 Stegodyphus mimosarum
TTTTTTTTTTTTTTTTTTTTTTTGTATTTTACAATTTTTAATGAAGGTGTTCTGAGTTTTTATGTATTTTTGCCTTGTAGTGAAGTGAAAAGTAAACTAATTGAATTAGAAATATATCTCTAATGAAATTCGAAGAAATAAGTTTAAAAGAAATGCAGCAAACAATATGTGCAATTTAATAGGACGTACAAGGAAGTCATGTGTCCACATCAGAATTTTTAAAGCAATTTCCATGTATCTTTTCAAATCCTATTACCATCAAGTAAAGCCAAAGCTTTGAATTTAAAACAAAACTTAGTAAATAGAACTATATTTAGGATAGCCAGCACTTAGAAAAATTTAGTACTATGCACAACTGATGTAATTAATACAGCTCTTTGATTCAAATTCTGACTTCGTTTAATATCCAATTTATTTCACTTCACAAACACAGAGAGATTAAAGAGGCTATTTACATACAGAGTTTAACATAATGATCAAATGATCCGTACATCACGAAGATAAATAACATTTAATAACTTACGTATCGTATCTTAAATGTTGCGAAGATAGAACAGGAATTCCCCGATCGCTTAATTCAAAAACAGACCTGGTTGCCTGATTCATAGATCGAAATTATGAAAAATTAAATATTAGCAAACAGGAAATAGTAAACTTCATAGGAGTGGCAACAACAGCTAATTTGTAATTTTTTTAGTATTTTATATACCAATTTATTTAAAATCGTAACTTCAACTGATATGTCATCTACGAACTTTCGACGTAAGTGAACCATTTTACCTTTGAAATTGCATCAAATAAAAAGTATTCTCAATCAGAGCCGCAACTGTTGTTTCCAATGAGTGAGTATATGTATGTAGTACCTAATGTTTCCCAAATAAAAGCAAAAGGCAATATGTCTGTGGAATCATCATGAAATATTGACTCGGAAGAGGTATTGGATGTTAACGCATAATGACTAGTACACATGCAATGGGGGAAAGAGGATACGTAACACGGTCTTCTAACTCCGGAAAGTTTCTTGGTAAACACCATAACTTATTATTAATGACAGAAAATAAAAAATGATTTCGAAACTTATCGACAAAGAGTGAATTGGCCTGAAATTCTAGCATTCTATCCGTATTTGTCAAATACGGCGATTACTTCGGGAAATGTCAGAAATAAATGTTTTCGCTAGAGAAATTGCATTTTCCCCCTCATTTTAATATCAATTAAAATAGAATTGTTTTTGCTCATGAAATGTATGTCATATCGTTTAGCGCAGTACGGTTTGAAGAATATTTGGTAATGAATGTTTGGTTCGAAGAATATCAATATAATTCTGGAATATCATCACCCATTTTTTTTCGTACATAGCCTAGCTTGAAGTTTTTGGTCCCATTTTTAGCACAAAGGTGCGTTAGACCAGAACGGCTGTTGAAATCTCGAAATGGCATTTATGGTAGAATTACTAAAAAGCATCAAATAAATTTTCTAATTGTTGCCACCAAATATTATCCCCCTGCCTAAAAATTTGAAGAAATTAAATAACGAAGAATCTGCATGAATGTATGTATGTTTTTCGCATTGTGAAAAAACAATGGTATCTAGAGCCATCCAATTTTCAATAAAGTAGTCCTTCACCCGAATATGGGCACCTTAAAACAACGATTTTTTAATTAAAAATATTACATACAACATTTCACAGCGAGCAGTGGCAACACTGAAGAAATAAATGACTTTTATCTCTAGTGCGCGAGGCTGTCTATCAGAAATGCTAAAGATATGTTATTTTTAAGTATTTTAGCTCAAAGGGCTTTTTTTACATTTACGCATACAAACAAGTTTCGAGAGCGTTTGGCCTAACGCTACTTTAGAATAAAAATATTCTAAATAGCATATCTTTAGAATTTCCGATAGACTAACTTACTCGTTGGAGATAAAAATGCTTTACTCCGTATAGCGTTGCTACTGCTCGCTTTGAAATCATCGAGGTTTTTAATCAAAAATTCATTAAGTTTTAGAGAATAGGAAAGAGATAGTAAAATAAATTCGAAATTCGGACTTCCAGGTGCCCATATTCACGTTCTACATTATTTAAAACTTGATGGCTCTAGATACCGTTGTTTTTTCACAAAGAAAGAAACATATATATATTCGTGCATATTCTTCATTATTTAATTTCTTTAAATATTATGCTGAGCGATAATGTTTGATGGCAACAATTTGCAAAGTCATTCAAAGCTTTAGTGATTCGACGCAAAATGTCTTCGAGACTAATAGCCCTTCTGTGTTTAAAAGAATTTGAATTTTTAGAGAATAATTCTTGCGTATTAAAATTAAAGAAAATTGCTCTGTTTTTTTTTTTCCAAAACAGTATAAAACACCGAAATTTAAAAGTACATATTAACGAAAACAGCAAAAGCTGCGTATTGGCGTTTGGCGTGATGGTGCCAATGATACGTGTACATGGATACATGTACATATTAGATACATGTATTTTTATCACATTAATAAAACTTTTTTATCACATTAATAAACGAATTTGTATAATACTAAAGCCTTGTTCTCTTCTCTAGTAAAATGTTTCTGAGAAGAATTGTAATGATATTTGGAAATCCGTCACATTAAAGGAGATATTTATCAAAAAATAGATTTTTGAATAATAACCGATTTGACACTTTCTCAAAGGTACTTTTTTCAAATGAAAAAAAAATAAAATGATTATTATAAAATATATACACTCACGTTTGTGAAAATTGCAACACCAAGAAGGAATCGTCATAATTGAATGCAATTTAATACACAGTTGAGTGGTAGTGGTACAAATAAATGATTAAATGTTCAAAGCAAACAAACAAGAACAAGAGATCAGAATCAGTATTTTGTGTGGCCACCACGCGCCGCAATAAGTGCTGCTACACGACGTGGCATGGAGTCAAACAAAGTTTGAATGTCTGACTGAGGAAGAGCATTCCATATCGTTTGTACGCGTACCCAAAGTTCGTCTGCAGACGCAACAGGACGAGGATCACGAGCAAGACGCCGACCAATGACATCCCACACATGTTCAATTGGCGACATATCCGGGGAACACGCAGGCCAAGGAAGAAGCTGTACCTGCTGCGCTGCAAAGAAGGATTTAACAATCCGAGCAGTATGAGGGCGGGCATTGTCCTGTTGAAATACAGCGCCTGGCAAGCTTTGAAGGAAGGGAACAGCTTCGGGCTGTAGAACTTCACGGATATACCGGTTGCTGTTCAGATTGCCCACAATTCGTAGCAATTGAGATCGTCTATGATATGCTATGGCGCCCCAGACCATAACTCCGGGTGTTCGTCCACTGTGGCGTTCGATAATGCACTCCGGAAGGTGGCGTTCACCGGCATAGCGTCTGACACGAATGCGGCCATCATGGTACCACAAATTAAAGCGGGATTCGTCAGAAAACACGACATGCTGCCAATCAGCACGCCAGTCTCTATGCTGATTGGCCCATTGTAGCCGCAGGCGGCGATGGTCGTGCGTTAGGGGGATCCTGTATAAAGGAGTCCGTGCGCGCAGTCCACACTGCAGCAGACGTCTACGAATTGATGAAGCACACAATGAAACACCTGTAGCTATTGACCACAGTGCTGCCAATTGTCTAGAGGAAGCTGTACGGTCCGTCCGCGCCATGCGGACCAGGTGTCTATCATCGCGAGCTGACGTCACATTTCGGGGTCCACTCCCGGATTTCCGAGTTGTCCGACACTCGTCCGTCCACTGCTTCCAAACGCGCATCACTGTGCTGCTGTTACGCTGCACACGAGAGGCTACTGCACGATACGACAATCCAGCTTCACGAAGGCCGATGATTCTCCCTCGTTCAAACTCTGTAAGTTGTTCAAATCTCGCTCTCTTTCGTCGACGAGGCATAAGTACAGATTGAGTTAACGTTTACCACTAGCAGATAACCACCGATAACCATACACGCCTCGCTACAGCCGTCTATTTATTCGGATCCATCAGCCGTTCAGAGGGCGCTGCTCAGCATACGCATGCGCTACGGATTTGCAATTCTAATCATTTGCATATCATGCGCTACTTTGCATTTCCTGAAAATTTCAGCTCACTCGCGTAAGTCCTTCATGGTGTTGCAATTTTCACAAACGTGAGTGTATATTTTACTAAATGTCCTTTCTCTCAGATGAAAAGCAATTTGTAATTTTGATTTGTTGCGAAAATGGTCTTATTTTTTTTTTTTTTTAAGTACGCGGAAACAATCATAAAGATGAAAAAGAGTGCTTCTTTCTTTTTTTGGCTCGCTTATCTAATCTCGAATTAATACTTTTTTATCTTCGTTGCTTATGGTGAGAATAAAATAAGGTTTGTCATTAGTGATCTAAATCACATTTTAAGTGACATTTTAAAGCAATAAGTTAATATTACGATTCTTTTTCCTTTCCGTTGAAGCAATTACAGAGAGCCTCAGACGACATTTAAGGATGTAACGTACATGAGAAATGCCTCTTTTTGTACTCTGTGTTATTTATTAAATCAATGCTGAGAATCGAGTATCAAATATTGAAACATTAAGTGACAATTATTATGTTTATTAAATTTTGAGTGAACTTTTCATACGTTAGCTTTATCATAAATTCATCGTTTTTCTAAAGCGGAGCGAGAAAAAACTCTGAAAACATAATTTTATTTTTTATGATCATTTTTATGACGATCTAAACACAAAAAGGAATGTGTGTTTTCAATTATACTTGCAAAATTTATGCCAGCTAAGCCATGTATGCTAAACGAATTTAGGTCTCTTTAATAGTTGTCAACTGTATTATTTTTTCGAAGAGATAAGAATGAGTAATGGAAACTGATGTTAACTAGTGTAAATGAAAGTGTGCACGTACTTGCGTTCCTCGCTGATCGAGTTTTCAATGATTTACTCTTGATTCGTTGCATTCATAACCAGCGGTCATTATTCAGCACTCTTCAAAATTAGTCCTATTACCTCTTATCTTTTTTTAAAACCAGAATTTCCATTCATCTTAATCCACACTTTTTTGTCCGTATCACATTTCAAATAAAAGGTTTTTGCCATAAAATGTTATCTCTATGTATTACTTATAAATATTCTAATGTAAAAAAAAATATTATTCGTTATTATTCTAATTTAAAAAAAAATTTATGGCAATCAAAATAAAGGGATGTTGCCACTAGGTGTTATCCCCACGTATCAATGGAATAATATAGCGAACATAAAAAATTGTATCGCAATTCCTAATCTATCGGGGTTTCTAAAGATACGCTTTTTTTAAATATTTTGTGATTTTGCTGTTGAATTTTATGTGGCGTATGTATGTTTATGTGTTGTGTGAAGAAAAGAATGTTTTGTAAATAAAGTTAAAATAAAACAAGAAGTTAATAATAAATAATAATAATAAACTGAAAGCTTTCCGATTTTACATTACGCCCAAAAGGGTGTTTTTTTAATGTTTTGTGTGTTACCTTTATTTATTAAATATCATTTTCTTGGCCATTAAACTTTAAAATTCATTTCAACAGGAATATCGCAAAATAATTTTAAAATGAGCATATCCTTAGAGTTTCCGATGCACAGTCTCGTATAAATGCTGGAGATATTTTTTTTTTTTTTTTGGTACAGTATTGCCATTCTTCGCTTTGAAATCGTTGAGTTTGTTAATCAAAAATTCTTTAATGTCTGACAAGATATGAAATAGATAATAAAACAAATTCCAAATTAGGGTTCCAGATGACCATATTCGGTGGAGGATTACGTTATTCAAAACTTGATGCTTCTAGATACCGTTGTTTTATCACAATGCGAGAAACAAACATACATTGATGCAGATTCTTCATTATTTAATTTCTTTAAATATAATACAGGGCTGCATTATTTCGTGGCAACAGTTTGAAAGGTGAATCAACTTAGAAAACGAATCCACGCAAAATGCCAAAACAAAATTAATAGCCCTTCTGGGCTAACGCCCTTTGGGCTAAAAATGCCAAAAAAGTTGCGTAACTCCTCTCATTAAGAAACTCAACATTAATGTGATCAACTGAGGAAAAACTGAAAAACATGAATGCTAAAATTATATCAGGAATTCTAAACGTGCGCTGCTTTAATTTTTTTTTTCATTTTGCTGGTGAATTTTATGTAGAATAGTGTGAAAGTAATATTTAATATTACAATTAATAAATGAAAATAATTTATGTAGGTTATTTATCGAACAGGTTGTTAAGGAACGTAAACCTTGATATGACGAACAGAGAAAAGACTAAGAAAAATTAGAAAAATATACGGCAACATCTAATGCTTTGTCGGGAATCCTGATAATATGTTGTTTTTAAAAATTTTGTGATGTTGCTATTGAATTTTATACATCGATCGTTTAATCGATCGTTTAATGATCGATCGTTTAATACAAAAATTTAAAAAAAGTTGTGTTAGCAGGAGTGAATCCAACAGGAGACTGGTAAACAGCGAGCTCAGCGAGAGTATAAAAAACTTTAAAATATTTCTGGTGTGGCGTTAAAATCTGAATTCACTCAGATTTGGTTTCCCTCTTTCTCTTTTAGCGCGCTGAATTTCCAGTTAATATGACCAATGTACACATTATAAGAATTTCAGCTGAACTATTTAGTCGTTGTTTAGACCGAAAAAAATATCTCTTGAATGATTCTCCGAAAACTATGCGATTCCTATTTTAGAAATGAATAAATGAATAAAGAAACGTTATAAAGAATTTAGAATTTCAAAATTTTTGAAATTAAATCTTTCAGAGTGGGCAGTTTTGAATCCATTATGCCTCTTAGCTAAAAATGTAAGATTTAAATTTTATAGAAAAAATTCCAATCAGCGAATCTTTTTTAACCTAATAACGATCACCAGAGCAAAAGAAAGTTTTAGTAGATGCAAAATTGATCCTATATGATGATGGAAATTATAGTATTTAAATTTATTTTAACTGGATAAAAACAAAGGCGAAGATGCTATTTTTAAAAGTAGTAAGAAATTGAATTTTGTTTAGATGTACTGCACTGTTAGAAGTTCCATACTAATATTTTACTGCCTTAAAAATATCTTTTTTAAATTTTCATGTGAAAATTTAACATAGATTCGTCATATTTAGGGACAGCTATACACACTCCCTAAATGTATTAAAAGAGACTTCAGATAATTTTTACCTTATGAAAACCTAATAATTTTTTTTTGATTAATTCAACTTGTGGCGAAAACAAGTTTCTTTTTTTTTCTCACGTGAAGTCTTAAAAATATAGTTTTCTAATAATTTTTCTATAAATATGGTTGTAACTGTCCGTCCCTTCATAAGAGGCAAAGGTGTTCCACGTTTTGGGTGCCTCCATAATAAAGTGACCACTACTTCTGGCCTTCGTAGTGGCCAAGGGTCCACCATCGGTAAAAAAAAAATCAAAATTCAGACTTCCAAGTGCCCATATTCGGGGGATGGACTACGTTATTTAGCATTTGATGGCTGCAGGTACCTTTGTTTTTTTACAATTCGAGAAACAAGCATGTATTCATACAGATTCTTCATTATTTAATTTCTTTAATACAGAGCGATAATATTTGGTGGCAACAATTTGAAAAGTGATTCAAATCTTTTAGTGATTCAACGCAAAATGTTGCGATACACTAATAGTCCTTTTGGGCTTATAATAAAACTGAAGAAATGTAATAAAATATTACTAACATAATAAAGAGAAAATCTACTTTAGATTTAAAGTTTGACTTTTAAATCATAGCAATGTACTATTTTGTTTTTATTTTATTTTATCAGTATTAAGTATCTATCTCTCTGAGTAACTTACTGAATAAATTTTTTAATTCATAATTCTCTCTTTCCTTTTAACATTCCAGCTTAAATTGTAAATATATTATTGTGAAATAGATTCTTATATGGCTTTGAACTAGTTTTAGTGTGTTCTTTTTATATAGATCCTATTATTTTAAAAGTTGCTTGGAAATGATCTCCTTTATTGAAGGCCTAAGGTATCAGGGGAATAAAATAAACAGTTAAAATGTAATATTTAAATGCACTTTTTTATATAAGATTATTAATTTTATAAAAGATTTATATCACTTCATGTTTGGCAAGCAATATTAATCCCATTTATCCATGAAAAATAAGTAATGTTTCATCTAACTAGAAAACTATATAAGATATATTAATACAAACAAACAGAAAATAAACTAAATAAATACACTGTAATAGAAATCTTCGACACCACGCACCGCTGCCTTAAATTGCATAAGACACATTTAAAGATGCAAAAAACTATTGTATATTGGAAAATTTGTATAAATCATTATATAATTTGTAATTTAGGAACTTAATTCATTTTTAAGAATATACGCGAATTTAAGAAATAATTTGCTTGCGAATTTATCATTATATACATTAATTTTCCAGTTAAATAAGTTGTTTGGTAGGCTGTTTTATGTATCAACCAGATAATATTTTCGTTATTCAGCTACCTATTTAACATCTGTTTAGTTTTGTACATAAATTGTTTCGGCATTATTAATTTTCAAAAATGTTACATCTTTCACGGTAAACTTCGGAAATGTGGTTAGTTTTTGCCTAAGCCGTTTCTTCCGTTCTTTATTTAATTAAAAAGTTTGACAACTGTGATCTATTTTGCATGTTCAGAATTTATTTTTAGTATGCTATGAATATGATCTGTCTTGTACAGGTAATATAATTATACAGGTTTTGAATATTATTTTTGTTTCGTCCTATGAAATTTTCATTGCCAATCCAGAACTAAGCAATAGGTAATTTTTTCTCTTTTACTTTCTTTCAAATAAATGGAGAAATTTTTCTGTTCTTGAATTTTATTTTTGACACATTTCTAATTGGCGGAATGTAATTATTATTTATATTAAAAATTCTGGAACACCGCAGAAAGAGAAGAACATAACTCTGTAGCTAAAGGCTTAGAAAAGTCAATACAAATACACATTCTAATGCATAAAACGACACGATATTTGAGAAAAGAATTTAGGGCATCACTTATTTGAGCTTCTTAGTAATTTGGTTTTGAAAGTTTTCAAAATTGTTTTCTTTTTTAATGTTTTGGATCGCTTTCCAAATTGATTTGCAGAATGCCTAATTATTTGAAAAATATACTAATTATTATATATCTTATCTCTTACTGAAATTGGAAAGTAAAATTTAGTTTATAACAAGCGGAAGTATCCGATGCCAGTTAAATTAGAATGAGAGTAATGTATCTAACAGCAGAGAAAACAATACCTCTGTAATCCTTCTCCAATAACGATGCAAAAAATGCCATTCATAATCATACATTTTTCTGTCTGATGCGATAAGAAAACCATATAAAAAGTTTCTATAGAAAAATAAACTAATTTTCTCCCATTATCAGCAACAATGGCACGCAGTTTTTAATGATTTTCGTCTTTCTAAACAAATGGATGTAAAAGCTCAAGTTCCATCCAATATTTCACCTATATTCAATTTTAATCGATTAAATATGGGACAAATGTATCATAATTGATCAGAAATCAATAACGCGAACAAACAAACAAACACATAAATAGATATTGTTCTTTATATATATATACAGAGGCTGTTCGCACATTTTTTAGACGATTTTGGTAAGCGGTAATAAAAAATCGTTTGCTGCAAAAGAAGTAATTGCAATTGTACTATGTTTTTAAAAGTCAAAATTATCGTCTGTGGCTTGAAAGTTTTGTTTTTATTCAAAATGGCGAATTTAACAAAGCAGTGGTTCGAAGGCTACATTTACGCTCTTTCCGGAGAGAAATATGCATACTCCGTTATCCAAAAACGATCTGAGAGTCATGGTTTTGTGATATCTAAAGCGTCGATAGGTAATATCATCAACAAGAAAGGAAAAAAAAAACGTCAATTTGGAGCCTCAAGTGGGACAAAAATTCCAAACAAGTATAAGGAAAAAACGGAAATCTTCGACTATTGCAAAGGTACGTTGTTTAATGTTAAAAGAAAATCTCCCTAGTCAAAGGACAGTTGCAAAATCATTAAAATGCTCGGTGTCCACTGTAAACAAAATGATAAACGTTGATTTTTAAATCTTAAGAAAGCGAAAAAACGCAATGTGCATCGTCTTCTTCCGCTTGAATTGCTCAACGCAGGACAAACTGCAGAATTCTATATGAGAAACACTTATCCAAAGAAAAATGGAAAACAATTGTCACAATAGATGAAGCATGGGCGTATTTAAATGATTGTAACAAAAAAAGAGCCACTTATTACCATAAAAGGGGAGAAAAAGATTTAAGAACATGGTTCAAAGAATCGAAAGAAAGTTTTTCTAAGGGATTCATGATTGTTGCTGATTTTTCTTATAATGGCAAGTTAAAAATAAAGAGAGGGCAAAAAAATGTCAAGATTAACTCCAAGTACTATCAAGAACATATTTTATCGCCAATTTTTCTGAATGAAATACCATCGCTTTACCCACAGTGCCATCGATCTGTGAGACTCCATCAGGACAAAGCTAGTAGTCACACATCAAAATCCACTGTAAATTTCCTAAAAAGAAATGGAACAAAAAACTGGTATCAAGGCCAGACCCTTCACTGATATCCCTACTAAATCTCCCGATGTGTCACCTATGGATTTTTGTTCCTTCGGACTTTTAAAAACTACATTATCCAAACGTTGTCCCAAAACCCTAACAGGACTCTGGAAAGCTGTTCGGGAGGAATGGGATAGAATACCTCTTCTGACACTTCAAAAGGCATTATTATCCTGGAAATTGCGGTGTCAAAAGCTAGTTCAGAATAAGGGATGTCAAACAGAACATTTAAAACACAAGAATTTTATGTAATTTAGTTTTGTGGGTACAATATACATCGTCTAAAAAATGTGCGAACAGCCTCTGTATGTATAGATTTTAACTTAGAAATTTATGAT
The DNA here is from genome assembly GCA_000611955.2 of Stegodyphus mimosarum. Taxonomy (NCBI): domain Eukaryota; kingdom Metazoa; phylum Arthropoda; class Arachnida; order Araneae; family Eresidae; genus Stegodyphus; species Stegodyphus mimosarum. The sequence continues at coordinate 177,322 of KK117834.1, forward strand.
TAACAAACTCTGCGATTTGAAACAAGCAGTAGCAACACTTTTCGAAATAAAGCATTTTTATTGCCAATGCGCCGGACTATTGCCACTCAGAAAAATGAGTGCAAAAATTAGTATTTGCAGAGTTTTTAACTAATATTTAGGCTAATTCGTACTAAGATGGAAACAGTCGAAATGGCTTCCCATGAGTTTTTGAAATCCGGAATAATGTATTTAATGTTTAACAATGCTATTTTTATTTACACCGTAAAACTTAGAGAAATTTTTTATTAACAAACTCTACGATTTGAAAGCGAGCAGTGGCAACGCTTCTCGAAATAAAGCAGATTTTTATCTCCAGCGTACGAGACTGTTGCCACTCAGAAAAATGAGGGCGAAAATAAGCGTTTTCAGAGTTTTAGTTAATATCTCTGATTTAACCT
>KK117834.1:177760-210834 GCA_000611955.2 Stegodyphus mimosarum
TTTTTTTTTTTTTTTTTGAAAAAAGTGGTGGACGTCGACCTTTTTCAGAACCCAGAAAAGAATTGTAGAAAGTTTAGTGACGATAACTGTAGTAGTGACTGAGTTAATCGCGAGCAAACAAACACACAGATATTCTCCTTTATAGATAACAGAATGATCCAAAAAGAATTTCTTATCACCGAACCACGAAACAGAATCCCAATAAAACCATTACGATACTTTGATATTCATTTTATTATTCTTCATTGTGACGTTTTAAATAAACAGAATGAAGTATTCCCTAAGGAGGCTTTCTTGCCCTTTGACACCATGCACTACAAGTCTTCTGAGAGACATCCAAGATAGAGTGCTATCTTACTTGAATTCTTTACTCAGCATTACTGATCTCGCCATTTCCGAAATGCCACGAAAGACTCTAAATCACACATTACACTTCGTCTTCCCTCCTCTTTCCAACAAACGACTTTAATATCCTTTACTCCCCTTCCCCTCTGCAAGCGTCAAAGTCTCCCGCTTCAAATCCCGTCGTCCAGTAAATTAATAGGAACTAAATTAGCGGATTAATTAAGCAACTCTTTGCTGAATTAAGGTCCGTTGACTGAGGGACTACAGGCCAAAAGTTTAATGGAAATTCTTAACGACTCTAGAGGATTTCGTCGATAATTATGAAGAAAATGATGATTTTGAAATCCCCTGGTCTGTCTGAAATCTCGATGGCCGTATATATATATCATATAATAAGCTCTCCCGATGGGAGGAAATTTTGCTAAGCTGAATAAGCCATTAGAATGGCTGAAATGACTGAATTTTTACGTGGATTTGTGGTGTAAGTTATGAGATGTTGGAAGGAGATGCGTGTGAGCTCTTTCAAGAATCGTGTATGGGGATTGCTGGTTCTAAAAATGGGATCTTTGTCAATGGATCCAGTAATTAATTGATGTGATAAATATTTTCATTGCTATTCTTTTACGTAGCAAAAATAAAGCACCGGTTTACTAATGGTGAAAAATACAAATTAATGGTTAAATTTTCTGGATGATAGATTATTAATAGGAAATATACAGACTTCCTTTTATAAATTTATTTATATTTCCATTATCGACCACAGCTTGGTTTTTATTTGCACGAACTGTTTCACACATTCGTAAAGAAATACTGCTGACGCAGTCAGAGTTGCTTTGGCTTACAAAGCCTTTTTTTTTTTTTTAAATTTTTATTACTTACTTTTTGCGTGTTAATATTATTCATTAAGCATCACGTTCTTCGCCCATACGCTACATAAAATTTGATTCAACAGCAAAATGCAAAATCACAAAATATTTGAAAACAACAAATCTTTAGAATTTCCTTCAATCTCAAGCGCTGGGTATAAAAATATTTTATTCCGTACAGTATTGCCTGCTCGCTTTCAGATTGTTTAGTTTATTTATCAGAAATTCATTAAAGTTCTGTAAAATATGAAATATTAAATTCCGAATTCGCGCTTCCAGGTGCACATGTTATAAGGTATTTCTCCCGCCTTCTTCGCATACCTTCGTGGTGTAGTGGTCTGCATGCTCGACGCGTAACCAAGAGGTCCGTGGTTCGATTCCCGGCGAAGGCGTTGCTTATTTTTCATGTCTCCTGCTTCGTAATAACCTAATGTCTCTACACTGGAGCCCGAACTAAAAAGGTGGTGTATGATGATTCTCCACCACCGCGATTTGGCGATTGGGTCCCCCAAACCCCAGTCGCCCTTTAAAAGGGGGAGTATATAAGGTATTTCTCCCGTCTTCTTCGCATGCCTTCGTGGTGTAGTGGTCTGCATGCTCGACGCGTAACCGAGAGGTCCGTGGTTCGATTCCCGGCGAAGGCGTTGCTCATTTTTCACGTCTCCTGCTCCGAAATAACCTAATGTCCCTACAATGACAATGTTAGGGTGGGAGATAATGTTATTCAAAATTCAATGGCTTTGGTTATCGTCGTTTTCTCACAGTGCAAGGAACATACGTGCAGATTCTTCATATTTAATTTATATAAAGATAATACGGGGCAACAATACTCATACTACAATACAGGGTAATTTTTTTTGGATAATACAGGACATTTGGTGACAACAATTTGAAAAGCGATTCGCCGTTTACAGTGGACGACGCAAAATCCCATTTCGAGACGAATACCGCATTCGGGTTAACGCCCTTTTGGGCTAAGAAAATGATGCATGTTAGCTTTGACATTGCTTAAATAGTTTTCAACATTGTTTAAACGCTTAAATATAATTAAGTAAGCGTATTGAAATGTCAGACGTTTCTTTTTTATTTCATATTACAATGTATACAATCTTAATAAATGCTTTTAAACTTCAGAACTAGCTGAAAAAGAGATTATTATGCATTGCTTTTAAGAATTAAATCTTCTCTCACCTTATAATGTTAAGAAATAAATTTTAGCACAGGCTTATTTAAACATTTATTGTAGAGATAGAGGTGTATTATAAAACAAAACAGCAATATAATTCTAAAACACTTTTTTAGTTAAAAGGTATGACTTTCGTAATTTACTTTATCTCATAAATATGAAAGATACTCTGCATATAAGCCATAGGAATAGCAACTATCTTCTTTCTCTGTTTTACCTGTTTATATATTTGTTTGTCTGTCCGTTCGCGTCTCTATTTACAGTCACCTTTCACTTTGACTTCACGCTTTCACGTTCTTTGTCGATTAAAAAATATATATTTAATAAAAGTTTTCTTAGACTTTCAATCACGGAAGTTTTCAATATTTCCCCCTCCCAACAAGCACTTTTAAACTCATTTTTAAAAAGATTTTTAGATTAAATTCTTTTTTATTTTTGATAATTCCCCCTCCCTTTTATTATCTTATATATTTCAAAGGAAAATGATCATCACAAATTGGCCTTCTTTTGATGTTTATAGAAATTTTTAATTGCTAAAGTGGCATGAAATCTCACTGCATTATTAGCAATCTTATTAAGTTTATTGTAATTTTGATACTGTAATTGTACCCCATTGTAGTGCTTTGTTCTGAGGTATACAGATGTATGCAGATATGAGGTTTTGATCATATGACCTTTTCTTCTTTTTCTAATTGTAGGGATTTAAAATAGGTTATGTGACTCTGTCAGATAATTATGTCGCTCATCATTTGACCCAATGCAAGATTGGTCAATACATTTGCATTTTAAAATAAAAAACGATTTATGGGATTTCGAAAAACGAAATTATGTAATTGTGTCAGATAATTATGTGATATCAAAAGGACCTCTTTCAGTTGTTTTCCCCAAAAGGTAAAAAGAAGCCTGAGAGCCAATGCCAGATTGGTCAATACATTTGCATTACAAATAAAAAATGATTACGTTGTAAGGTATTTCTTCCGCTTTCTTGGCATGCTTTCGTGGTGTAGAGGTCAGCACGCTCGACGCGTATTCGAGAGGTCCATAGTTCGAGTCCCGGCGAGGGCATTGCTCATTTTTCACATCTCCTGCTTCTAAAAATAAGGTAATGTCTCTACAGTGGCGCTCGAACTAAAATGGTGGTGGATAATGGTTCTTCACCATCAGGATGTGACGATTGGGTCCCCTAATCCCCAGTCGCCCTAAAAGAGGGAGTATATAAGATATTTCTCCCTTCTTCTTAGCATGCCTTCGTGGTGTAGTGGTCAGCACACACACTGATTGGGTCAAATGATTATGTCGCTGTCAAAGAAACCTGTGTCAGGCGAATACGAATATCCCCCTCAAGCAAAAAAATCTTTTGGCCCAGGGCCAGCTTGGCCAATATATATTGACAATTAAATATAGAAAATATTTTTATACTAATGCAAATGTAATCAGCTGAAAATCTTGCACTTTTTAGCTATGAAATTATGCTTACCTAGGTTTTGTATTCAGTAAATAAACTACTCGAAATAAGTTAGTAAATAAAACTTTACCGCTACCCTTTCAGCAAATTAAAAAATTGCCATCTTTTTTTCCATATCACTTTTCTTCTCAATAGACCACCTTAACCCTAATTGACAAAATTTCGTCAGCGGAAGCTCTAGCCTTTCCATAATTCACAGCAAACTAATGCCTTAATTTGCCTGCATCTAGGAAGAGACCGGGATTTCAGAAAAGTGCGTTCGCCAATTTGAATAATCCACGAGAATAATAATAGAACACATAGCGGTTGTTTGGAGATTCTGCTGTTGGGGTGATTATTAAAAGGGAGAAGGCTACGGATTTAATAATTCATGGCCCAATGAATGAAATTTCAGCCCCCAGCTTGTCATGTGTTCTATTTTAAAGACACCGGCTTTATTTCATTTGGTTGCGCCGCAAAGCTGTTTTATCAAAACTGCCTGTTTCCCAATCGAAAACCGCATCCGCAACGGTAAATTCGTTTAATAATTTAACTCCCGCAGAGAACTGGCTCGCATGCAGGAAATTTGAGGCAGGTAATTAGATTAAGTTTTGGTGAAAATGTTGTCGTAATCACTTCTGTGGCATACACGAGATTCAGTTTATGTCATGAATTAATAACGAAGGGAACTTATTTGCGGAGAATTACTAAAACAATTTTTAACAATTTCATTACCCAATCTAGATATCAGGAAGAATCTAATGTGATGAGCGGAAAGTTGGGAAAAGTCCAATCGCTATTGAAGTATTATTTTAAATACTGTTTCAACATTATACATTGAGAATATGAGCTATTTTATGAGTTCATTTTAAAAAAAAATCTGATGTATACACCGCATGACTTCCTTGTAAAGAATGTTAAATTATACGCATTTTGCATTTCATTTAAACGTATTGGCTTGAGTTAAATCTACCTCTTCGATAGCGCATAAACCACAATAGAATAATAAATGCACTCTTTGAAATTCAGTATATTTGTTTACCAAAGAGACACTATGGCGCTACTTCACTTAATAGCGTTCCATCTCATTCATTTTATAACAAATCAGAATGCATAAAAATTATGTATATCATCTGGAGAATTACTTAATCCTTGCCACACGTTCTATTCAAATACTATAATAAACTTAAAATGATGTGCAAAAGAAATTAAACAAACAAAAAAAAAAAGAAAGAAAGAAAAGAAAAGAAAGAAACTGTTTTGACAGACGATTCAGTATTTCTCATTCAATTAATTCAGTTCTCACTTCGCGACAAGGCAAAAATGCATAAAAACTCAAAATATCTATATTAAAAATTACGAAGTAAATCTTGCTTAAATTACAGTTATTTCCTCGAATAAATTCCAGAACGGATTAAGAATGATTTAACTCGCAATAATAAAAGAAGGTGTTATCTTTGTTGTTGTGAAACTTAGTTTCTCTAGATTGGCAATAAATCCATTATTCTCCTAAGTTTCAAATGTAAAGAAATATGTACACCATGAGAAAAATGATTAGGCTTAGCCGCACTTAAACAACTTTTAAATTGTTGATAATTCTACAAATCTTGCATGCAGATTTACTAAAGGCATAAAAACCTTAACCGGAAGATAAGAACAACGTAATTCAGTTATTTTTAAAGCGAAAAATGCGCAGTTTACCAACATATAAGAATAAAAAACTGATTCACTGAGCCGCGTAACAGAGTATATATATACATACATATACATAAATTTATATACTTTTGGTGCCGCCGATTGCAATCAAAATAGGAGGTGCACATCTACATCTTATAGCAATCTTATATGCAAAATTTCAACGTTCTGAGGCTATTCATTTTTGGGTTATGCGAGACAGATACATACATACGTACATACGTACGGACGCTACGAAAAAATCTCTTCAGAATCAATTTAAAATCAGTTTAATAATTTGGGGGAGGGAAAAGAGGCCTTTATTCTGTTCTTACGTACAAATGTCATTCAAAAACATCGTTAAATTGCATTCGATAACAATCAAAATAGATATTTTCGTTGAAATATGATACCCGTAATTTTTCGCGATTACAATACTTCCTTTTTACTTCGTACAAGGAAGCAACTATAAATATTTGCTCCCATTTAAAGCTAGAAGTAAACGTATAGAGAGGCTCCTCGCACACATTTTAGACGATTTTGCGTTGCTGTAGAAAAAATCTTCTGCTTGGAATTTTGTTTTTCAACTGCAACTATATTTTACAAAATATAAATTATGGTCTGCTATTTGACAGTATTGTTTTCGTGCAAAATGGCGCTTTTAAAGAATCAGTGGATGAAAGGCTATGTTTGTGCTTTTCCGAAGAAAATTATTCGTATCTACGTAGTTATTAAAAAATATTGTGAAAGCCATGGTTTTTCGATAGCTAAAGCCACGATAGGCAATGCTGTCAATAACAAACGGGAAAAAAAAAGTCAAAATTTAGCTTCAAGTAGAAAAATTGTTCCACATACATGTCCAAGGGGAAAATGGAATGTTTCGAATGTTGCAAAAGTTAGATCTTTAGCGTTAAAAGAAATTCCGCTAAATCATCATTAAAATGCTCAGTGTCAATTGTAAACAAAGTGATTAACGCTTATTTGAATCTTAAGAAGACTCAAAAATATGATGTGTATCTTCTTTCTCCACGACATTCTGCCGCACGGAGAAAGCGCTGCAGAATTCTTTATGAGAAACATTTATCCGGACAAAAATGTAGAAATGTTATCACAATAGACGAATCTTGGGTATATTTAAATGACTGCAGTAAAAAGAGATCCGTTTATTATTATCAAAGCGGAGAAAAAAATCTTAAAACATGGTTCAAGGAATCTGAAAGTTATTCTAAGAGATTTATGAATGTTTCTGGTTTTACATATAACGCCAAATTAAAAATAAACAGAGTGGAGAAAAATGTTAAGATCAACTCCACATATTATCAAAAACTTAATTTATATCCAGTTTTCAGATACGAAATAGCTTCTTTTTACAACGAATTTTTGATTAACAAACTCAGAAATTTCAAAGGGAGCAATGATAACATTACGAAGAAAAATGCATTTTTATCTCCAACGCGCGAGACTGTGTATCGGAAATTCTAAAAATATGCTTTTTAAAAATATTTTGTGATATTGCTGTTAAACTAAATTTTGTGGTTTAAATGCGAAGAACATGATATTTAATAAATATAGGTCACACAAAACGCTTTGGGCGTAATATAAAATCTAAAAGCTTTCAGATTTTATTTATTTAAAAGCAATATTTTCCCTGCAAATGCAGGGAAAAAAATCATCTGGCAGTAATATATCATAATGAGCTATTGATTTACCATGCATTTTACTTAAATTAAGCCCTCTTGGAAGCAAATATTAGGAAGTAATAGGCAATCATTTGCTTAGGAAAGACTGCCTTGTGAATCTTAATCAAATTTAATATCGAAATTTTATTTATTCTTTTGATTACTGGCTAACAGTGAAAGACTGCAGTTTTAAATCAGAAACTTGAGCTTGTCGTTTCATACACAGAACCTGATTTCTTCGAGGAATTCTACACAGACACGCATTTCCTGTTGAACGGAATCTCTCACACTGCTGGTGTTGTGGTATCAAAACACTCAGCAGTAGTAGTCGGAAGATTGGTTGGTTTAAAAAAAAAAAATGGGTATTTCTACTGTTGCTCTAGGTACTTTTCCACAGCAAAATCCATTACTTAAGAAGTAGTGATTACCACATTTCAATTGAAGTTTCAAATCTGATTGAAGTTCTGGAGGTTGTTTACTTCCAAAGGAGGTCGATGGGATTTCTTTCTACAGAGACGATGGAGGTCATCATGTAAGGATTCTTCACTCAGTATCGTTTGAAGAGAGTGCTGGAGGGAAAATATTCTGACATGATATCCTCAGGAGCTAGAAGGTGATTTAAAATCAATCCAAATATTAGGCTTCCACATGTTGCGAAAGTAGAGGTAACACCTGAGGATATTCCTTTTACGGTTGTAATTTCAATACTCTGGCTTAAGAACCTTATGAATTCATAGTTCCGTTTTTCTTCCTTTTTTCTCTCTTTAGGTAATACAAATGACCAATGAGTAATGAGCACTGGTAATACAAATTACCGGTGCCCACTACTCCTCATAGTTGCTTCGCATTTGCTCATGGACAAAGCGGGCTTACGATACTGAACACATTTATGAGCTAATTTTTCACCTCTAACGAAGTCTCGTAGGTATTTTATTTAATTAAAAGAAATTGCGTATAATATATGATAAATTGCGTAATTAACAGATATTGCGTATTAATGTATAATGAAAAGAAACTGAGTATTTAATTAAAAGAAAATGCGTATATATTGTGTATTATAACACGTGCTAGTTTAATGACCGGTTTACTTCAAATCATATTAGAACATAAGCAAAATGACTTCACAGCTACAAACCTACAAACAGTTAACTGCTTCAAGAAAACACCGCGATTAGATGTGCAGATTCAACGCTTTATTCCTCAAAAAATAAGAAAGCTTGAAACATTAAATCAGTTCCTTTTCCCGTTGTTTGGTTTGTTTGACTACGGCAAAGTTCTTGAGGGCTATCTGCTTAAGGGGAGAGATATCTTCGTGAAGGACTTTCTCATTGGAAAAATCACGAAAACGCCTATGCAACCAGCCCGTTCGCGGGGTTCAAACTTCGGAGCCAACTACCAGCGTTCAGCGGCTTTACCGCTTGGCCGCTAGTGGGCCCTTTTTCTATTGTCTCCAGCATCTCTCGACGTTTATATTGTTGCGAAAAATTCGGCGGTTGCGCCTGTATGTAAGCTTTCCGGCATAGCACTAGGGTTGCCATAAAATAGTATATGGTAGGGTTGCCAGATTGGCGACTTTATCGCCCATTTGGCGACCAAATCGGCGATATCCCATGGTCCAATCGGGAAGCTTCTAGAATAACTTCCTGTCGAGATATTTCTCGAAACGTGTGGAACCTAAAGAAAAGCTATATAAACCCCTTCGTTTCTGAGAGCCGGCATTGTGAAGTAGTGTGAGCGTTGTGATTATTGTGAGAATAGCTGCTTACTGTGAGTGCTAAGCTACGCGAGAGTTTTGTGAACGGAAAGCGATCGAGATAGTGCTTTGCCGTGAAGCTACCTTTACAGTATAGCTTGACAGCGTATTGGTGATTGTTCCACGGTGTTTATTATAAGTTTAGTGTTGCTGTGAAGCTACCTTTACAGTTACAGCCTGAAGCTGTGTTGCTGATTGTTTCAGCGTATTTATTGTAGATTTTCGACGCTTTTAAGGGTAATTTTGGAACTGTGCTGTAAATAGTGATTCTTGTAAATAAATTGTGCTTTTTATTGTTCTGCATCGTGTTTTCATGGGATACTCTCAAATCCACGAATCCGTATAACGCAACAATATTCAAATAAAACATTGTTGCTGAAGGCATTCTTTAATCGCGTTGTCTTTAATCTATCTTACAGCTTCTATTGTCTGTTACTTTAAAATTGGCACTTCAAGGTCGTTGCCAGTTCTTTCCCATTTGCGATCGCAATGCGTGTAGTGATCATCGCGCAGCACTTATTTTATCCACTTTATTTGAAACCCTAGTTCAACGAGTCAGTCTTCATTTGCCCGCTTATGGAAAATAAGCAAAATTTGCTAAACGAAAATGGAGTGATGAAAAAGTTCCTGTTTCAAAATAACACACTATAGTTTACATTTCATTCAACCAGACTTCTGTTAACCAACTTTAAATCATTCTTTATTTCATTTAATGTTACTCTGCTTGTGGCTGATTGCACAGATGTTATAAATCTATTTTTTTACACAATCTGTATCTGTATCATTTTAACTGCTTACTTTCTAGAATTTTCCAAATTGCATAAATAAAGATTTTATAAAACACACCTAATTAAAAAAAAGTATGAAAGCCACATGTATTAAAACGTTTCGTGTATCAGTTTTTAAAATTTGAAAATTCAATACTCATATTTTTCTAAATGGTATTCCTTTGAAACGATTTTTTTCAACAAAACGTTCTTTAAATGATATTTTTAAATAAATAAGAATAATTTCATTTTATGGTAACTCTAGCAAATTCGATGCAATCTCTAATACCTTTAACTATCATTTCATGTCCAACTAGATTACAACGCTGTTGTACCATTTCTCATCTGATTTCAAAAACTTCAATATGAAACACGAGATTCTACCAAAAACAATTTAGTAACCACTGAAAGGTTTTCCTTCTTCTATTTAAACTTTTTTGCAATAATATTTCATATTACAGCCCCTTCCATTTTTTTTAAGTTATTTGTTTTTTCATTCTACAACCCAAGCGCCGTTAAACCACCATTAACGGGGACACAAAAATAAATTTAACGACCGCCATGTATAAAAGAAAAAAAATAATAATAATAAATAAAGGAATAAATAAATTATCTGCTCAGCACACTTACGTAAATAATAAAAAAACATTAAGAAACACTCGCAAGGCGAGGTTGAAAATAATTCAATCGCGAAATATAATTCCATCCGGTAACAAAATAATATTAAAAAAATCCTGAAATTCGATAAAACTAAAGTTTGTTTTGGCAACACAAAGCAATTTCCATTTTCCATCCATTCGGGAGTACGGGAATAAAATGGGCGTGGTTTGAACTGCTCTTCCTGCTCCCTATGCAAATGCACGCTTCATCAGAGGGAGAAAATTTTACACGAATTTTCACCCCCCACTCTTCTCTCCTTCCCCGCTTCTCCATCGATGAGACGTAACCTCTTATTTTCCACTCGATGATCGTGGGGGTGGGGGAGGGGGTGGTGTAGGAAATGGGGGGTATAATTCTAGCAGGAAACTTTAAATATCATCTCGTTTTCAACCCACCTTGTATAGTAGTTTTCTCTTTTTGGTCTATTATATCTTTTGGTGAATTTTTGGAACGCTTGCTGCGGTTTGGTAGCTGCTACCCTCAGTCGGTATTCCAATCGTGGGAACGTAGAACTGATTCTTCAGCTGTTATTGTTCGCTATCTTTCTCCCCTTTATTGGCTGCGTGTATGTGTCTGTTCTGTTGTGTGTGTATATGAAGGGGTTGCTAATTCAAAGATAGTAGTTGGCGCCAAAGGAATCATTTGGCGACTTCTCATTTCCATTAATAATTCTTTTTTCACGTGTATCTACCATTTTCAATAAACATTTCATAGCAATTTAGATGCCACAGTAATTATTATTTTTGATTACTTATTTAACGCTTATCGAATTACCAGATATAATTTTATTCTATATTCTATCCAGAAAACAAATATCATATAAAAATAGCGCTTACTTAAATGATATCATAGTGGGAAGAAATGTGCATAATCACGAATTTTCAAACCTGTCTAAAAAAAATAACATATTTTGCTCTTAATAAAATGCAAGCAATTCTACAATCTCGAAAACTGATAAATTTTCATAACATATTGGGATTTAATGTTTGGTTTTAATTAAAAAGCTCACTACGTTTCGAGAGATAAACAAACGTTTTCCATTCTTCAGAAGCAAATAACTGGGTTCCTAAATTACTTTTGAATAGAGTCAGTTATCTGAATATGGCGAAGCACAGGAGGGCTATCTGCCTAAAAAGAGGGATGCTTTCGGGGAGAACTTTCTAAGGGATCACGTTACGGATGGGTAAAACCACAAAAACCAACCATGCAACCAGCCCGTTCGCTGGCTTCGAACTCAGAACAAACAGTGTCGTCTTAGACGCGATGAAGTAGGGAAAAGTACAGTAAATTACAAAAAGGAAATAAAACGGAGTTGCTAGAGATCATAAGGGGAGCTATATATATATGTTTTAATCGCACGGCCGTTGGTGGCGTTTTTTGAAGAGAGAGTAGCCTTTCGTGATTGGATGCAGAGATGTGGTTAGGTTGAAACAAAATTAATTTTTACAAATTTTTGAAAGTATGTAAATTTAAATTACAGGATACAATGATTTTATTTCATTTCTAGAATAATAACGACAAAAAAATGTTCTTTATGTTTCTGTTCACAAAATATGCATGGTATTCTGAAAAAAAAATCGCCGAGAAAATTTTCGAAGTGTGGGAAAAATTTTTAGTAATTGAAAACAGTATTTGAACATCGAAATACCTGCTAAAACACGGATTATTACCTCACAAAATATGGTGCTGGAATGTTACAGATCGTTGGTTTCGAAGCGTTTGCTCTCCTGCGGCGAAAAATATTATGATGATAAGCCATGGATAAGAAAGAACCGTCTTTTGTTATCGCATAAAGATCAATTGCAGCAAATTTTTTTTATGACGTGGAAACTGGAAAATTATCTTATCTCTGGATGTACTGTAATCTTTTTTTTACCAAATATGTAAACGTACAACTGTCTGATTCATTGAATATATTTTTTATAGCTAGGCTGATCTGATAATCGCAGTTTAAACAACGTAAGATGCATTTTGGGGTACATTTTGGTTCATTCTATATAGATTCTACATGCAAATTGAGAGCGAAATTTATTACTCATTCTTTTATAAAAGAAAACAAGACTAATATTTTAATATAAGTAACTGCTGGTAGACTGATTTATTATTTTTGCTCGTTTCCTTCGAGCTAAATATTGTTTTGGATAGTGATTTATGTTAATTACAGCAAATTAACACTGGACGAAGCAAGCCGAAAATGCGAACAAATATGAAATAAATTAAGAATCTGCTGGTATTTCCATTCATCGGTAAACAAAAACTAAAATAAAATAAAAATTGAAGTTAAAATTTCATTAAAATTTTAGGATGCACTGTAGTGCTTATGCAGCTAAATTACTGTGAATTTTAAGTTTATTTCAATTTCTTAATTAAATGAATGTCTGGAACTAAAATATTATTTGTTTTCAACCACGTTCTTCTGTTGCCAATTTCTTAACCCTTTTCAATTATCAATAACGCATCACTAGGGGGAAATATACGTAACTTTCTTTCTTCTTCCGGGACATGTTATTTTATTTTTCGTATGGTTTAAAGTCATTGAAAATTAAAACATTTATTATTTATTTATGGTTCCTTATTTTAGAAAAAAGTGTGCTATAAAGAATTTTTTTAATTGAATAATTCTTCTCTGAATATAATAAACACAAAAAGTAGTGTTTAAATAGTGTGAGTACTGGGTTTTAGATATTAAAAAAAATTTATACGTGCTATATGTGAAAATTTAATAAGTATGCGAAGTTTTCTTTATTCACACTACTAGTATGAATTAGAGCAAGCTTCTCTTTCAGGAGAAAGAGCAATCACACAATCATCTACATATATAAAGAAGAATGTTTGTGTATTTGTTCGCAATTAACTCGGTCACTACTATAGCTATTGTCACTAAACTTTCTACAATTCTTTTCTGGGTCTTGCGAAAGCTCGACGTCCACTTTTTTTCAAAAAAAAAAAATATCTAAAATCAGGGGTATTCATTAAAAACTCTGAAAACGCTCGCCCTCATTTTTCCGAGTGGCACGCTGAAAAAAAAATATGCTTCATTTTGAGAAGCGTTGCCATTGCTCGCTTTCAAATCATAGAGTTTGTTAATAAAAATTTATAAGTTTTACAATGAAATAAAAATAGCATTGCCAAACATTAAATACATTATTCCGATTATAAAATTTCATGGGAAGCCATTTCGAATGTTCCCATCTTCGTACGATTTTAATCAGATATTAATTAAAAACTCTGAAAACGATAATTTTCGCACTCTTTTTTCCGAGTGGCAACAGCCTCGCGCGTTGGAGGTAAAAATGCTTTATTTAAGTGTTACTACTGCTCGCTTTCAAATCGTAGAATTTGTTAATAAAAAATTTGTTAAGTTTTGCAGAATCTCTGTATATACAGAAGAATAATACATGTTTGTATGTGTTTGTTTGCGTTATTGATTTCTGATCAATTATGGTCAGTTTTTTTACACATTTAACTGACTAAAATTGAATATAGGTAAAATATTAGATGGAACTTGAGCCTTTACGAGCATTTGATTACAAAGACCAAAATCATTAAAAACTGCGTGCCGTTGTTGCTGATATAACTAGAGAAAATTAGTTTATTTTTCTTTCCAAATTTTTTATTTGGGTTCCATATCGCATGAGATTGAAAAGTGTATTATTATGAATCGTATTTTTCGCATCGTTATTAGAGGAGGATTAATGCAGTATCTTTTTCTCTGGTGTTAGATGCATTACTCTCAATCTATCTTAACTAGCATCGGGTACTTTCGCTAGTAGTAATAATAATTATACTAAGAAATTTATAATTATGCTAGAAATTAGCTAATATAAACTCATACATAAAAAAATTCTTGTCGACCAAAAAGTCTTTTGACGATAGATCACTCTGATATACAAGGAATTTTAAAGTGCAGTCAACTTTAAGTGGAAATCTGAACATGAAAGGACCATTTCGAAGGCTCCTGCAGCAATTAAGAAAGTATGATATCATTTAGGCATTTCATTAAATTGAAATTTAAAAAAATGTACTATATGCGCCAGTAATGAAACTATAGAATACATGGTCCAGTGTTACGTTACTATACTACAAGGTTTGCTCTTTCCGACCGGAACATTTTGAGCGTGTGACGTCATTGACTCATAATCTGTAAAGGCAATTTTTCCTTAATCCCTTCTGCTTTCATTTCTTCCATTTCTCCAAGTCAAGTGACGTCACTGAACTAAGCACTGTAAAGAGCATAACTTTGTTTGTCTATTGACCTTGGACCAGGTTTTGTATTGGCGATTTTGTGTACACGTACAGTATTCTCTGCTGCCTGCTCAAGTGAAAATGCCAGATGATAGTCTCTGTAAAAACTCTCTTGTGCAAGGTGATGTTAACGTTTAAATATTTACTTCATTACGTGTACATATATAGTGCAAAATGAAGTAGCGTCACTGCTTCAGCAGAAGCGTAATTTCCCAAAAGATGAAAGATTTTATTTTAGTACAGCTGTTTCAGATATTAAAAAAAATATTTATCTAGTGAAAGGAAATCAGTTGGCAACATCTGAATTCTGTGTCCCGAATTCCTTGGGTCAACTTTAACTATTCTTTAACTATTAAGTTAACTGTAATGGTTTAGCTTAACTTTTTTGCCGTCAAAGAGGAATTTAAATACGAAGATTTAATTACAACTGTTCAACTCTTATGATTTTCATATTTGTAAAATTTTTAACCCAAAAGCGTGTTAGACCCTAAGGGCTATTATTCTCAGAACGGCATTTTGCGTCGTTTCACTTAATGCGCTGGTTCACTTTTCAAACTGTTGCCACCAAATATTATCGCCCTGTATTACATTTAAAGAAACTAAGTAATGAGGAATCCGCATGAATGATGAATGTTTTCACACTGTGAAAAAACAACGGTACCTAGAGCCATCCAATTTTGAATAACGTAGTCCTCCACCCGAATATGGGTACCTGGGAGTCCGAATTTTGAATTTCGAATTTGTTTTATTATCTATTTCAAATTTTGTAAAACTTTAACGAATTTTTTATTAACAAACTCAACGATTTCAAAACGAACAATGGCAACACTCTACGGGGAAAAAAAAAAAAGCACTTTTATCTGCAGCGTGCGAGGCTGTGTATCGGAAATTCTAAAGATATGCTGTTTTGAAATATTTTTTCATATTAGTGTTTAATTGAATTTTATGTGCTTTAAGTGCGAAGAACATGATATTTTAATAAGTAAAGGTAACACACAAAACGTTAAAAAAACGCCCTTTTGGATGTAATATAAAATCTGAAAGCTTTCAGATTTCTTTTTAAAAATTTTTATTTAACTCTTTTAAACTTTAAGGGAAAGTTCTTCAAGGTGTTGAATTGTAATCTGAAGCTGCAGATTATGCTTTATTTTTATAGGCAAGTGCTTAATAGTTTTTAAAACGCACGCCTCAAATTTTATTATGAAATATAGTGTATGCACTACGTTAAGAAAAAATGTTTATATGTACATATTATTTCTTATTTCATAATGTAAATAAGCATATAAATAATATGTTTTAGTGAAATCATAAACTTCTAGAATGAAGGACGTCTGTTGCTTGTATAAATTGGGGTACTAATATACCACATCCTAAGATGTTATTGCCACAAATTGGAAAGAAATGTCTTTTGTGGATGTTTCGAAAGCGAATCAAAAAGTACTGAATACTTAAGTCATTTCTTTAAACAAGCCTGCTAAAGAAACTGACAAAATCCTAACTATCCAACAACCTTCATGCCTAACCTTCCTTTTCAAAGGAGCATTTACCCCTATAATTCCCATCCGAGGCCATCATGAGCAGGGGGATCCCCTGACACATTGGGCTGGTTCCTAGCTTCTCAAACTATCTATCTGCTCCTCGTTATCGACACCTACCTAATCATCAACGGAAGGGGTGTATCTCTATCACGTGTGGGGTTTTCACAGAAATGGAACAAGCTGTCACTCAAAATGATTCCGGGATGC
The DNA here is from genome assembly GCA_000611955.2 of Stegodyphus mimosarum. Taxonomy (NCBI): domain Eukaryota; kingdom Metazoa; phylum Arthropoda; class Arachnida; order Araneae; family Eresidae; genus Stegodyphus; species Stegodyphus mimosarum. The sequence goes on from KK117834.1 coordinate 194,125, forward strand.
ATATGTGGGTCTGGGGCACTCGTATCTTTTATGTCTATTATACTACACGTATAATCGAATTCGGATTTAATGAATCGACAGGACTGGCGATAAAATTCATTAAATAGAGATTATTCTTTAAATTGGGAAACATTAAGACACAGACAAATATGCAATGTAGCACGAAAATAATGTACTTAATCTCAGTGTGAAGATTTTGGATAAGTGAATAAGGGAAGTCAAATTCAATTTAATAATCAAAATATAATATTACTTCCTGAAATAAATTCTTGGTTAGAAAAAGAATCTGTTGTTTTTAAAGTTTGCACCTTTCTCCCAGATTCAGTCTCGAGGTTTATTTATCGCTGCTTTGGAAAGCTTTTATTTCACATTTCATAAGTAGCATTTGGAATTTCTCAACCAGAAAGAGTATTCGAGAAAGGGATTTTTAGCCCAAAGGGGTGTTAGCCCAGAAGGGCTATTAGTCTCAAAACAGCATTTTGCGTCGAATCACTATAAACGGCTGCATCACTTTTCAAATTGTTGCTACCAAATATTATCGACCTGTATTAATGAAATTAAATATTGAAGAATCTGCATGAGTGTATATATGTTTCTGGCATTGTGAAAAAGTAACGATGCCTAGAGTCATCAAATTTTGAATAACGTAGTTCTCCACCCGAATATGGGTACCTGGGAGTTCGAATTTGTTTTATTATCTGTTTTATATTTTTTAAACTTTAACGAATAGGAAACTCAACTATTTCAAAGCAAGCAGTGGCAATAAATACACTGTGCGGAATAAAACGTTTTTATCTGCAGCGCTCGAGATGTCTATCGGAAATTCTAAAGATATGCTGATTTTAAATATTTTTAGCCCAAAGGGGCGTTAGCCGAAATGCTCCCGAAACGTGTATGTATGTGTAAATGAGCAAAACGTCCTTTTGGGTGTAATATAAAATTTGAAATCTTTCCGATTTTTTAAAATATTTTATTTCTTTCTTCATTATCAATATCATCTTTATCTATCATCCTTCATTATCATCATCATCGCTTCATTGTATTGCAAAAAAAAAAAAAAAAAAAAAAAACCTTCGCATTCCATAAATTCGACGTTAACATATTCATAATTTGAAAGCTCTTAAATCTGCGAAGATTCTTCAGCAATATCCTTTTCATCGTTTTGTGGCAGTAAGCAGATTACATTCTACTGAATTTTGGGGTATAAGCACTGCTTTTGAGAGACTCTTTGTAACTTTATTTGAATATCGGATAAAACTTGCCTGATTGCCAAACTGGTTCATTTCAATGAAAATTCTTTAAAAAATTCAAAAGTAAAACTCAGAAATGTGCGACAGTTCCTTAAATCGAAATAAAATGCTCATTTTGTTTTTCTTTTTTTTTAAAATTATTAAGTCGGGATCCACTAAGTTTGGAATTTATTGTAAATACAGGCTGTGTGGAAGAGAAAAATACATATCCATTTTTAATGGTAATAAACGTATTGTTTAATAAGATATATAAGCGACGGAGGAGGTGGGCACTGTCCCTTTACCATAACGGTTAATCAGTACAGCACCACGTCCACCTTTATCCAAAGCAGGCTAGTAGAGGGAGGCGTCACACAGGCGCCTCGCACAAGATGCTCAGATCCAGCACCTAGTCCATCCAGAGGGCAGTCAAGCCGACCATAGTGCCCCCCCCGGGAATTCACCCCCCTCCAACTGCCCGGGCCCAGTATTTATTGATTAAACAATTAATAAATATACAGGGCGAAACAAGGGCATGGAGATACATGAAGATATACATATTACATTGGCTTACTTGTTACTCAGGATATCAGATATGCTACAGAATGGGTGACATTCATACAGTTTTAGACTGCTTAGGCTTGGCCAGTAAGATATATATAAATCTTTCGTCCGAATTAAAAATGATAAATATGAAAAGTTATAATTTACCTTCAAAGTTCGGCACCATTAGGATTCGGGCTTGGCTGACACCAATGGAAGATCAAGCACAATTTTATTTGAAATTTGAGTGCATTCGCTGTAAATTAAATTAATTATTTTTAGTTCTTTGACTGTTGTTGCTTTTATGCCATAAATTTCATTTTTGATTCGTTCCCTCTAAAAACGGTCTTTTATTATGAGATTTGGTTCAAGCGATAGGAGGCATTTAATAGTAGCTCTTATGACTCTATACCATTTCTATTCAGATGTTTAACAAAAACGGGCCGTAATGTGTGAACATAACAAAAAAAAAAAAGGGGGGGGGACTTTTGCGAAAAATGATTACAATATTGCAGGAAATAACTATTAGATATTATACCAGATATCGGAAATAAAATTTTAAATTAAAATAATAATAATAATAATAAATTCTGCTAGACAGCATCGCGATTGTCGGAAATAAAATTCTACATAAAATTCATTTGGTTTATAGATAAAGGAGAATTTATGAATTGGTAGAAGACAATAATTTTACAGAGTCTGCTAGAATTTGGGGAAGGGGGGCGGAGAGCAGGAAAGAGGAAAATCAGCTAAGCTGTCATGGGATTCGAACGGAAGCCAAATTGATGAGGGATGAGAATATTTTCTTTTCTCAAATGGCCATTTATTCGTTAGAGACATTAGGTTATTTCGAAGCAGGAGCCATGGAAAATGAGCAATGCCCTCTCCGGAATTCGAACAACCGACCTTTCGAATACGCGCCGAGTGTGCTGACCACTACACCACAAAGGCATGCTAAGAAGTTGGGAGAAGTACCTTATAGTACTGCTTCGAGGATTTTATGATGACACTTTAAAAATAACCATATCTATTCAAATCTATTGAAACTGAAATTTTTCGAGAAAAATATTAAATTTGCAATTCTTAAATCTAAGGATTGACTGAAATTTACTTTAGTATAGGTTTTAATTAGGAAGAAAATTATTTTTTATATATTTATTTAAGGGTTTTTAAAACAACATTTGACGTTTTATAAATAAATGACAGTGCGCATGTCATTTATTTATATAATGTCATATATGCTGTTAACTAGAGTATATACAAATCATCTACAGATCTCTAAAACTATTCCATTTTCTGTTCTGTAATTTTTATAAAGTTAATTGCCAATTATTGCATAAATATGCTGCATGTAATACTCACTAATATTGAAGGTAATAATAATGTTTCTGCGTCTCTTATGATAGTTAGTAGACAAATATGTTCACGAACAATGTGACTTCAGTTTTTTTATCTACTGTATAGGTACAAATAGCTGTTTATTTTATTTATTTATTTATTTATTTATTGTGGAGAAATCCCTCGGAAATTCTTGCGCGTCAAGGGGTCAAGTGGTTAAAGCACCGAAACGATAACAGTTCTTGAATTCGCATCCTGTAGGTAAAATAGGCTATCAGCATGAATGCTTTCGTAGTTATTTTCTTACAAGTTTAATATAAATATGAGATATTTCACCAGAAAGTTCTTTACGAAATCAACTCATCTTAGAATGTTCCGCGTGTTTTAGCATCATTAAATAAGCAATCACACTTTCTACGGAGATGCCAGGTTAAGATAGCATAAGAATTTTTTCCTTTTTGGGGGGACTTTAGCACACCTATGTATACATAAAAGCTAAAACCAATTTACCAGATAATCGTGCAAATTTATAGAAGTCTTAAATAAGTAATGCATGCTGATTATTGTACGATAAAAACATCTATTTTAAAGTGGACGTTTTTAAACCTAAGAACTTTGTACATTAAGCTGAAATGAAAAATGCACCTAAAAACGATAAATATTATACAGAAAGCGTATATCAAGATGCGCACGGATAGGTGCGTATTTTACACAAATAACTGATGACAATTCCGAATGGGAGGAAATTTTCCCCTCTATGTATGAAAACTGTAAAAAACTCCCTCCTCCCTCCTTTTTTTTAAGGATAGATACATAGAGCATTTCTAGAGGTAAATAAATGGGAAAAGAAAGAGACAAGTTTGCTTAAAAAAATAAGGGGGGGGGAGGGATTTTATGAAGAAAGGGGAAAAAGGGAAGAAATTCAAGGAAGATATATTCCTCTCTAAAGCCCTTCTTGGAAAATCACTCCCGAAATTCTCTATGCAAATTCGCATTTCTTTCCACCCTCCCGAGTTGCGAAGAAAACGTCAAATATATTGCTTTAAGCCTTTTCTATACGTTCCCAAAATATTATACATCTTTTCTGAGAGTAAGAAACGGAGCACGCCAAAGACACATTAGACCCAAGAATGGCAGAAAGACTCATTTTGTGTCTAGCCGACCAATTTTTGCCAACTGCCGCGAATGCTAAATGAGCACGTGTCGAAGTTTTCCGGAGAAGTTTCAGTTTAGTTAGGGGCGGTAGAAGAGCAGAGAAAAGAACCGATGGAGGAAGGCCGAGATATCGATATCGCTCGCGGCTTGGAATCTTTTACAAAATTGAAGTGTGCTAGGATTTCGAGGCGTATTTTTATGCAAATTTGTATTTGTCGATGTTTGTAACATTTTAAAGCGAATTTCGGTAAGAAGCGCCTATGAAAATTTGTTACTTTAAAAAAAAATACGTCGAATATTTATTTACAGATAAAATCATTTTTTTTTAAATTTAGATTAAGAAGTTGGAGGATTTATAATAAATGATAACTAGGTGTAGTATTAAAGACAATAGTTACTTTTCGAACAATCGAAAAATATTATAGTTGTGTATTCTATTTATTGATTTCAACAACAGGCAGTTTACCTTTAATCAAAAAAGTATTTGCATTTAAAGAATAAAGCTTACTATAATCATTTCCATTTAGATACTAACGGAAGTAAGTACCCGATGCCAGTTAAGTTAGATGGAGAGTAATGCATCAAACAACAGACAGAACGATACCGCTGTAATCCTTCTAAAAACGATGCAAAATATACGATTCCATAGTCATACAATTCTCTATGATTGGATATACCATATGCAACCCACATAAAAAATATCGATAGAAAAATAAGCTAATTCTCTCTCATTATATCAGCAACAATGGCAGGCAGTTTGTAATGATTTTCGTCTTTCTAATGAAATGGTTATAAAAGCTCAAGTTCCATCCAATATTTCACCTATATTCAATTTTAGTCGTTTAAATGTGGCAAAAAAATTGATCATAATGATCAGAAATCAATAACGCGAACAAAAAAACAATCGCACAAACAAATGTTCTTTTTTATATATATTAGATTTCGTAAAACTTACAGATTTTTAAATAACAAACTCTATGATTTGAAAACGAGCAGTGGCATCACTTTTCGAAATAAAGCATTTTTATCTCCAATGAGCGTGACTGTTGCCACTCGGGAAAATGAGTGGGAAAATGAGAGCTTTCTGACTTTTTAATTAATATTTCGGCTGATTAAAGCTGCACTAAAATGGAAACGGTGGAAACGGCTTCCCACGAATTTTGGAATAAGCAATAGTGTATTTAATGTTTGGCAATGCCATTTTTATTTCATCATAAAACTTAGAAATGTTTTATTTAAAAAGCGAGCGGTGGCAACAACTTTCGAAATAAAGCAGACTTTTATCTCTAGCTTGCGAGACTGTTGCCACTAGGAAAAATGATTGCGAAAATTATCTCTTTCCGAGTTTTAAATTAATGTTTTTGATTTTAGCTACTTATTTTTTTAGTCCAAAGGGATTTAAATCCCGAAGGACTATTACTTTCGTTTTGGCATTTTGCGTCGTTTCACTTTTCAATTTACTGCTTATTTTATTTATTTATTTATTTATTTTGACGTAGCTTTCCCTTCAAAAATCGTCAATCGTCAAAATCGTCATAACATACGACAATTGCTTTAATAAATGCAAAAGACACATAAAAATGCCATCATTTAATCAGAAAAATATAACAAAAATCAAAATAAATGAGCTTATTATATTTAAAACTGCCTGTCTACAGCAAATTAATTAAGAGACATAATTTACGACTGACTACAGAATTATTTTCAATTGATTAGAATTGTAAAAGAAGTTATCAACAGCCTAGCAACTTTAACTGCAGGTGCCTATCCACGTTAAAGCTTATTCCACACCTTGCACACATATTTTATCTTTACATATATGTATATATTCTAGTCAATTATTTAATATATTATCTTATTTGAAAAGTAGTTAGAATTTTATTGAAATGAATTTACTCATTAGCATATATTTAAAATGGAATGATTAAAAAGGTATAATTGCAACCAACAAATCAAAGTAATTATCATCATTGATCGGAAATTAGTTGACTTTTCGAAGGGGAACAAATTGACTTCTGATCAGTTAACAATAATTAATAAACGCGAAAGTGTTTCCGCTTTTTCTCAAGTAAGAATCATGACTAAAAAAGCTTTTTAGTAAGACCGAGTTTAAATGATTCAAACAGCTATATATTATATGGACCTACTAACAATAGAGTGGTAAATTCTTTCTCTACTGATAATTCGACCCGGGCTTCAGTCCCAGTGAAGGGAATGGCTTCATAGGAGTCTTTTTGGCTTTTCCCATGTGTAACATAGATACGAATCAGTTTCCCTTAGAAAATCCACCTCAAAGGCATCCCTCTTCCGACAGGCAGATAACCCTCGAGTTGATTTGTCTTAAGGTAACCTACATACGTCTATGCATATGCACACACACACACACACATGTATATATTGGGTTGGCAACTAAGTAATTGCGGATTTTTTTTAGAAAATCAAAGACAATTTTTTCATGGAACTAAATAACTTTATTCTGTAATGTATTGCCCATTTTGATCAATGACCTTTTGCCATCTTTCAGGCAGCATAATAATCCCAGGTTCATAAAACTTCTGGTTTTTATTAGCAAAAAACTGAATCAAGTACGATTTGACATCATCATTATTATTGAAATTTTTACCATTCAGAGAGTTTTGTAAAGATCGAAAGAAAAAAGTAATCAGATGGTGCAAGGTCAGGACTATACGGTGGATGTGGCAAAACATCCCAACCAAACTCCATTAATTTTTGCCGAGTGACCAAAGATGTGTGTGACCTTGCATTGTCATGATGGAATACAACACCTTTTCGATTTGTCAATTCGGGCCACTTTTCTTCAACTGGATTGTTTAATTTCGTTAGTTGTTCAATGTAGACATCAGAATTGATCGTTCGGTTGGGTGGTAAGAGTTCAAAGTACACAATTCCTTTGTAATCCCAACAAACTGATAACAAAACGTTCTTTTGATGAATATCAGCTTTTGATGTCGTTCGAGTTGGTTCACCTGGCCTGCTCCACGATCTTTTCCGCTTGAAATTGTTGTAAAAACCCATTTTTCATCGACAGTTAACAGTCGTTTTAAAAATGGATCATTTTCATTACGTTTCTTTAGCAAATCGCAGCTGTTAATGCGTTGCGTTAGATGCGTTTCTTTCAGTTCGTGAGGAACCCATGTATCGAGTTTTTGAACATAGCCAAGTTGTTTTAAGTGATTTTCAATGCATGTATGTGATACGCGAAGCTTCTCTGCAATCTCACGTGTTGTAATGTGACGATCCGAATCGATTATTGCCTTGATTAGGTCGTGATCAACTTCAACTGGACGACCAGAGCGTTTTTCATCTTTAAGTGAAAAATCACCAGAACCAAATTTGGCAAACCAATTTTGACACTGCCGTTCTTTTAAGGCTTCGTCACCATAAACAGCACATAGCTTTTTATGAGCTTGCGATGCGTTTTTCCCTTTGCGGAAATAAAATAGCAAAATATGACGAAAATGTTCCTTTTGATTTTCCATTTTTCAACGAACGCCAAACGAAATCTACGCAACCGATCAAAAAACTTTTCTTTCTGATTCACAGCTGAATTGCCAACTATCAAATAACAAAATGTGTTTTACATTTGTACTACGTCTGCGAACCTAAAAATTCAACTGAAGCCATCTATGAATGAAATCCGCAATTACTTAGTTGCCAACCCAATACGTGGGTGGACGTAAATATATGTAATATAAATATCTAATAATTATTTTAGATCTTTTAATTTCATGCTTAATAAGGAAAGTCTTCCTCTCAAGTTGCATCTCTTTATATCATGCACTACACACTCCTTTACTGCAATACGCTTTCCCCCCCCTAATGCGTCATCGTTAATTAGAAATTGTTTTGTCTTCTAGTTGATTTTAAACATTTTTTACTACGGCGTACTTCTTCTTGAACCACTGACATTTTCAACAGGAAAAATATGTGGATCAAATCTACAGAGAATTATAAAATCTTCCCATTTTTAGCCATTTCCATACAGGCTTTCACATTAATAGCTAATAATATAATTGAATAATATCACTAATTAAACACTTATGTAAAGTTTTATTTTAACCAACCGGTTACTTAATTACTTTGACTGCTCTACTTTTCGCCAATTTCCACCATCAGAATGCAAATTAGTTTAAAGTGTAAATACGAGTCAACTTTTTGAGTTTATCTGAGGATGTCTGACAGCTGAGTCTGAATGTCTATTCATTTTGCATTTCTAATTTCTACATCAGCTTGCCTTCAGACGTCTGTTTGCTATGATTCTCCACGAGTGATCAGTCAGGGGCAGCCAACGTTTAAATTATGCCTTGCTGACACCGTGATTTAAGTTCGATTTACCCTCAAACTGTATTAAGAAACTATTATTCTATTCGCAAATTAATTGTTTCTGCTTTCAGTTCTTATTACTATCAGCTCAACCTGTTAATAAACATTTAATTTTGGATTTTACTTTAGTCGAGATGCTTGTGTAGGCACAAATCAGACCGAACGAAAATTTCTTCTACAGTGTTTTATGATTATTTTTGTGAGCTTAAGGTTTTTTAAATTTAATACCGATACTGTACACCATGTCTACAAAAATCATTATCTGGCATTTATTTCCGCATCCGTTGAGATATGTGTCCAGTTACAAAAATGAAAATATTTTAAATGACGCAAAAATTCATATCTTAGTATTTTTTTTTAATTTCAAGCCATCAGTTTTATAAAGATTACGAAATTAACTTTTTACATTTTGCACCGGTCTTTAAACTTACATTTTTGCGTTTGTACGCAACTATAAATAAAATATCACTTAGAAAAAGATTTCTGGTGTTTTAAGAAATTACTTGACTAGCATTTCTGTGCAGATTGTTGTGAAAAATATCGATCAAGATATATTTTTCCCCCAAAAAAGGAGATTTTAATTATAGAATCTTATAGAATTCGTGTTCTACAAATCACTGGCAGGTATTAGCAGATAGCCAACTCTTAACATTATTTACATTATTCAAAAATGAAAAAATTTTGTATTTTAATGAGTTTTTACGATTACTAGAGTATTATTCTAAAATAATAAAACTTAAAGAGAATATTAATAGCTTAATTTTAGATTTATAAATTACTTATGTGAAAATTCTTTCGGCATACAAATGTAACAAAATCACAAATGAAGGCACTGTGAATCGCAAAGGAATATCATTCAATGGTGTTTAAGGAGAAAAAAATCAATCTTGAATTATCTTAATTTATTTATCAATTGCCCTCTCAGTGCAAATTCAAAATGAAGTCAAATATCATGAATTTTAAGATTTAGTATCACCATGAATTTTTGTGCAACCAAACATTTTGTACTTTATTTTTTGTAATGAGTATAAAATGTTTCTAAATATACCGGGGAAACGCGTAAAAAAATTAGATTTCGTATTTTATAATTTTTTTTAAACCTAAAAATACAAAAGCATCGATCTTTTGCCTCATTTAAAGCACTTTTGTAATTGAAAGTATATGTCTGCGACTAACAATTATGAGGAAGGTGGGTAAAGACTTTTGGAACACACTGTATATATGTATACATGTAGAAAAAGAAAAACAAAACAGTAAAGAAATATTATTTAGATACTTCCTAATATACACAAAAAAATTAAATATTCACATATACGTACCTACATTCACTCATACGTTTAATTAGATGAATTTATAGGAACATGTAAAAACGTGTATAAATTTGTGATGGAGTTAATATGTGTAGAAAATATATTTGGCTACGCCCCTAACCTGGCCTTTATGTAATTTGGTTCTTAAGAAAAATTCGTGGTATAACACACTTTACTATTTGACAGGATTACGGGCAGTTGAGAGAAAACAGCACATACCCCCTTTAAAAAGTCCTGATCTGGTTTGTTTCCGATGTTTAAGCGTGCCTGCTCTGCGGAAGTAGCGTTATGTTCCTATTTAATGGTTAGTTCTTCGAACTCTAACTGAATATTTTTCTGAAGTTCTATTTCTTATGCAAATGAGGACTTTAAATAACTGCATTGGTACAAACCCAGCAGCGAGAGCTTGTTACTCTCTCTGTCTTACTTTAATTCTAAATAATTCTGCCCGAGGTCCGATTTGACATTGAGCTATGGCGTCACGTGACGGGTTCGTGCGTGCTCGCGTGATTAAAAATGCAGCGGACGACTGGAATTGAAAAATCAAGGGCACTTATGAATATGTTTTTTCTTTATGTTTGTTTTCTTTAACCTTCCTCTAATCATTTATCGATAAAAGTGGGAGCCGGGATAATTAAAGCTTCAGAACTCCGGAAAATTAATTTTCTGCTATTTTGTTCCCGTGCAGCTCCTTTTGTTCTTAATTTGTTACGCATGTAGTGGGATTTCTCATAATACGCCCGAATTAAAAAATGGAAGCAAAAAAAAGAATCAAAAACCTATTACCCCTACTCGGACAACCATTGCCACTTTTGTATAAAACTCGGCAAATAAATATCAAAAAGACAACGCCTAAGTTTTAATTATTCTCAAAGAAACACTATTTTCTTTTTCGATTGATTAGAAAATTATCGAATAAATTTTTTGCATGGTAGTTATGTGAAGATATTTAAGTCATCTGCATATTATTTCCTTGTTAAAACATTTCATGCCAGATGAATGACTGAAATCATTAATACTCTTTATATACGATTGTTAGAAACATGCTTGACAGCCCAACAGGTATAGTGGCTAGCGTCGCTGACTGTCGTGCCGAAAGGCCCGGGTTCGAATTCCGGAGAAGGCATGGATGTTTGTAAATGTATAATATCCGTTGCCATGAGGGCACTCTAAATATGCGGCGAGCCGAAAGTCCTCTCGAAAGGTTGGTGGTAGAGGAAAAGGGTTGGGCGACCCTCGGACCTGGGGGGGCGGAATTGAGCTAGGTTGCACTGTTACCTGTAAGGTGCTCAAGGCTGTTGCCAGCGGCAGGCGTAATCTTGTGCTCCTTGCCACAAGAAATTTCGTGGGCTTGGTCTGACTGTAGGCCAGATAAGTGAGCATTAGTTCAACAACAATAACAACAGACACCTACGCTTACATGTTTTTTTTACCTGAGACAGAGATGAATGAGCACCCCTATATACAATACAGTCTATTAAAAAAAAGTGCTAATTTAGTTTGAAAAGTTTAAAATTTAATCTGTGAAGGAAGAAATAAAGAAATAAAAACAGCCCTTGGAATTTGTTCATAATAACTCGTCTTCCACAGCGAACGAATGGGTATATAAAACAATTCGCTTGACCTGAGAATACGCAGAAGATGATTTTCATGATGGCCGACTATAGAAGCCACTGACTTCAGAAAATATTTCTGGTGTCTAGGATAAAATATTGGATTAAAAGTCAAGGAGGAGATTAGATCTATTTAAAAGAACTGTTTTACGCATTCCTCGCGAACACTTCACATGAGCAAAGCCTCTACAAGACGGGTATCCCGGTTTCTTTCAGCAATTAAAAAACATCAGTTTGGGTTTGGAGTTCCACTTTCCCTTACAGATCAGATTTAGCTTCCAGTGATTCTTAATGGCTCTTCAAAGTGAAATATGACTTACTTGGAAAGAAATTTATTAATGATGACGACGGGAAAAAAACGCTTATGAAGCATCTTGAGGGCAAATATTCAGATCACTTTTTCAAGGACAAAGAGTTGCTCAATGAAGAAAGCCTTTTGTGGTTAAGAAGACCATACTAAAAATTAAACTATTATTACTATTTTTCTGCTTCTTTTGAAAGTACATTAGGCAGAAAATCTTTGGATTTACCTGCATATATATATATTTTTGTTGTTGTTGTTGTTTTTATTATGTGCTCCGCAATTAGGCACTTCACGGAAAGGGGGTATGTCCTGTGGAAGGAAACTGGCTCATATCCATGTTACACACGAAGAAAACAGCGAAACGCCCATTCAGCCAGTCCGTTCTCGCCGGAATTTGAACCCCCATCGGCTTGAATAGGCTTATTTGAGTATGGCAGAGCTGTTGAGGGCTATCTACCTAAGGGAAGGGATGACTTCGTAGAGGACTTTTTACCGAACCCCGATTGAACTACCAGTGTTCGAAGGCTTTTATCGTTCGGCTGCTGGTAGGCGTACTTGCATACATTGACCAGGTTCTTTGTAAGAAGTGCTTTCAAAACGTAACTAAGATCTTACTCTTATCTCAAGTCATCTTCTTACAGTAATGGAGCTGTTATATTACATATACACATGTAACGAATGGTTAGGCAACTTGAACTCCAGTTTTCTTTTTCTGTTTCGAACTTGTACACAGTTTGATCTTACGAATAAAAAAAGTAACTTGGAAAGTAATTTTTAATTTTTTTTAAAGTATATTTGGTTTTTTGGGGGAAAGTGGGATACTATATTATTTTACTGGTGTATGTTTTTCATAAATGTTCAGTTCATTAATATTTTTCATAATATTCATAAATGACCTAATAATAATTTTACAATTATTTACATTTAAAATTTTAAGCGCGTTTAATATGGTTGATTCCGAAAATTTATTTTCTTCAGGTTCTTATCACGTACGTACTTGCATTTCTGCAAATATAATTACGAAGTAAATACTGTTTAGCTTGCGTTTTTAGTGCTATGCTGGATAATGTCACAAATGATGCTAAATTGAGTAAAGCCACAGAAATAAGCAATGCATGAAATAACCGTTGCTGATTTATTGTTAATATACAAATTAATAGAGCAGCAAATGAGCTCTGTGAAATAATCTCCTTCCATTTCGCAGCGAAATTATCATTTTATAGCATTTATTCTATTAAACTTATATTTTATTTCTTTCAGCATTTATTATTTTGGATGAGGTAAATTTAACAACAAATATTTCTTACGCAAATGGCTAAAGGAAATAAAATAACTAGACAATATTTACTCAAAGAATAAAAGAATTATAGGGGTGGAGGAACTGCAGAAAGTATGAAAGGAAGATTATGAGAAATAGCACGTATTTTCCGTAAATACTTTTTCTTTTTTCACCCTTTTTTTTTTTTCTTTATTCCTGTCTCGCAGAATTTTTTTTACCCCCATCTTGGCAATTTCAGCCGTACTCTAGGTGTTCATCGACATTAAAAAGATTCAAAGCTCTGATACAAACACCGCAAGTGTGGTTCATGACACTTCATTTAGCCGCGTGGTTTGCACAAAATGAAAGAAACGAAGAACGTGGGGGTAGTGAAGGGGGCAGGTGCTAAGAGCGGGTTATTAAACATTAGCTGTGATATTAAATCATTCGGGGGTAAGAATTCCCGATAGAGGAATCTCTAGATGGAAATAAAATTAGCATTTGCTCCCCCTATCCCATTTTCGGGTTATGTAATATGGCTCCGATTGGAGGAAAAGCGACCGAAACGCGCCTCGAAGGTGCGATTATTCTTCAATAGTTAGGGCTGCCATATTTGGCGAGATTTTGCTCGAGGGTTTTTCTAGTATTCATTTCGTTTATGTTTTGTTTACTTATTTAATGCGAATTTAAATTTCCTGAGGGGTTATTTTGTTCATTTTTTGAACATTTTAGTAAGATCAGCATGTTGCTCCGCATATAGAGTGATTTTGTAGGCTGCTTTGCAAAGAAAAAAAAATAGGTTTGCGTGGGACATAACCTCGCATATCTATGTGAGGTTGGTATGTTAGAGATGTTCTCAAGAAAAAGAATATTAAATGGTTTATATTCTTAAATAAATATCTCAACTTAGTAAATTCAAAAATTCGGAGGTTTATTGAAGAAATCACGAAAAAATTTCAATAATAACAACAACAATAATAATAATAATAATAATAAAAAAATCTGAAAGATTTTCAGATTTTAAATTACGTCCAAAGGGGCATTTTTTAAACATTTTATATGTTACTTTTATTTATTGAATATCATGTTCTTCGCATTTAAACCATAAAATTCAATTAAAGAGCAATATCGCAAAATAATTTTAAACTGAGAGTATCTCTAGAATTTCCTACACACAGTCTCACGCGCTGCAGATAAAAATGTTTTTTTCTGTACAACGTTGCCATTGCCCGCTTTGAAATCCTAGAGTTTGTTAATCAAAAATTCGTTAAAGTTGTACAAAATATGAAATCGTTCATAAAACAAATTCCAAATTTCAAATTTGGGCTTCCAGATGCCTATATTCGCAACAGGATTACGGCATTCAAAATTCGATGGCTTTCGGTACCGTCGCTTTATCACAGTGCGAGAAACATGCATACATTTACGCACATTCTTCATTATTTAATTTCTTTAAATATAATTCAGGGCTGCAATATTTTGTGGCAACAGTTTGAAAAGTGATACAGAATTTTAATGTTTCCGACGCTAAATCGCAAAACGAAAGAAATAGTCCTTCAGGGACAAAGCCCGTTGGGACTAATAAATAAAGAAGGATTTTAAAAAAAAGAAACTTTTTTTAATATTTAAAAATGTAAGTAATATCTATTGGAAGTGTAGGCTTTCATTCCTAATCCAAATCGGGCAAAAATCCTTATTTCACAAACGTGCATTTAACTGTTATGGAAGTACATTCTTATAATCTGCACTTTTCCATATAAAAGTAATACATTAATAAATTTTCATTCACTTGCTAACAATAAAGGAAGATTTTACTTTTTGCAAAGAAAGAAACATCGCTTTTTTGCCTAGTGCAACTGCAAGTAAGCCCGGTTTTTGCTAATAAAAGTTAATCTCTGCTCGCTGATACGCCCATCGGCGGCCGAGCAGTAAAATCGCTGAATACTGGTAACTCGGTCTGAGGTCTGAATCCTACGAATCGGTTAGCTGCATGAGCGTTTCGTGATTTTCTCCACGTGTAACATATATACAAACCAGTTTCCCTTAGAAAGTCCTCTCCGAAGGCATCCCTTCCCTTAGGCAGCTGGCCCTCGAGAGCTTTGCCATAAAGAAATACACGCACTACTCACTGATACTGCATCTGTTTATTCCTTATATAAAAAGAGTTTCGAAAAGTCTTTTACGCGCAGCAATATTATGGGGAATGATCAGGATAGTTCAAAATGTTTTGGATTGTTCACTGTATTTCAAAGTTCCATCAGCACCTTTCAGTTAACCATTTAAACTACACTGGGGGTCAGTTATTGCTGGTTTTACAAATTTATCCAAGTTCCCTACTTATAAAATCTTGACTAACTGAAAAACCGTAAGGCAGAAGAAATATACTGTAAATCACATTCGTGAATTCAAATCGTGTCTCCTGCCTAAACAGGGAGAGCTGACACTTCCACTGAAGGTAAAACTAAGTAAAAAAGCTTCGAAAACTTTAAAAACAAAAGATAAGTTACCTGAAATATACTACTTAAATTCAAGACTGTAGTATAAAATGAGTTCAGTATTTACACTTGGCCAATTGACTCATTACTGGTCAAATAAAGACGACTTTGAAGACGGATAGTTTCACACTGATTTGAATTCCAGCGAATGGACTGGATGAAAGCAGCTTTTATGGATTCCCCTTTTATAATCTAAATACAAACAGTTTTTCCTTAAACAGTTCTCCACGATAACATTTTTGTACAGTTTAAGGCAGACAACATTCGCATGCTTTACCATAACGAATTTAACACATCTTTAAGAGAATGTTTGGACAATTCAAATTTTTTGAAAAACTGAAATATTAAACTTTTTGCATCTTTTTAAAAATTTTTCATTTCTTTGTTTCCCCCTATATCGCAAATGTTAAGATGAATCTCAGAAGCTTTAAATTAAATTAAATGATTTTAAAAGTCGTTTAATTTTTGAAGTTAAAATATGGATAAATTTTCATTGACTTTTTTTTTTCTTAGGTGAGATGCCATAGCTAATATATTAATATTTATATTTATATTTTCTTGGTAAGTACATGAAAACAGTATGAAATCACTATTTTCTGCCTCACTGAAAAGTGAAAATCTGCAAGGTATTTATGAGTGACTCATTCATATCATTTCAGGGCAACCCAACCGGGATATTGGTTAATGACTCTGACTGCCCTACCGGAGAGCCGGGGTTCGAATGCGGGAGAAAGCATGGATGTTTATAAATGTATAGTATCTGTGTATCATGGTGGCACGCTGAACATGCGGCGGGCCGAAAGTCCTCTCGTGAGGTTGCTGGTACGGGAAGACGGGTGGGACACATCACCCTGGGTGCTCTCCTTCAAAATTCAGGGAGGCACTTAGCAAAGTCGTAGAGTCACTTGCATAGTGCCCAAGGCTCTTGCCAACGACAGGGGCAATCTTACGTCTTTGCCACGTTGAATTTCGTGGATTTGCTCTGATATCAATCGAGATGCGTCACAACAGCAACAAGAATCATTTCAGCAGTTATATAGAATATCCAAAATCGAGATAAAAAGCTAAAAATTCAAAATTAATTTGATAATTAAGGTTAGCAAGAAAAGATTAAGCTCTTT